>CM060706.1:35818553-36418553 GCA_030686995.1 Artemisia argyi | reverse complement strand
CTCTCCCGACAAAGTTACAAACTCCACCGGGGTACTTGGGATCCCTTCTAGGTTCAAGTCTTGTTTTCACTATATCATTAAAAACCGTTGAGGACATAATGTTGATTGGAGATTTAAAGTCAATGTAAGCATTGCTAATGTGCCTATATCCAATCATACATGGTATCTTAGCATTCTTAGGATCGCCTCTCTTGATCTTAGGTTCAATTATGGTGAAAGGAGATCGCGGGTTATCAATAAGATTGTTATAATATGCAATCTCCTCCTTAGTGGGGTATAGATTAAAGTAGTCATTAAGCTTCGGATCTATTTCCTCCTCTTCTAGTCTCTCAACAACATTCACAAAGTCATTAGGCCCTAGGTCCTCATTTGAATACAAGGCGGTTGCTAGGTCACTAAATGCATGTTCGAGTTCAACCTTAATCAATCTATTAAGCTCTCTAAGCTCCCTAATCTCACTCTCAATTTGTTCACGTAACACAGCCACTTCTCTGGGGGACAGGGGTGGATTCGCGTTTTCCATAATGGTCAACGGAATAGTCAATGAGTTTAATTTACTAACAGAGGCACAAAGAAATGAGATAGACTAAAGAAAACCTAAAAATAAAAATAAAATCTTACTAGAAAGGAATCTAGCAAGTAGACCTAATAAAAAGAAATTCTAACCTAGACAATAACTATTCCCCGGGCTGCGGTGCCAAAAACTTGATGCGTGGGAATCGCAACAGGCTTTACCTCTCGAGGGATCTCGAGAAGCTTACAACCCCCACCAGGCAGTGTACCTGATCGTTGTAGTATAGTATAGTGACAAGTACCGGGGGATTGATCGTTCAGCTTAGGAATAGTGTCGCTAGGATTAGAAAGCCTAATTACTAGTTCTAAAGGTGAGGGATGATTATTTTTGTATTTTTATATTTTATGGAAAGCAAGTAAAATCTCTGGTTTTGGAAGAGTGGGCGGAATTAGTTGCTATTCAACTAACCCAAAACTAAGATGCAATCAAAATAAAATACTAAAAATGAAATTAAACTAATTTATACTAAAGTTGTGAGCAGTAATTGGAGAAAATGTGTTTACTTAGACTTCACTACTCCCTAGATATCTTTTACACGTTAATTACTTGTTATAATTGTATGGATGACGGATTGTATTCCTTAATACCATTCATGGGGTGGCATACATAACTCCCCAATTCTATGAGCTCTTATCTCCTCCTACACCATGACCCAGCACAACTATAGGGATTGTAAACAGTGGCTCATGCATTAAATACAACCAATAAAGACCTAGTACGCCTCGGTTCATGTTTCTTAAGACGTTCAAGCATGTTACCATTTGGAGATCTGCCAGTTTTCTTAAGCCTAACATATAAAATCATTCATCCAAGACAAGAATAGACAAGTAATCAACACATAATCAATATCTAGGTTTCATTAGATCTAAGCAAACACAAAAGAGATCTAGCCTAGCATAATGGAATTGAGACAAGAACAAGATATAGACAACCAACACATAGACATATTGATTGAATTAGAAGAACACTTATCTCAATTACAATGCAAGGTATCAAGGGTTTGGAACCCTTGAAAAACCTGTAAAAGTTGCACCAAATTCGTCTTTAGGGTTTCACCAAAACTTCTCTCTCTTCTTTTAATGTAAAAACTAGAAAACTATATATAGGAAAACTGGGGTGACGGCGTCAAGAGCAATGGTGTGACGCCGTCATCTCGCCGCCAAATACTTCCTCGGACGGCCTTGATCTACTTATGACGGCCTATGTGACGCCGTCATCAACCACGGTATTTTATTATTGGGACTCTGACGCCGTCAAGAGCAATTCTTGACGCCTTCATGCACTGTTCCCAGCATAAAAATTTGAGACTTTGCCGTTTTCTTCACTTTTATGCTCCAAAAACGTCCGAAATGGCTTCTTTTCCAGAATTCACTCTCCAAGTACCTAAAATCACAAAAGGAAAGATTTAGGGCAATATTTGATCAAATAAAGTCGGATTCGGGCTTAAATGACCCCCTAAAAATGGATCATTTTTTGCCTCATCAACGAGCTTGCTTTACAAAAGGCCCATGGGAAATTTGATAACATTCTTACCCAAAAGATGGAACAACTAGGATCCTCCCACTCTGATGCTATTCTCTTCGTTGAATTCGAAGTAGAACTACAGAAACCTAAATCCTCTAAGCCTATTTATCATCCTATTGAATCATTTGATTTCTTCGCCCCGCACAAGAGCAATCGTGACTTCCGTGTAACCGAAGAGGATGTTAAAAGGGAATACGAGAGAATCTCGGAGGGGGTCTATGATTTAACTGACGAATTTACGTCCAGCACATATAGGTCTGAGATGGAGAAGAAGGCAAGTAAACTGTGTTGGCGACGTTTTTTCACCTTCATCCCACGTATGTTTTCGTTTTTTTCTTTGTTGTTGCTTTGTAGGATTCATAACTTGGTAAGATCCTTCTGATACGCTGTAAGCCTATCGACTTTCATCTTCTGCTATGTTTTCAGATATTTTCCAGTATTTGTTAGGGTTTGGTCGAAAAAGGGAGAGCCCGACTTTACTTTGTAACTCTTGTGAAGCGAAGCGATCGGCCGATCTGTACGGGAGGTTAGTCAATTTATTATGTTATGGTGTTTTGGAACCCCAATTCAAGTCGATCAGAGTTTATTTATTTAAATAAATAATATATCAGTAGTTGTTTATTTGATTGATTATTTGAAACACAAGTCCACTGAAACAAATAATACTAAGCGTTTTCAAAGAATTTTATCAAGATACCGCTTTGAAAAATTAAGGTTAGATTTTGATTTGTAATGTTTCTGAAAAGGCGCTCTATGGAACAAAATCCAGCTGCTATTGCTGCTACTGCTGCTGACGATGAATTGGTTGACGCTGTGGAATTCTGGAATGCTGTTTTGGAACAAGAAGACGAGCCTTTCTATCCTTACAGATATAGATATCGTTATCGACCTTTTCTTAGCCTCAGGGGCCAGCGTGACCTACAAGTGGCCCATGCCAAATTCGATAACATTCTTGCAAAAAAGATGCAACAACTAGGATGCTCCCGCCCTGATACTATTGCCATCATTGAATCAACACTACCTAAACCTAAGTCCTATAAGCCTATTTATCCTGCTGAATCATATAATTTCTTCCCGCCAAACGGATATCGTGACTTTGATGTTACGGATGAAATGATTACAAGCCGACACGAGCTAGCCTTGTAGTCATCTATGATTTATTTGACGACTTTACGACCAATGTCGAAATCATGTATAAGGCTGACATTGAGAATGAGGCAAGGAAACTGCGTAGTCTAAGTTTGCGACGTGTTTATTACACCTTCATCCCATGTACGCTTTTGCTGCTTTTTCTCTGTCTTATGTATTACTTTTAGGATTTTTAACTCCTTTTAATAATGTTGTAACCCCGTCGGCTTTCCTCATTTTCATCTGCTGCTGCTGTGTTCAGATATGTATATTTAAGAATTATCCTTTTTGGTTTCATATCAGCTTTCATCAAAATACACATTATGCACATTATATACTTTAATCATGATTTAAAAGCATAGTCATTTTTACTTGACTGACACTTTAGAGGTTTATTTGGTCCTAAACACTCTAAGCAAGTATCCTAGCATCCATGTTACCGACACTGGATTATTAAATACCACAATCCTTACCATTTCTACGGACCTTGCATGTGAAGTTAATATGATGCCACTAAAACAAATTCAAAGAGTCTCTACTGGTTATGATGCTCTTCTGATGGCAACAGAAAATTCCTTAAAGCACTGACCGACTTCATTGCTCTTGCAGCTGAGCCCCGATACACATGATAAATCCAAATATAAATGGAAACTTGGTTCGCACTGACACACGAAATATGCAAGTATGTATGCATAAAGAAGAAATAACAGTCCCAAAGTGAATAATACACGAAATTAGTCACACAGAACTACTGAGATGGATTATTGACATTGAGATGGATGATTTATTTGGAGGAGGATATAGTACTATTTTGACGGTATGCCATGACTGTTGGAATTATTATATCATGACAATCATATAAAATAAACTAAACACATCAAGTGAGCATAGCGGAAGCAATTATAACAAGATCATATAACATGTAATTAATTAATCAAGATTAAATAGTAAACATACCGTAGTGATTCTAGCCCGAACAAGAATCAAATGCAATCTTCAACTCAAGAACCCTAATTAGGGTTTATGTGGATTATAAGAATTACCCCTTACCTCTTTTGTAATTCAATCCAAGAATCAATCAATAGTGTGATTGTATCACGTTCTTGTACACACGTACTAATTCAAGAAAAAGTTTATGCAAGTAAATTAAACACAAAACTTATTTTATCTTATGAAAATCGAATCCCTAAGGGATTGTTTTGGATGGATCGATTTAAGACAAAGAGAAGGAGGGAAAAACACCAAGATGTGTGTGTACAAGTTATGAGAAAACAATACATCTTGGGTTTGTATATATACTAATTGAAACTTGGAGCTCAAGGCACAAAGGAGGTGGAAACCCCCTATGGCCAATCGGTTTGGAGTCCCCCTAGGGGATTCCGGAACCTTCCCTTGTTTCCAAATTTTCATTATTATTACTTTCCTAATCTTCGATAATAGGTCATTAGTCATTTATCATTAAATACTAATTACTATTACTAGTTTTGTGTTTATTAATAATTACTTATAACATCTATAAATAATTATTTCTTTTTCTCTTCATACGTATTGTGTGCAATCCCCTGATCTCGAGTTCGATCCTAACATACGACTACTAAAATAATGTCCATAATCTAACAGCTCCCACTTGGACATATTTTAATAGTGTAATCACATCGGTTAGCGTCTTGCAACACGCCGATGTCTCTAGTACGATCTCGAGTAAGGCTCCTGGAAAAACCTTTTAATGATTTCTCATTATTATTATCCTTTTGTGTCTAATACCATGTTAATAAGGATATGGATTAAAGTCATTCATTAATTAACCATTCTGTTTCTCGTTGTTGGTGATTGATCAAGATTACCAAATCATCTGAACATATTCAGGGAAGATCTTGGGCACGGCCATGCAAACATCTTGACAACCCTACGAGGGGCCCAACAGTATTAAACTCCAAAAATAAATTTGAAGGAACAAATTCTATCTTGAATACAAGCAAAACCCACAAACTTTGTAACACTTTCGAAAACAACCCTTATGACTACTAGTTACGTAAAGCGTTAAGTTGTTCCACAAAAATGTACTACATTCATGACACTTATCTTGCATCTCAAGTCTGAGGATAACTTCTCATGATTTACTTAATAACAAAATCCATAAAGTAACATCATGTAGTTGGGATAAGTCCTATATTCGGTATCATTGAATATCATCTGAAATGGCATGACTATGCATCAATATACTTTAAGTATATTATACCAACCTTTAAATTTGTCTTGATTTAATAATATTCCCATATTATTAACTGACAACGGACAATTTAGAATAACATTTATTCCTGGATTAAACATACAAATATAGGATACAATTTATTATAAATTAAACATACCATGTATTAAAATTTATTATAATAATTATTTAACATCCCTTATCCAAATACTAAATAAATCAATGCATGATAACTCTTGTTGATGAATTATATCTCAAGTAATGACATTCATACTTGTTGACAAGACATAAATCATCCAACTTTGATCTATCGGAATTTTAAGAATACTTATTTCAAGAATTCAACTATTGAAGTTCTTATATGTGCATACTTCAACAATTTTGATTATGCCATATAATATTTCATAAAATGTGTGACATCCTTAACCACCAATTTATGATAATCAAACTTCTTAGCATTTTAAAGTTCAAAGTATTCTTATTCTTTTAATGTATAATGCAACTATGCTCTTATAAAGCACAACTAGTAATAGCCAAAGATGAAATCCTTACCATAACTAGCATTGAGTGTCACCTCAATTCCATTAGCATCATTGTATGCAACAACAATATGCTATTAAAAATTTCCGTAAACATTAATATCTATTTTGTAATGTTTGATGCCCTTCAAACTTTCAAGTTTGTTGGCTGTGACAATCTTCACAACAATTGAAAAATTGTTCATCAATAGAATTTGGAAGCTATTCCAGATTTAGGATGTACTTCTATAATCAAACATATTCTTTTTAGAATATTACACAAGTTATCTAATAACCTTTAATTAGATATTAATATTGCCAAATCATCTTGTAATCAAGCATGATACAACAAAACATGATATACATAAAAAAATCTTTGAGTCATACTTAGATTTTATTCATGTCATTCATATCCATTTAGACTTTCTAAATAATATATCATGTTATATTAGATTTATTTACCGCTCATGTTTCAACAATAAACATTCATTTCAAGGTTGTATGTCTTATTTTCTAAATCTTTCAAGTAAAGTTTCATTCCATACTAAGACTTAACATTTAACTTATATGGAATGCTACCTTTTATATGTTCTACAACATATATGATTTAAGAAATTAAACATAATACTCCCACTAGCTTTTAGGAATACTTAGAAATTATCTTATTTCAATTATAAATTAAAACATGAATTTAATAATTAAACATAAAAGTAATCTTCTAGATGCATGCATTTATCCATCCATGGATCATTGCACCTTGTACACTTTCAAAGATTTATTTGAATTCATAAACTCCTTTTGATTACTTATCGTCCTCGCTCAAGTAATCACTCAAGAAAGAGTTTTGATATTCTATTGTCAATTTCATAAATATGACAATCATAATCTTTATATATTTAATGTGTTTAGAAAAGAATATTCAATCACAGTTAATTGCTTAAGTGTGATCAATAATCTTGTCATAAGACATGCATTAAATACGTGTACAATATTGTCCATATGATTTCTATACAAAGATTTAAACTACAAGGGTTACCTTATCTTTGAAGAAACTCATCTTCATTTTCTAGTCTAACTATTAAGATAAACAAAGTTTCTAAAATTGATTATCTTTACGGACAGCATCTTAATCATTCATATCATGTATACTTTACCCAATTTCATATTTGGTAATGTATCATAATGATTATCAGGTTTACAATAATCCTGTAAATCATAGCCCTCAGCATATTAATCAAATATCTGAGATATATTGCTATTCTATGAATGATGATTCCATCATCTTGAGATTTAACATTTAAATGTCAACCTTTATTATCATGTTGAGATTTAACATTCAAATGTCAAACTCAATCATGATATTTACTAATGTATTTTAGAAGATTATGTATCTTATTTTTTATCTTTTAAAGATCAATACTCCCACTTGCTTTTTGTAATTTAAAGACTATCTTTAAATACTTAGCAAATAAAGAAACAATACAATGTTCTCTTTTGGGATATTACAAATACTTATTGATAGTTCCTTACTTAACGTTGTTAATAACCTCTTCATAAGCAGTTAAACAAATTTAGAACTTCAATTTAAGACTTAATGTGATTCATCACATTCATCACATTCCATCATATGATAATGTCTTATTAATCTTCTATGTTGGAGTTTTATTAAATATGTCCAAGTCATAGTCAACATTCTAACCTTGATAACTTTTGAAAGAAAAGAAGTCATAGTTATCTTTAATCAAACAATATAACAAGAGTTTGATTTTCCTAACTGAACATACCATAAACATTTGATATTTCATTAGTATTAATATTTTAAGACAATCTAACAATATTAAAGATAACCATATTCCTTTTGACTTGTCTATTTACCAACTAATTCATTTTAATGGTATAATAATATTCAAACCAATTACATGCTTTATAACACAAGTACTTTTTACAAAGTCACTTCATGTCCATGTCTTTACAAGAAAACATAAACTGTTATAATCTCACTATACATTAAAAGTCATTTAACAATTTAATAACTTCATGTATATGTCTTAATTAAAAAACACAACAAGATAACGTCTTACTTTATTATAAGTCTTGTAACAATTAAAAGACTTTATGTTTATATCTTTACAATGAAACATAAACATGTTTAACTAAAGTAATTATGAACACAATCTTTTGGTTTCAATAGTAATTTCAAGTTAATTTATTACTTCACAATAATGTAAATAACATTATTTCTTCATTTATTTATGTCATTCCAAGAACACATAAATATTCAGATTGAAGTAGCATTAGATTACTTAATTAATTTTATGTCATTCCATGAATTCATAAATCTATAAATTAAAGTAGTCTTGATATTATATTGACACATGTTCTAATAGGTATCTAATTTAGAAACTGCAAATTCTCATAGTTCAATTACATCAGTTGATCTGCTAGTAATAAAAATATGAAATTCGCCTTGTTGTTGCAATCTAGCTAAGCTCTCACATAACATAAATTGTAACACCAAGTGTTTCTTGAATTAATATTAGAACATTATTCTCTTACCTTGTAGTCAAGAGAATCCATTGAATCATATCTTTATGAGTTGTTTCTTGCACACATTAAAGATAACATTTCTCCCACTTGTGCATGGAACAACCTCATATAGTTGATAAACAACATGTCATGCATTTGTTTATATGTTCAATATGATTGTGTCATTGATTTTAGCATAACAAGTATATGTAAAACAACAATGTCTAGTAAGGAAACGTACAAGACTATCCTTAAAAGTATGAGTGTCTACACTTGGAAAGTAATTATCTTTAGCTACCAAGATGTCAAAGCTTGTAACTCCCACTGAATTACAAATCATTACAATAATTCCTTATTCAGTGATCAGTACACAATACTCCCACTGAATTTGACAACATTGTAAATGTTTCATATCCAATGAAAACAAATATTGTGTCTTTAACTTTCCTACACCTTTAAATGTCCATGCGTAACAATTACTTATGCACTAAAGAGTGTATTCTACTACGTAAATGATGGACTATCCATCAAATGCTATTAACTTGAAAATTGGGCATGCAATTTCTTCCTTAATAGGTCTACCATCCTACAATGTATGTAGCATCTTTAAAATAGTTAAAACAACTAGTTTGTCTTTAAACATTTTGCTGTAATTAGTCTAGATTCTAATTATAATAACTCATAAAATGTCATACATAATTTTCTGTTAACCAAATATCATATTTTTTACTAAGAATTTAATCACCGAATGAGGATGATGAAATCCCTATGAAAAATGTACGCAATTTTCTTAACTATTAAAAAATTGCTATGAGTTATATTAGAATTTAGACATATCTAATATTCCTATTATCCTTTCTCATTCATGAAAAGGAATAGGATTGTGTCTCACTCTTCTTTCATAGAAAGGAGACTTCTTTTGTCTTTTAAGTAAATATTTCTTAATCAAACATTTGTTTGAAAACAGAACTAGATCAATTTACCAAAGCCCAAAGTGCGTTTACGGTTTGAACGTTGCATTAATACATTAAAACGAATTACAAAATTTAATTTCAATATTTTCAATAATTAGATCTTTAAGAAAATAAGATACCCATTGGTTAATATTCATATAAACCATAGTATTTTCTTAAAGCTAGGATCCTAATTGACATAGTACCATTACACCAGTTGATCTGCTAGTAATGATAGTATTCAACAAGGTAATTGTCGAACAATAATTGCCAATATCATATTGCAATTCCTAGATTATTATAGGATTTACTTTCACAAAACTTTTGCAAAGTAAGCATGTTTCATCCCCATCTAATGCCTTGAGTCCAAAATCTCACTTCCTACTCAATTTAAGTCGTCTAACTTAAAAACTGCAAACTCACAAATCCATCACATCAGTTGATCTGCTAGCAATGAATTTATGAAATTTACCTCTCTATTGCAATCTCGCCAAGTTCTCGCATGACGTAAATTACAACTTCAAGTGTTCTTAATTAGATGACATTCGACTTAATTTTATAAGGGTATTAAATCTTGACGTGATCAAAATAATGTATGAAGAAGCATGCATACAACTTCATAACATTGGTTTTACAAAACATTTTTATTATCAATTTGCTAAGAGTAAAACAACAAAGTTTTGATTGAGGTATCGGGTTCACCAATTAAAGAATTACCAACAATTATCGTCCACTATATCGTACTTTTGCATAAGCCCTAAGGCTTAGTGTTTCGGATAATCATTGTGGAATTGTGGTGAATTCACCCTAAAGATGACAATGTACGTAATATAGTGATATAGGTAAGTCTAGAGTCGGCAACTAAGCAGTTGTAGAGAACCGGTAGGTGCATGAGCTTTAAAAACCCCTCTCTACAAGTACATTGGATGGCAACCTTTGGTCCGCCTTTCGCACACTATGTACAAAAACATCAATCAACCAATCCTTTGAAATTTACTCTTAAAACCAAAATAATTTCGCCATTTATTTAGTCCGTATTATTTTTCTATTCAAAAAATTACCCTTTTCGTTTATAAACATGTCTAACATTATAATAAACAAAAACAAGTAATATAAAATAAAAAATAAAACAACTAAATAAACATATACATAATCATAACAATTAAATATGTATAAAACATGTAGCCACATGCAAATCTTATTCAATAGTCCTATTAATAATCAAATCTATGTGTATAACGTATTTATTCAATTAAGGCTTTCTTCTTCTAGGAAAAAGAGCCACATACATCGATAAATCGATTGCGTAAGCCAAAACAAAATAAATACCACATAGCACATAATTGATTACTTAATATTAGAGTCTTCCCCAATGTAACAATTCACATTTTCAGGATAATTACTATTCCCGGAAAATTTCACTATTCACTTTTACTATTCATTTTCCCAAAAATTTTCCCGAAATTTGATTTTTATTTCTTGGGCTCAAGTGATAAATCATTTCCATGGCAAATTAAAAGTTTGACATTCATAAGCTCATTTTCGTGAAAGTTATTAAGGAATTACACGGAATTACACGTTTTAGGGTAAAACGTCAATCAGAAATTCTACGCACAACGAAATTCAACCCCGTCAGGTGACCCCACATCAGAAAAATGTTTGACACACTCATGATTTATTTGAGAATTAATCGTGACTGAGAAAAACATGACCAAAGACTTCCCGGCAGGTCACCCAAGCCTGTACTACTCTCGCATGAGCACGCTTAACCGTATGGGCGATTAACCGTTAGACCACAAAACGCGTTTCTAAGAAGAATTGAGTTTTCAACTTATTAGAAAAAAAGTCAACATATTTTTCCCTCCTCCATTGACCAAAAATCATCCCTTGATGTTATAAGTCATTCCTTGATTTTTAGGCTTACGGTTTGATGTCTAAAAGACATTTAATACCAACTGACACTAGACTGAGCCCAGTCTAGACATTATAAGTCATTTTAAATCATTTTTATCACATTAGAAAAGTAACATTTTACTTCTCTCAATTTTACGCAATATTCGTACGTTTTACGTATTACGCGTTTTAGACCCGTGTTTCCAGTTTTTAGCAGGGTTTTACCACCCAAATGGAACCTACCACTCATTTTATATTTTATTATGGGACATATGGACATGTCTAACAATACTTTAAAGTTCCATAATTTTACGACACCCGGTTTTACGTTTTGAGGCCTAATCATTTACGGTTGTCATTTCCCGGAGTCAAAACTCTTCCTAATACTTAGGATAATACCAAGCAAAGTCCACACCTTGTCCCCCAAGTTTAGGAACCAACCTAGGAGGGGGAATTCAGCCTTGTGTGTCTTGATCTCATGCTAGGAGCCTTAAGATGTGAACATGTGTTCAACTTGGCCTCCAAGTGTTGACTAGTCAACAATGTAACCTCCTCATTTGCATATAAATGCCTCTCCTTCCCCTCCTTGGCCATTCCAACGACCCACATACATAAAAACACACTATCATCTCATCCTTAGCTCATTTACTTCAAGTTCCATCCAAGAAATCAAGTGCTATATCCATACATAAACCCTAGTTTAGTTTTGATTCATCAAAACTACTTCAAATCCTTAGAAACTTTGGTGATTTCTCTTGAGTTTGAATCCACTCAAGTCACCTCAATTTTCATCATCTCTCTTTCAAGATTATAAGAGTAGAAAGATTGCATGAAGTGAAGTGGGTTGAAGCAAGTCTATCAAAGTCCTATCCTTACATGTTAACTTTCCTTTCTTTGTTGAAAGCCAAAAGTTGTAAGCCAAACCCTAACATGATTCTTGTTAAATAATCATATTCATGTTATTTACATATTATTTGTGCTATATTATGTCTTGTATTCATGTCCATGATGTATAAAAGTGAGTAAAACAAGTTATTGTACATGATTGATAAGACAAGTTACTATAACAAGCAAATTAGTGACTTTCTTGGTAAGACCTGATCAAAATGGTAAAAATATGATATTTGATCATTACATATTACAGTAGAGGACTTAACAAGGAAACCGTAGCAACTTGAACCACCCAAAACGAGTATACGAGTCAAAAGTTACGCCCATTTGAAGTTACCAAAACTTTGCGGCAAACTGCCAAATACCATTCTGATCAAATTTGGGTTTTGAAAGTCCCACTTCTGGTCCGATTCATCAAAAAGTTAAAACACGAAAGTTGTCCGGAACGACGTTTTCGTTCAGGAACAAAGAAGCTCGAGACCTAAAAACACTTTCCGAGTGATAAAATTCTTCAAATTCTAAACAGCCCATTTTTAGGCGAAAGTCACAAGATTATGGTTATACTTTGAAAGGAACAAGGGGTCTTATGACCTAGAATCAAGACCACAACCATGGCTAGAGCCAAGGTTGAGTCTCAAGACCATGGAACAATGACCAAAGGTCATGGCTAGGCCATGAAGAAATGACCATACCAACTTACATAGGCGTAAACATGAAACAAAGAGTTGACGAGAACTTGAACAAGCAATTTGAATCTACTTCACTTAAAAAGGAACCATGAGATATTACAAAGAAAAATGATCATACAAGACTTATGAAACTACCCCTAATAACAATCTTCATGTACAAATAAACTTTCCTAAGTTTATTCAAGTATCGGACATGTAACTTTTCGGATCAAAACTTATATCTATATATTTCATCAACTACTACAATAGTAGGGAGCCTCATGTGAGGAGTTCATTATGTAAGCCGTCGAGTTGAGTTGTGGATTTACGAGTTAAAGTGTCCTGGCTCCTCGAACGCTTACTAACATGACTTCTGAATTATGTCGGCCCGAACGGTAGTAAACGATATACAAGACATACATGTTTCATGAATCATTTCTTTCAACGACTTACATTATACATCATACCACATCATGGACTAAATGCAAGATGTATATATAGGCACTACTTCATATTCTGTACTCAAATCCTAAGTCGCAACATTCGATCATAGGTTGCTTGTAGAAACCTTCATGATTCAACCGTTACATTCATTACTTGCTATCTTACTTAAGGTGAGTTCATAGCCCCACTTTCCATTACTTAATTGTTTTACAAATCCTTGGGGGGAATACATGCTATTTCTAAATCGAATACAATGCTTTTAAATTGTATGCTTGCCTGATTGTTTTATTATCACTAAGTACCAACCTTGCTAAACCGAGATCCCTTATTATGAACCATTTAATCACTAGCAATAGTGAGCGCAAATATTGTGAATAGGCCTATTGGGATTGACGAATCCCATTTGTAGTGAATACATTCATACAAATGCATTAATATTTGAGAACTGGGTATGCCAGCAACATACCTACCGGGATAAAACCGCCGATCGATATTGGTACACGTTAACGTTTTGGTGTCATAAGCTTAGTGTATAATACATTTTATGGGCGTATAACAACATAGCCTACCTATTTTGCTTTCCAAACATTGGTGTGAGCCTATAACTCACACTACCAACATATTGTGTTCAAACATTAAACAAACTCTATGAATATCACTCAACCTTTGTGTTGACCTCTCAAGCATGTATTTCAGGTTCATGACGATCAAGGATGGCACGGAAGGGCACGGATACTCAAGAGGGATATAAATTTTATTATCATTCAAAACTCATTTAATGTAAATTGTAAACATGGAACCATTTGGGACCTTATTTTGAAATCTCTGATATTTATATAATTTGAATGATGCATCTTTTAAAACGACTCAATTGGAGTTCGTTTTCTATTATTGTGGCTATTGTGCCGTCGAGTAACACCCAGTTTGAATTCCGCTGCAACCATGAATTGGGGGTGTTACAGATTGGTACCAGAGCCATGGTTATAGAGAAACGGGTCTAATTGAGACCTAAACTATAACTACAACTACAAGCAAAACCATTTTTATAGCCTTCCGCTCTCCGTGTCTTCCATCCTCCAGACGATTATGGACTTAGTAAGCATGTTATGCTACACAAACATATTAGTATATTCATATATATACCCCTTTTGAGCATTTCCCCGTAGATATTTTATGCTACACAAACATAATTGCATATTAATATATGTACCCTAAACATAATTGAGCATTTCCCCGTAAGCATTTTATGCTACATGAACACATATAAGTATATTGATATATACACACTAAGCATTTTATGCTACATGAACACATATAAGTATATTGATATATACACACTAGGCATTTTATGCTACATGAACACATATAAGTATATTGATATATACACACTAGGCATTTTATGCTACATGAACACATATAAGTATATTGATATATACACACTAGGCATTTTATGCTACATGAACATATTAGTATATTGATATATAAACTCGGTTTATTTTCAATCATTTATCTAAACAATGGACTAAACATATCTGTGTATGCCTATTCTAAGGCATTTCGGCACAGCCACACTCTCCCAATCATGTTCCTACTCCAATATTATATGTCCAAGACATTGTAACTGATTGCAATGGTCTTTCCTATTTTTCAAGACATTGTGAGATACAATGGTCTTATTCATTTTCCAAGACATTGTGAGATACAATGCTCTCATTCATTTTCCAAGACATTGTGAGATACAATAGCCTCATTCATTTTCCAAGACATTGTGAGATACAATGGTCTCATTCATTTTCCAAGACATTGTATGATACAATGGTCTTAATCATTTCTCAAATGTTTTGTGTCACACAATGACCTAACCTACTTCCCAGACATTGTGAATTGCACAATGGTCTAACCTACTTCCGAGACATTGTGAATTGCACAATGGTCTAACCTACTTCCGAGACATTGTGTTTTGTGCAAATGGTCTCTAGAATTATTCCATCACATCATCAATATCATTTCTTATGATATCAAAAACCCGTCACAATCTATCGATTTCAAAACAAGAAATATGAGATTTCTAAAGGACAAACTAATCCATCATCGACAAAAGCTGAACTTTCTCTACATTCATCAAAGTTTTCTTATGAAACCTTCATTATTAAAAGTTCGTGATCCTGGCCAAGTATGTTCTATTTTAGAACTACTTAAAAACTTCCTTTCCATATGTACCTACCCTTACTATCTTCTATGCAATGGAATATGAAAACATACGTTACAAGCGGGACTTGCAACTTAAGGGTTTGACATCGCCTTTGTTTAGTGGACAGTTTCCCGAAAGCAACGGACATATCAAAAGTATACCTAATTTAGGCATTTGAAAATTTTATCGAACCTCGGCTAAATATAGACTAGTCACCTATATTTAACCTAGGGACAGTGGAATATAGTCTGACTAACTATATTCGACTTAAAATTTCCAAATACTGAGAGTAGTTGTACTAGGGTTATGTTTAGATTGATTTCCTACATGAACATGATAAACCACCAGAATACATTAAAATGATCTAGAGACACGATAGTGTCTTACCACTCAACAAGATCTTAACACCTTATTTGTACTACCTAATTTCATTCTTGAAAATTTTCATTTATGAGATAATCCGAACTACTATCTTGGGATAGTTATCAATTATTCTCTTCATCCTGTAGAAGTACCATCCTGTTTAGGATACCATTCCGTCATAAACTTTTAAAAATCTCTTAAGATTTTTAAAGCAAACTCAACATCTATACCTAAGGGTATTAATGTTAAGCATACACTACACACTTTTGTTCATCAACATATCACATCATTATCTTCACAACCGTTACAAACACAAGCTCATTAACAGATCTTGATGCACTTTTAAAGCTCAAATCATCCTTAGTTACACCACAAGCACCCTTATCAGCTTTACAAGATTGAATATTCATCTTGTACTTTTGCTACACCAGTGTCATCTCGTAATACACTACCTTGTAACTCACCGGCTAAGTATGAATGTTGTGTCGGGAATTCTTGAGTAGGATGATTTATAATGTCCTTATTTGAATGGATTGGGATGCCTTTTCATTTAAATAAAGAAATTATAAATCATCGAACCATAAGTTTATATTCCTTTAGTTACATTGTTTCGGATGCCTCTCTATGTAAATAAAGAATTATAAACAAGTGGGCTTATTTATATCCGAAATAACATAAGTATGAAGTCAACCTACATTACATTGCTCGGATATGACATGAAACCTACATTACATTGCTCGGGTATGGCATGATACCTACATTATATTCGCCACAAGAAATCCTATCTTTTCACCGACATCGCTTCAAACCATGACATAAACACTAGGTACAACAACAGATTACCTACTATGCTATGATTGCAACTACTATCCCAATTTCCATTGATATTCCACTACTATATCAATTTCCATTTTATTGGATTCCTATGTAAATTACTATTGTTGTTCAACTGTTATATCAATTGCTATTGATACTTGACAACTATATCAATTTCCATTTTGATATTTAACTATATCAATTTCTATACAACTACTATATCAATTTCTATTAATAATCGACTGCTATATCAATTTTCTTTGATATTCGACTATTATATGGATCTCTACTGATATTCAACCATGTTATCAATCTCTATTGACACACCGTATTCTGAGACAAATCAAACTATATCACTGGTAATTCAAGACTCGAGTCCTCATAAGTAACCACATCTCTTCATCGACACCACTCCAACATATGACACACATAGAACTTCGGGACGAAGTTCCCCGTAAGGGGTAGAGACTGTAACAATTCACATTTTCAGGATAATTACTATTCCCGGAAAATTTCACTATTCACTTTTATTATTCATTTTCCCGAAAATTTTCCCGAAATTTGATTTTTATTTCTTGGGCTCAAGTGATAAATCATTTCCATGGCAAATTAAAAGTTTGACATTCATAAGCTCATTTTCGTGAAAGTTATTAAGGAATTACACGGAATTACACGTTTTAGGGTAAAACGTCAATCAGAAATTCTACGCACAACGAAATTCAACCCCGTCAGGTGACCCCACATCAGAAAAATGTTTGACACACTCATGATTTATTTGAGAATTAATCGTGACTGAGAAAAACATGACCAAAGACTTCCCGGCAGGTCACCCAAGCCTGTACTACTCTCGCATGAGCACGCTTAACCGTATGGGCGATTAACCGTTAGACCACAAAACGCGTTTCTAAGAAGAATTGAGTTTTCAACTTATTAGAAAAAAAGTCAACATATTTTTCCCTCCTCCATTGACCAAAAATCATCCCTTGATGTTATAAGTCATTCCTTGATTTTTAGGCTTACGGTTTGATGTCTAAAAGACATTTAATACCAACTGACACTAGACTGAGCCCAGTCTAGACATTATAAGTCATTTTAAATCATTTTTATCACATTAGAAAAGTAACATTTTACTTCTCTCAATTTTACGCAATATTCGTACGTTTTACGTATTACGCGTTTTAGACCCGTGTTTCCAGTTTTTAGCAGGGTTTTACCACCCAAATGGAACCTACCACTCATTTTATATTTTATTATGGGACATATGGACATGTCTAACAATACTTTAAAGTTCCATAATTTTACGACACCCGGTTTTACGTTTTGAGGCCTAATCATTTACGGTTGTCATTTCCCGGAGTCAAAACTCTTCCTAATACTTAGGATAATACCAAGCAAAGTCCACACCTTGTCCCCCAAGTTTAGGAACCAACCTAGGAGGGGGAATTCAGCCTTGTGTGTCTTGATCTCATGCTAGGAGCCTTAAGATGTGAACATGTGTTCAACTTGGCCTCCAAGTGTTGACTAGTCAACAATGTAACCTCCTCATTTGCATATAAATGCCTCTCCTTCCCCTCCTTGGCCATTCCAACGACCCACATACATAAAAACACACTATCATCTCATCCTTAGCTCATTTACTTCAAGTTCCATCCAAGAAATCAAGTGCTATATCCATACATAAACCCTAGTTTAGTTTTGATTCATCAAAACTACTTCAAATCCTTAGAAACTTTGGTGATTTCTCTTGAGTTTGAATCCACTCAAGTCACCTCAATTTTCATCATCTCTCTTTCAAGATTATAAGAGTAGAAAGATTGCATGAAGTGAAGTGGGTTGAAGCAAGTCTATCAAAGTCCTATCCTTACATGTTAACTTTCCTTTCTTTGTTGAAAGCCAAAAGTTGTAAGCCAAACCCTAACATGATTCTTGTTAAATAATCATATTCATGTTATTTACATATTATTTGTGCTATATTATGTCTTGTATTCATGTCCATGATGTATAAAAGTGAGTAAAACAAGTTATTGTACATGATTGATAAGACAAGTTACTATAACAAGCAAATTAGTGACTTTCTTGGTAAGACCTGATCAAAATGGTAAAAATATGATATTTGATCATTACATATTACAGTAGAGGACTTAACAAGGAAACCGTAGCAACTTGAACCACCCAAAACGAGTATACGAGTCAAAAGTTACGCCCATTTGAAGTTACCAAAACTTTGCGGCAAACTGCCAAATACCATTCTGATCAAATTTGGGTTTTGAAAGTCCCACTTCTGGTCCGATTCATCAAAAAGTTAAAACACGAAAGTTGTCCGGAACGACGTTTTCGTTCAGGAACAAAGAAGCTCGAGACCTAAAAACACTTTCCGAGTGATAAAATTCTTCAAATTCTAAACAGCCCATTTTTAGGCGAAAGTCACAAGATTATGGTTATACTTTGAAAGGAACAAGGGGTCTTATGACCTAGAATCAAGACCACAACCATGGCTAGAGCCAAGGTTGAGTCTCAAGACCATGGAACAATGACCAAAGGTCATGGCTAGGCCATGAAGAAATGACCATACCAACTTACATAGGCGTAAACATGAAACAAAGAGTTGACGAGAACTTGAACAAGCAATTTGAATCTACTTCACTTAAAAAGGAACCATGAGATATTACAAAGAAAAATGATCATACAAGACTTATGAAACTACCCCTAATAACAATCTTCATGTACAAATAAACTTTCCTAAGTTTATTCAAGTATCGGACATGTAACTTTTCGGATCAAAACTTATATCTATATATTTCATCAACTACTACAATAGTAGGGAGCCTCATGTGAGGAGTTCATTATGTAAGCCGTCGAGTTGAGTTGTGGATTTACGAGTTAAAGTGTCCTGGCTCCTCGAACGCTTACTAACATGACTTCTGAATTATGTCGGCCCGAACGGTAGTAAACGATATACAAGACATACATGTTTCATGAATCATTTCTTTCAACGACTTACATTATACATCATACCACATCATGGACTAAATGCAAGATGTATATATAGGCACTACTTCATATTCTGTACTCAAATCCTAAGTCGCAACATTCGATCATAGGTTGCTTGTAGAAACCTTCATGATTCAACCGTTACATTCATTACTTGCTATCTTACTTAAGGTGAGTTCATAGCCCCACTTTCCATTACTTAATTGTTTTACAAATCCTTGGGGGAATACATGCTATTTCTAAATCGAATACAATGCTTTTAAATTGTATGCTTGCCTGATTGTTTTATTATCACTAAGTACCAACCTTGCTAAACCGAGATCCCTTATTATGAACCATTTAATCACTAGCAATAGTGAGCGCAAATATTGTGAATAGGCCTATTGGGATTGACGAATCCCATTTGTAGTGAATACATTCATACAAATGCATTAATATTTGAGACCTGGGTATGCCAGCAACATACCTACCGGGATAAAACCGCCGATCGATATTGGTACACGTTAACGTTTTGGTGTCATAAGCTTAGTGTATAATACATTTTATGGGCGTATAACAACATAGCCTACCTATTTTGCTTTCCAAACATTGGTGTGAGCCTATAACTCACACTACCAACATATTGTGTTCAAACATTAAACAAACTCTATGAATATCACTCAACCTTTGTGTTGACCTCTCAAGCATGTATTTCAGGTTCATGACGATCAAGGATGGCACGGAAGGGCACGAATACTCAAGAGGGATATAAATTTTATTATCATTCAGAACTCATTTAATGTAAATTGTAAACATGGAACCATTTGGGACCTCATTTTGAAATCTCTGATATTTATATAATTTGAATGATGCATCTTTTAAAACGACTCAATTGGAGTTCGTTTTCTATTATTGTGACTATTGTGCCGTCGAGTAACACCCAGTTTGAATTCCGCTGCAACCATGAATTGGGGGTGTTACACCCAATTCGACATCTGTTAATAAATTTACATGTTTCGATATAACTTAACCATTAATTCATATATACAATTTAAACCATTTAAATTATCACACAATATAAAATCCATGCAAATATGCACTTTTTTATGGATTTAGCTTAACAATTAACATATTGCACCAAGATCGTTTACTAAAACGCATAACAAATTACATGACATCCTAGGGTTTCTAATCATATTAAAAAATCAAAAACCATAAACCCTAAAACCCTTAAGGGTCAAATCAACCCAAAAATAAAATTAGGGTTAGGAATCTAACAAACCCTAAAAACATGTAACTAAACGAATCAAGATCCAATTTTTATGCGTTTCGATAATTAATTACACATTATAACGGCTCTAGATGCCACTGTTGGAATTATTATATCATGACAATCATATAAAATAAACTAAACACATCAAGTGAGCATAGCGGAAGCAATTATAATAAGATCATATAACATGTAATTAATTAATCAAAATTAAATAGTAAACATACCGTAGTGATTCTAGCCCGAACAAGAATCAAATGCAATCTTCAACTCAAGAACCCTAATTAGGGTTTATGTGGATTATAAGAATTACCCCTTACCTCTTTTGTAATTCAATCCAAGAATCAATCAATAGTGTGATTGTATCACGTTCTTGTACACACGTACTAATTCAAGAAAAAGTTTATGCAAATAAATTAAACACAAAACTTATTTGATCTTATGAAAATCGAATCCCTAAGGGATTGTTTTGGATGGATCGATTTAAGACAAAGAGAAGGAGAGAAAAACACCAAGATGTGTGTGTACAAGTTATGAGAAAACAATACATCTTGGGTTTGTATATATACTAATTGAAACTTGGAGCTCAAGGCACATAGGAGGTGGAAATCCCCTATGGCCAATCGGTTTGGAGTCCCCCTAGGGGATTTCGGAACCTTCCCTTGTTTCCAAATTTTCATTATTATTACTTTTCTAATCTTCGTTAATAGGTCATTAGTCATTTATCATTAAATACTAATTACTATTACTAGTTTTGTGTTTATTAATAATTACTTATAACATTTATAAATATTTTTTTCTTTTTTTCTTCATACGTATTGTGTGCAATCCCGTGATCTCGAGTTCGATCCTAACATACGACTACTAAAATAATGTCCATAATCTAACAATGACTACCCAACCAGGTTCCCTCATGTGGAAACCATGCCTTCGCCCACCTCCCCACTAAATATTCGATCTCCCCAATAGAAGAAGAAAAAAAGAAAGAAAAAAAAAAAAAACGATCTCCCCTTTAGAAAGCATGAACCTGATCGATATTGAGCATAAACTATCTCCCTATACTAGTCGACTTTGTTCTGTCAACCGTTGGTATTTGTTTGATTACCAGTTGACTGTGGTGCATTGGTACATTTATCTCTGGGTCTATACGACTGACAAATTGATCGTTATCTAATAATACGAACCTTGAAGCACCAAAATCTGAAATCTTTAATGGTTTTGTTACACCTTGATGTCAACACATGTATTAGTGCCTAAAGAGAATAAAAAGAAGAGTAAAGATCATTTGAGGACCAAACTTTTTTTACATACCAAGGGACTAATCTTCACCCTCCATCTTCCCTCTATTTTTATTTGATCTAATGGATGAGATTAATCCCAACAATTTAAAAAACCCACTTTCATCCTTTTTTTTCAAATATTAATATCTTTCAAACCGTTAATCGTTAAGCGGAAAAAAATATACCGTTACGACGAGCATTTAATTATCTTTCTATAGATAGGATAATTGATATATTTTCGACAAAAAAAAAATTTTTCGTTTTTTTCACGTTTTTTTTTCGTGACCGAAAAAATCATATATGATATTAGATATAATATCATATATGATATTACATATCATATATGATATGTAATATCATATATGATATTATATGCAAAATCATATATGATATTGCATATCATATATGATATGCAATATCATATATGATTTTACATATAATATCATATATGATATCATATATGATATTATATGTAATATCATATATGATATTGCATATCATATATGATATGATATGCGATATCATATATGATTTTTTTTTTCGGCCAGGAAAAAAAACGTGAAAAAAACGATTTTTTTTTCCAAAAGTATATCAAAGTGCCCGTCTATAGAAAGATAATTAAATGCCCGTCGCGATGGTGTAATTATTTTCGCTTAACGATTAACGGTTTAAGAGATATTTAAATTATAAAAAATGGGTGAAATAATAAAATTCTTTTAATCTCATCCATTGATTTCCTTTTTAGATTGATGGTGGGGATGAGTCCCTTAATATGTGAGGAATGTTTGGTTTGTAATATAACTCGACTCTAAAAAGAAACCATAATTGTGTATGCAATACCTTTGGTGTATTAAAGTATACTATGTCTTATGAATTAACTGTACCTTTGTTTCTTTATCTAAGTACCGACCAATAGTTTGGATGATCCTAACTTTTATTACACTCCTTTCCGAGTGGTTCAAAACGGGCTTTTTGAAACAAGCTCTTTAAACATGCATGTTACTATCCCGACAAACATATTGATAATTAGTTTGAATCACGCTTGGTAGTAGAATAACGTAGGTATGGAATATTTGAGCTTACACGTATAAGTGTTGATAATTTTGAGTGGAATAAAAAAGTATGTCCATATTACGAGCCTTAACATCTTAATGGTTTCCACCATAAGTGACTATTTTATTTAGTTGCACTTGAAATAATATATAACACAAATATAATGTGTGAGATTGATTATCTGGAAAAAAAAACACATGTACATTCCACGGGAGCATTAATTTTTATGTTTTTGATATAATGAATTCATACAAACCATTTCTTCACGGCATTGTTAGGCCTAAATATAGCTTATTAGACGACTTTTGTAGTTGTCAACACTAATATACGCGATGGGCTTGATATATGTTTGAGTGGTATAAAGTGGGAAGTAAAATGGAAAAATGAATGCCTCATTTGAAGAAAGATGTATATGGCTTAATGTTAAATGTAGTAGCCAATATGGAGGATTGTACATGGATGTTGTCCTTGTAGTGCTTTCTGTATGAGTTGTCATGTTTGTATGTCGTCTGTTTGTTTGTTTTAGCTCAAAGATCAGCTGCTTTGGATTTGTCTTTAGCACTGATTTGGATGTGTTTCATGTACTTTGGTATTGAGTTGATATATTTTCACCTTTGTAACAAAAAAAATAAAAAATAAATAAAAAACCGCAATATGTACCTATCAAATTTGGTTTTTAAGGAAAGTGCAAATACCATAAAAAATCACTATACTTATCAAGAAAATCACTTTTTGGTATCTGACAAATTTTTTTCCTTATATAAGTACTGAACTTTCAACTTTTTGCCTCTTTGACGCACTTTGTGACATTTTTGCCCCTGGATTTTTAATAATTTGAGGGGTAAAAATGTCACAAAGTGCCTCAAAAAGGCCAAAAAATAAAAGTTCAGTACCCATATAAGGAAAAAAATTTGTTCGATACTCGAAAGTGTATTTTAGGACAAGTATGATGCTTTTTTATGGCATTTGCCCTTAAGGAAAACAACCTTTAATGAATAATATAGTTGTATTTTGAGATAATTATTTGTTATTTTGGACAGTTTGTGTAAATTTAACTTTCTCGAACACGTTTACAAGATACAAACGTTTATGTAAGAGAACAACATATTGATGGGTATCGTTAGCTTTCAAAGATAATTTGGTCTTCATTTGATATATACTTTCTTTGTTGTATTACTTTCACACAATTTTCCATAGCAAAGCATTGTTTCCTGTTCTATGATCTAACAACTCTTATTTTGACCTGCTTTATTATTATCTTTTTTTTTTTTTTGGTAAAGAGGAGTAATCCTGCACCCTGGTAAATATATAAACCAAAACGTTTAAGGACAATGGATATGGGTGAATCCCATATCTCAGCCCGTTACATAGGCAAACTTACATAACAAGATACTTCCTATTTTCTAAACAAGAAAAACACACCATTACTCACATGACAACATAAGACATAACGAATAAATTACTTCCTACGACCTTGAAGCCTAGTGCCATAAATGGCATTAAAGGCATCCAAATTCCCCGGAAGATCATAAACCTGGTTCGCATAGTCATCGTAGTCATAGTCATCATCAGCATCTTCAAACTCTTGGCCACCACCAAACAAATTAGCAGATTCATCAAATGGATTAACAACCACCTCATTATCAGAATCCGAAACTACGATCTCTCCCACCTTAGAAAAAGGGTTAACCCTCTTAGTAGAAGATGTGGGAGGAGAAGAAGAAACACCAGTTTTAGGAGCCATAACCGACTCCTTCTCTTTTAAATCACTCACAAGAGGATCTTGTGAAACACTACCAATTTTAATAGACTCTTCCTCATTAACTTCCATTGTATTACTTGTCTTAGTAGACTCATCCGTAGTAACTTCCATTGTACGACCAGCATCCACATCCTTGTTGTTGTCATTAGACGGAATACCAAAGGCATCTGTGTCATCCATATTAAGAGCAGCAAACTGATTAGATGTAGAAATCTTTGTTCCACTCGTACTAGGCAAATCAGAAGCCTTCCTCTTAGTGCCATCCACCTTCTTAGGTTCTGGAGGATTCTTTTTGGGTTGATACTGAAACTGCTTACCCACAACAGGTTTAGTAAACCCTCATTTACCCTGCGTCATAGAACCACCTTGCTTACCCTTCTTTTTATTATTGACAGTCGTGAAACCATCATTAACCGGCTTAGTAGGCTGAACTGGAGGTGCAACAACTTTAAGACAATCAACCAGAGAATGACCAAAGATGTTACAGTTATCACACCGAGGTGGTTTCCATTCGTATTCAACCCGTATCTTCTCAATAATCGAACCCGAACCATCAAGTAATGGTATCTCAACAGTGAGGCTATCCCGAATCACCTCATCTGACTTCACTTCAATCATGCATCTAGCAAAACTACTACGGCCCCACGATTCCTTGCACATTTGGCTTGTAAAAGCATCTAACCTTATTTAATTATAAAAGTTTTAAAAGAAAGCCAAAAAAAAGGAAATATAAAACTAGATGTTCATATAAGATTCTATTTTTAGAGTAAACGAATATGAAAGAATTGATATTTTTGAGATAAAAGTTGATGTTTCACCGATCCAATTGGATGAAATGTTTTGTGGTCTATTAGTCCATAACAAATCTAAGAGTGAGATAAAAGTTGTATTCGAGCATTTAAAGTATCTTTCAGATTTGAGTGTCGAAGCAAACTCGATTCCAATAGTTTCAAATTAAATGACCAGAAGAGTGGTTTGAATAACCACATATATACATTTTTTCGTCAAAGTAAGAAAAATGGAGTTGTCCGAAACCGAGATAAAGTTTCCCATGTTTCTTGAGTATTGGTATCAGAAAAGAAAAATATTGTTAGTGTAGGTATGCGTTGGGCTCGCTATATGTTTCTTGAAACTCGATTTTTATCCTATTTGTTCTTTCCCAAATAAGAAAATTCATGTATATATGTCTGTAGTTAATGAGTCTGTGTGGCGGAGGGTTCAAACCCCGTTAATTAGTCGGCCAAAAGGTAAGAAATCATGGTTAACAAAAAATAAAAAAATAAAAATAAATAAAAAATTGCAACCATTAATTTAATTGTTTATAAATAGACATTCATTTAGGCGTGATATCTTGCAAATGTCAAGGATATTGATGAGTGATATGTAACTATCAATTTCATTGTTTGTAATGAAATGGTAACATTTTGTAGCCTCCTTTACTTATACTAGACACTAGACGAGTACTCATGCATAGCAATGGGATTTGTAGTGGCAAACAGTTATACTTGTAATGTTATGGCTAAGTATTTCATGTTACGTTTATACATAAAACGTAAAATAATTCAAATGTAAGTGAAAAAAATTTTAACATACGATAATTCAAATTAAACAAAAATTATTAAAATGTATCAAATAACATATTAAAACATTGATAGTGAAACAGAAAATTAAAAGATTACATCAATAGTTATCTTGTATTTATTGATTTTGAAATGATTTTGGTAAGTTATCTTGTGTTCTGCTTTTTCTATTTATTTCACTTTTGCCAATGTTTCTAATTGTCCGCGTGTTATTTTTCAAGACAAAAAATAATCAATAGTTCTTGTTTTGTTTAGAAAAGATTGAGGGGTATCAATGGTTCTTGTTTTGTTTATAAAAATTATTAACACCCAAACATCATTTCATTTTTTATAGCTGATAAACAAACATTTTTGTTGTATCAATGTACTAATCTATTACATCCTTAGTCTCAACTTATTGCAAAATATATATATTACGAAGAAACAAACATGTACTAGTTGAAACACCAACAGCCACCCAAACCACCAAAAATCCATAACACAAATCTTTACTAATCGAAACCACTAAAGTTTCAAAATAAATCCCAACATCATGCCTAACCAAACTAAAACTCTAGAAACCAACAACCATTCATAACTTTCAAATCTAAGAAATTCAAACCAACATCTTAATACACAAGAAAAAGACTTTCAAATTAAAATGAAGTAAAAGAACCTAAAATTCTAGATCTACTAACAATTTGACTCAGATATTTTATAAACAATAAAGACAATTAATGACTTGGCTGGAATAATAAAGGTTGCTAAGCCGGGTCAATCTCGCACTCAACCATCCGTCCATTTTGCCTAACCAAACCACAAACTCGAAAGATCATCACCACCAAGCAAACCATATCCAGCAAAAAAATACAACAAAAAACAGAAATTATAGTAGCCTCTTTAATCTAAACACAAATATAACATATATATAAACAAAATTTGTTTACAAATTATCATAAGAACAAATAAATACGCAACCATCATTTATTTATAGACAAAAACCACACAAACACAAAGCCACCAAAAATACACCGGTTTACCACATACACCCACAAGTCCACAACGAATATAGCTATAGATTTCGACGAACAAAAACACACAACAAACCTTCAATTTTTTCCTGTTATCAAATGAATCTTAAAGGTTCTTAAAACAACCAAAGAAACTAAAATTATAAACAAAAATAAATCACAAACATACCCGTTACAACCAAAAAAAAATAAAAATAAATAAATAAATAAATAAAAACCCAACTCATAGATGGATCTTTACATAATATACATATCTCCAAACAACCAAGCACATTCAAAACCACCAAGCACACCGAAACCATCAATACGTGGAGGCACGACAGAAGGCGGCGGTGATTAGGTTTATAGTGGCGGTAGTAATGAGGGTGAAAGATCTGATTTTTCGAGTGTGTTGTTCTTGTGTTTGTTTAGGTAAGATGGGAGAGAGAGATTTTTCGAGTGTGTTGTTCTTGTGTATAAAGAAGTTGTCATAAATAAATTTCAACTTCACATTCAATACTTTCCGCAATTTGAAATTTCCAGTCATGTTTCAACTTCACATTCAATACTTTCCGTTATTAAGTGTTATAAGGGTATTATGATAATTGACCAAAAATTCAGTTTTCATATTTCACTTTGACCGTTTTCATTTTATAAGTACAGTATAATAGATAAATGATAAATCTTTTTGTAAAATTCAAAAAAATTTAGCATACCACAACCTTTTTGTAAAATGATTACACACCACTGTTGACACCAAATATTATGCTTTACCCGTTCATTTTATTGAAGACTTGAGGAAGGTTATATTTCATTTCTATATATTTTAAGATGCAACCGATTAGACACGTGTAGCGCGGTGTAGATTTCATCAATAAGTTACAACACATTTCTTTGACTATGCTAAACTTTGTTAAGTTATGCAACAAATTAGTATGAATCATGAACTAATACCATGATTGAACAAAAAATATTGACTTGCAATATAAAAACTAGTAATAATGTTAATAATAGTTTTGTTACACATTAATGTCAAACACATGGATTGCTGCCTAAAGAGAGTAAAAAGATCGAAACCATTATTGTGTATGTGACAAGGTGAATTACCCGTGCGTTGCGGCAACATTTTGGCCTTAATTAAACAATCTTTTAGTAAAATGTTAGTAACTTCGAGAAGTGTATAACCGCATGTTACGACAGATCTTTAAGCATATATTATTAATGGGGAAATGATCCTTACTATAAACAGTATGGAATATAGCTGCTGTAAGTGCAAAAAATGTCCTTGATTAAACACAAATGGTCCCTGATAACATGATACATGTGCATAAATGGTCTCTGATGAGCAAAAAAATGCCCTCTACTGCAGCGATGTTCTCTACTATTTACAGTATGGATCATTTCCCCATTATTACTACAATTATTTAAGAAAAAAAAATGAACTTATACAAAACTTGAGAGCTATATTCTCACTGTTATGAATATAAGATGCTGTTTGGTTTGAAGGAATTTCAAAGAATTTGGTGGAATTTAAAATTGAAATTGCTTGAATTCCTATGTTTGGTTCAAAATAAGATGCGGGGACAGTAAATAAAAATATATAAATAGAGGGTTTTATATTTCTTCTCGTGAGTGATGAATTAAGAATTCCACATGACCCACCACTTTTATTTGCTACAAAAAGACAAAAATATCCACTATATCATCCCCATTCCCCCACCTTCTTCACTTATGTCACTTTTTCACTTTCTTCAACCAAACCCACCAATCTCTCTTCTTCATTTAGATCTGCTTCCAACAACGGTACAATTATTTAATGTTCTTGTTAGTGCTTTTGCAATTAGATTAGAATAATATAGGTTGAGATATATAAACAGGTCTAAGTTAATAAAGATCCAAGGCAATTGCAATAAAGTGATGAAAGGGTAATCACGTCATGTTAAAGAATTGAAACTAAATTTCGTTTTTAAGTTTTTAAGTTGTTCTGAACCAAACACACAACAGTATTCTAAATGTCGGATTTTAAATTTCTTGGGAATTACAAATTCCTATAATTTCAAATTCCAGTGTTTCTTGTAATACATTTATAACCTTACGCTATGTTCTCGAGTTATTTCATTAAAGAAAAGGGAAGGAAATGGAAGTAAACACTTTCCTCCCATATTTGGGCGGAAATGGAAGTAAAAAAAATTCATACAAATATAACTAACTTTACTTCCAGTTTACTTCCATTTCCTTCCCTTTTCTTTAATGAAATAACTCGAGAACACGATGTGGGAGTAAACCTTTTCACTTTCCTTCCATTTTCTTTAATGAAATAACTCGAGAACACAGCGTTTAGGATATTTTTTTTTAAAGAAAAAAAGTATACAACAAAAACAAATTTTGAAAAACCCATTGCCTAGCTGTGAAACCTTTTAATTGGACCTCTCAAATCTCAAGTTTGATTCTTTTAGGGTGTGTTTGGTAGAGAGAAAAGAAATGAGAGAAATGGAATTTGATCAAAATCTCTTTTTTGGTAGAGAGAATTAAAAAAGTGAAAAATTGAGGAGAAATTAGTGGAGAGTTGGAGAGAATTGAATGGTGTAATTTGGTTACTCCCATTTTCAAAATTTTTGTAGAGAATTTGGAGAATTGAGTTATATATATATACTAGCTTCAAGACCCGCCCGATGGGCGGGCTAGCTCTATAATTTTATTTTAATTAATATTAGACAACTAATTTTTAAATTTAATCATCTCAAAAGACCATAAAAAATATGTAATGAATCACACAAGTACATATAAGCATAAAAATGTGTTAAATAAATACTTGGAAAAAAAAAAAAAAAAAAAAAAAAAACTTTTATCAGTACTACGATATTCTACGTATATGCAACATAATGCTTTGATCAGTAGCCGTTTGTCCCCCCCCCCCCCCCTTTTTAATTAATGCATGTAATTTTATTTTATTTTTTTGTGATAATTAGTCATTTAACAAAATGAATGGACTATTATTTCATATGACATACAAATTAATGTTAAGATCCTACACAATTCTTCCTAGTATACAATATTAGTCGTTTCATCGGTGTAGTTGTCATCTTTATTGCAATAAAGTATTTAAGACATTGTTTTCTTTTAACTCTTGAACAAATACATATAACTGACCATGTGAAAAAATAGGGCGTTGTAGCCATAAACCAACATGAGACGACGCTTGCCCTTGGCTTTTGTTTATGGTCATAGCGAAACAAAACAGGAAATTGTCTCATGCTTCACAATATTACTTAACAAAGTTTATTTGAACGTAAATAAATAGTGAATAACGGCAAATATCTTAAACACAAAAAATAAAAACAAAAAGGAAAGTGTTCATGTAACTTATGTAAAAAGAAGAATGAAAAGTATTCACGTAACTCATGCAATTTACGTACTTCGACCAAATAACGTTATGCCATAAAGAATATTGTTGTAGGAGAAAAAAAGCACATAATTTTTTAAACACTAAACAATCAAAAGTTCTACATATGCAATGGTATTGTTTATCCACTTCCATTGGTGTTATGTCCCACCCCAAAGACAGATATGTTCACATTTTTCATGAGGATATTAAGACTTCAAATTTTACCATAAATGGTCATGGTATATTACTTTTAAGGGTTTTTTTATCTTGTGCTCTAGGGCATAAGTTAAGCACACAAAAAATACATCAAAAATATATAAGGACTCACATAAAAATACACTTGTCTGTACTTTTATGTGAATCCATGTGTATTTTTTCATAAGTTTTTGTGTACTTTTTGTGTGCTTAACTTGTGCCTGGTTAGAAAAACCCTACTTTTAATCATCACCTATCATCTAATTTTTTTTATACTACCCATGTACTCATGCATGTGCATCAAAAATGATAATAAAAAGGACCTAGGTTGTCGAATCTGTATCAGTTGGAGCCAATTCAGTAACATTATATGCTTTGTTCATTTATTTAGAACCTCCAAGAACTATATAGCACATACATATGCAATATGTAATATGGAAACAGATTATAGCATAAAGTAGTATGTGTGTCTGTGTCCATACAAAAAATATGACTTTTGTGTGTCAATATTAGTTTATGATGCATGCACTCAAAACAAATTATTAAGGCGGTGCATGCTACTTTGACCTGCAGACACTCTTTTTTCCATTTTATAAACACAAGAACTATACTGTTACAATAACAGTAAAATAAAAGTAATAGCTTGAGCAACTTTTTACCCATTTAATAAACAACATTGTAGTTAATTTATTGATTTAGATATACACATAACCCAAATCCAGTCATTGTTGTATACATACTAATATAAATAGATATCATGGCAACTTCTGGTAGTGCGTATACATACCAGACATAATCACACAAGATAAATTAATTATACTATCGTCATAAGAATATTGTTTCTCATAAAGTAACCACACCTGTGACATAGCATACTCAAGCAGATGTGATGGCGAAAAGGACTCTGAATCACTTTTAGGCGATGAAGTCTTGGATGAGAGCATGTACTCACCGAATAGAACAACTAAAAGAGCAGAAGCAACAGGCTGCTTCAAAGCATGCTACTTGCTAACCCATATTAGATCGCCTGCATTATCCAAAGAAAAAATAACACCTTTTTATGGGATGCACTATATGGTGGACCAATTGGGTAACAGGTAATATTTGTACACATTACCCGGAAATTTTTTCCAAAATTTCTAAGTTTTCTGTTTATGACAAATACACTTTGGGAACTTTTGATAAATGCTTTTAGAATTCTTGGTTGTGTTGTATTCTAGATGCAACGGAAAAATTACCTTTTGTTTTACTTGATGTGGCTGAGGGAAAATTTGGCAAGAGGTTGCACATGATAGCTTCAGCTATCTTTCCGTACTCGTTGATGTGTTGTTTACATGTGTTATTTCTATGACACGGATATAGGCGTTGTTAAAAAACATTTACATCATATGTATTTAAACCTGAAATATTATAAAAATGAATGCAATCATGAAATGTATCAGAAAAACAAAATGAATATCGACATTTCATTTATCCAATTCAACTTGTTAAAAAACATATTTACGCTTCATGGAATTCTGTTGTTGTATAATTAGTACTACTTTTTATTCAGATTCCGAAAATGACGTTATTTTTAATTATAACTTGCAGACTTATTTAATTCATGATATTTCCTAAGTATTATCTTCTCAAATGCTAACTATGAGTCTGAGTATTAGTCAACAGAAGTGATAACACTATCATAGATGATAGTCTTCACGTCAACTTAAGGTCCAAAACATTCTTATGTATGGTAGTGTTATAACACCCTAATAGGTCCAAACCTCACTTGGTAAATTGATAAGAATGAAAGTTCCACAATTATTTCTTGACTTCCTTCCTAACACAGTTTGAGGAGAGATTATAAATAATGAAATGTTTTAACAGGTAGCTACTTTTGAAATTTGATATAACATAAACGACTTACTGAAAGATCTTGATAAGCTCCCTATACAGACAATAAAGACAAATGCCGAAGGAAATAATGGAGATAGAAGGTCCATCAACATTCATGCAACAACATTCAACTTAAATTTGTCCGCTCAACGAACCGACCAGCATGCCCACACAATAGTAAGAGACTTATAAACTGCTGTAAAGTAAGTATACATACATCATAAACATATTCAATTAATGTTTCCTAAATGACTAAGCATAATAAAACCACAATTTTCAATCCAACTGGTGACAATTAAAGGTAAAAAAGTATGAGCAATATTAAGTTTCAATAAAAAAAAACAAACAACCATTCGTTAGCCACTTTCATCCTTCCTGAAAAATCTTAAACCCCTTTTTTTCTAAGTCTCCAACCACCTTAGGATTCACCTAAATGAGTATACATATATCTAAACAATGTGATTTAAATGATCAACGACATTCTCTTACACTAATCAAGAATATGACTAACCTCATAACGATGTCGATGACGCTCATCCACATAGTTATGTTTGTGATACCTACCAAATTACAATGATAAGTGACTGGTATTTATTAATTTGAACAGTAGCTAGAGCCAAAAGGGGTGTGGCCATGTGAGATTAACGATTTTGTGTTTTAATGAAATTTAATAGCTCGGTTTAGAATTTCATACAGTTTTGCAGCGATACAATCAGGGCTCTGCAGTAAAGTTCTTCGAGAGCCAAGTCTCGTTGTGTTTCCCATGTGTGGTCTTGAACCCTGAATCCATATGCGTAAAATAAATATATTGCTAATACCGTATACTGCATCTCAAAACAAAAAGTTGTCACAATATAAGGAAGCAAAAATACCTCTGGCATGAATTCAATACTATTTGCCCCTATTCATCCCAAGATCGGTATGCATTGGTAAAAATTAAAAATAATAATGTTTGAAATGGTTGAAAATGTATGAAACAACTTACATATCTAGCAGTCTCAATCACACATATCCGCATTCCTAAGAAAATGCCAAGGTATGGAACTTTATGCTCTCGGGCATAGTTGGCAGCAAGTATCAATCCCTTCACACCACGATCTCCAAATCCACCAGGAACCAAAACTCAAGCTGAATTCTGGACATATTGATGTTTAGTTTTAGAGAGCTATAATAAAAATTGTAACCTATCACTGACTCACAAATGAAAAAGCAAGTTGTTACAACAACCAAAATTATAAGCACTTGGCTTATATCCAAATAGTCAAAACTACTCACGACTATATCAAAGCCACAATAAACAAATAAGAAGTCCTAATAAAGAATCCAAATACCTCATTATATTACAGCTTTAGCCTTCTCAATGATTTTGGTTTTATCTGCTTAAACTTGCTGTGAGTACTTGCGCCATCGGTTTGTTGAGGCATTTCATGGTCATGCAAGCAAGAACTTGTTGCTGCAGCAGTACTGATATTAGATGAGTATAATTGAAAATATACTAAAATTTAAAATGCAACAGCTTTTGTTGTCAGTAGTAAGAACGGGTATTACTCGCGTGTCAATGCACCATTTTCGATCTGAGGAGTTGCGTGGCCTAATGGCAAGACTGTTGGCATTGAAGCTGATTAGATATCAAGTACAAATGCAGGACTCATTTTTTTTCACCTCGAATTTAATTGGATATCAGTCATTGGTATAGGACGTTAGCCCCATGAACAGGTGATGTAAAATGAATATGTCCAAGGATATACGTATATAACACCAAAATTGTTATCAGTAATACTGAAAACTGGTGTTACACACACATACATGAAGTATCTACTGTATGAAAAATTGGTTTTACCGATGGCAAAACTGATGACAAGATGCCTGATAGGATATCATTGGCAACTACATGATGTGTACACGCATTGGTATCATCGACTGATGTTAATGACACTCATGAGGCTCATATCAGCAATTGGTTGTTACAAACCACACCATGTTTTACAACAAAAGATCGCACATCGAAACAAAGTTCAAATGCATACCTCCATTTGTCTTGCAATAATTGGTAATCAACATGAAAAGCAACCAATTAGCTCATTTTCTGAGGATACAACCATTTCGTAAGAAAATTGTATGATTGATATAAAAAATGGTATCTATTAAGAGTAGACAATGGCCAAAGTATAAAAACCACCTAGAGGCCACTTATGAACATTATAACACCTATATGCCAAAAAATTATTAGAACACTATTCTATGCTTTTTAAAGAAATAACTTATCGCCTAAACCAGATTATATGAAGCTCAAAAGACGGGTTACAGAAAGAGATCACAACCTGAAAACCTGATATTGCTTAAACTTTAAACTTATAAGCGTAAACTTGTTGATGCACCAAAAATGAATTTTAAGGATTTGTTAACTCAGGGATAGTTTTTGAACCTGCTATTCATGATATTGAAGTTTCTTTAACAATTAGTCTAAGTTTGACCCTCAAAAAATGGTATAAAAATTTGTTTCATTTATTTACCGGCCATATCTTGTGTAGAATTCACCCACCCTTCTACCTTGTCTATCCACATTTTGCGATCCACAATAATTAGATTTATTTTCATTATGTGTATTTCAAGTCTGCTACTCCTATTATATAGATATAATGATGTAGCGTAAATATTTTCTGGTATATGTCACCTTTACAAATACTTTCTGGTTTACTTGAGTCACCGCTAAAGCCGGTTCACTAACAAAGTCATAGTTCAATATATGACACTAACCAATTGGTTGTTAATGTTGCCATTAAACAAATGCACCAACTGATAATAACATTAATCACGTTTAACAAAAGTAATGATACCAAGCCACAATTCTAACAAATATCCTTCTAATTTGCACCAAATAATCAAAATTCGCCATCATATACGGGGGAAAAATTACCTTCGTTTGAGGCATTTCTTCGAACACATTCCGTATTTTCCATCAAACCCTGAATAATTCATCTTCAACATGAAAATCAATGTAGATACTTCAATACAAAATTCGTCAAACACTTTAGTTAATGCTCCAAACAAACAAATTAATACAAATCGTTAATCATTATAAATTAAAAAAAAAATATTAACACATTACCTTATTCAAAAGCATCTGATATCATCATTTATGAAGTGGGATGGGTTTATTTTCTAAGACGGATATCAGGGGATTCGTATATTGAATACCTTTTGTGTATCTGGCGAGGGTTTGAAGCCTAACATATTATCATCAATCAAATTTCATCATTTTTATTCATCGAATCACCTAAGATGAGAACCTATAATGATTTTAAACTTGATCGTTACAGATTTCACATTAGTGTGTGTTTGCGTGTGTGTTTTTGAATCAGGGGATTTTGAATTTTTGAATAATTATTGAAGATTAGAGTAATTAGGTTGAATTTTGAATCATGAATGGAAATCGTTTGATTTTGTGCGATTGTTTAGGGATTGCTTTCTCCGGTTTTTGATTCAAAGGATTTTGTAAAACTTACTAAAAGTAGCGATGTTTACAGGTGTAGTTTTTTTAGAATTTTGGGAGAGTTTTGTGCCTCTAAAAATAGCAATCACACTTGTGCTATATATAGGTTGAGACTAGCTTCAAGACCCGCCCGATGGGCGGGTTCGCTTTATACTATTGCTTGACAAACTTTAACTATACGTAAGTAAATAACGAATAACGGCAAACATGTTAAACGAAAAAATTGGAAACAAAAATTTGGTATTTATGTACTCCGTATTATATATAAAAAGAACAATAATAAGTATGCTAATCATTATAAAACTAATCTAGAAGAAAAATGACGTGACAGCTGTTCGTATACATAAAACTATCTTGATATTATGACCCTTATCTAATCTATTGCTTGAGAACTTTATCTCTACCTACGGATGCTACTTTCTCGTCATCAGGACTTCAATTGACAGCAAAAACCTTAACATGAAAAGAAAAATAATTATCTACTTGAAAAGAAAAAAAATTATCTACTTGTTCAAGTTGGTGGATTTTGATATTTATCTTCCGAGTAAAAAAGAAACACAAATCAAAACCATACCTCATATGCGTGACCAAAAGGTCTTGCTTCAACTTCTGCGTCCGTACATCCCAATCCTTAAAAGATGGCATGTACCAATCAATTTTTTAAGAAAAAGTTGGATTATTAATGCAATAGTATTCTTTGTTATCACACATAATATATTCTAAAAAGGAAATGACATCACATAATTTGTTGAATGGCCAAACTCGTATCTAAAAACAACTAATCATTTTTGACCCAATACACAACTTAGCCGTAGTAAGTTCTAACTACAATCATCATATGGACATTTATAAATAATCTTAGTTTCTTTTATATAGTATGCATCATAAACTCATGTGCTTCATTCATGTCAAATTAACAAATGCATATACTATAGTCTAAATGAATCAGAATAAGAGGGACCTTTAATTTAACCGTTAGTTTAGAATCCATGCTACCACTCAAGAGAAGCCTCTTGTCGGTAGGCTAGCTGCATAAAATCATGCAGCTTATGAGAAGCTGAGCAATTATTATTTGTTCAGCATGTGATGTTAGTATGTTACCTCAATGGTCCAAACAGAACCAAACACCCCACTAAACTGTACAAACATATCCAAAAATAAATAGCCAAACACCCCAACTGGTCCAACTGACTTTACAGCCCCTCCACCTCACTAAGATGTGACTCCATCAGCATTAGAAAGATGGAGCCATCAGCGAGCTGAAAACTTTACGCGCTGAAAAATCTCGCTTGCTGAAAATATGCCTTTCAGTTGCTGAACTCTTTAAGGCGCTGAAAATTTGTTGGTGCTGAAATTCACGTGCTACAATTTTCAGTTGCTGGAAATTTTGTTTGCTGGATTTTTCCGTGCTGAAAATTTTCTTTGCTGAAATTAGTTGCTGAATTTTTCTGCTTGATGAAAATCCAGTTGCTCAATTTTTCAGTACTTCAAATCTTGGTTGCCATTGTATTTTCTATGCTGATATTCAGGTGCTAAACCCACATTGAACCAACCCGCGCTAAACCAACCGACACTGAACCAAACGACGTTGAACCAACTCGCGCTGAACCAACCCGCGATGAACCAACCCACTGGAAAAAAAAAGAATCGTATTGAGTAAAAATGTTCAAATTACAATTGATTATAGTATTCGCGAAAGCTTGAACGCTATATAATCCTCACTTCTTGCATGGTTTAAGCAAAACCAAGCAATATCGTGAATGTAGCGTACCTAATACTCAAACTTCTGATTACTAAACCAGCCAGGATGCACTTAATTGATTCTTCAGCATCTACAAACATATAATTCTCAATTAGATCACATTACCAGCTAATATGTGCCATTAATCACTCAAACGAATATCGAGATAGGGTTAATCATGCATCAGGCAGTAGACTTTTGTAAAAAAATATGAGTAATGAGATATAGTATTTACATCTTATTTATCCAGTGGGCATTATTTTACTTGTTTGGTAACCATGGTTTACAATATAGTAAGCTAAAAGTGAGACCAAGCAATTCTAGAAAACAACCTAATGCTTACCATGTAGGTAGATCACATGCATTTGTAACTTTTTCCATCCATGTTTTGCAACCTACTATAAAATAGCATATAAGAATTCTATCTAAAGATTTAAACCATATTAAACATGCATAGATAAGATGATACAGGTTGCTGGGGTGTTTGGTTTGTAGCTGACTAGGGTGTTTGGTTTGCTGCTAAAAGGGATGTTTGGATGCTGCCAGCGACTTTTAATTTGTTTGGCAGATTGACCCATTTTCATTTCAGCTAAATTTTATTGTGAAATCCACCTGTTTAACCCAATTAATCAATTCATATGTAAACGGCTCAAAATTACAACTCTACTAATAAAAGTACATTAGTGACTATTAGCACCTCTTGATTAGAACGCCTAATAAACCAATCCCTTTGTCCCACATACATGTAAGAGTAGTCTTTAAGCATGACTTACTTATTTATCAAATGTTGTAGTTGCTTATGCGCACCGTTGTGGTCGCCTCCTCCTGTCCGACCTCCTGTGCTTCTGATTTACCAGAACTCCAATTAAATAAAATATATAATATATATATATATATATATATATATATATATATATATATATATATATATATATATATATAACACTCGATAGTCAGACCTTAACATAAAGGTTTAATTAAAAGATAACATAATAGTATAGCTTATTACCAGGATTTACTTGTGTGACAACTGGCAAAATAGGGAGCCGTTTTAAAACCCGCATTACATTAAAAATTATAAAATTTGGAATTTTTGAAAGTTTATTGTAATGAGATATTTTACGAACGTTGGTACGTGATTTTTATCGTACGATATTTATGAGACTTGATTAATTATTTTTGGTTTGGTTGATTCGGTCGTGATGATTTATTTTAAGATCGTTACTTTGGCACTACATTGACTTCGGCACTAGATTAACCTAACGAATTTTAATCTTTTACTTAACGGTAGCGATTCACCGTTAAATGAACATTATATTTTTCATACATATCTATATGTTTCGGGAAATGTTGTTGGGAAAATCATTTATGACGTGTACGAATATGTTTGGCGAAAATTTAATACTTTTATGAACGAGTGATCGTGTTACGGGAAAACCGATTAAAAAGAGTTCACTAAATATTAAAGTTATTGTGGCTAGTTTTGGAAAAGTGAAACATGAGGGACCAATGTGCAAATTTCGGGTATTTAACCCCTCTCCCCTAACCCTAACCCTCATAATAACTAAAAACAAACACACCCTTTCTCCTCCCTCTCCCTAGCCGCCGGCTGCCACCCTCGAAACACCACCACCGCCGACCTCCACACAACACCACCACCACCAAAATACTCCCCATCATCTTCTTGTTCTTGTGGTGTGAAACACGCGCCCCTCCCCTTCGTTTTTATTGTTACCCGCCGCACCACACACCACACGCCATCACACCTTCAATTTTCTTGGTTTTCATTCGATTAGAAGGTGAGAAATCACGGGTTTTGCGTCGGGTTTGACTATTTTGAGTTGAACCCGAATTGAATCTTGATATTTTGGGGTGTTAAAATTCGAAATGATAATTGGTTTTAATATAAAGTTGAGTTTGGTATCCATGGGGGTCGATTTTTAATTATTTGGTGCTCGGATTTGGATTTTTGGATGCGTTTGGTTTGGGTTGTGGCTCGTATTGAGCTCGACCGAGACCCAAGGTCTCGGTGTGATCACTCCTCGACTCGATTGAGAGTCTTGGAGGTGTTATGGTTCGATTGTTATTGATTCTTGGTGATTGGTTAATTGCTAGTTGAGGTTTTGATCGATTGGTTGCTCGCGACTTATTGTTGTTGTTGTTTTGATTCTCGGCCGACACCCCCCCCCCCCCTCGCGGGCTGTTTTGGTCGAACGGCTCTATAGAGCTAGCCGAGACCAAAAGGTCTCGGGTGAGGTTATTCTTATGGTTTGTGGCCTCATAGTTGACCCGGGTTTGACTTGGTAGGTCGACCCGTATAATTGGTATATTTTGTTAATATTGTGTTATCATTCTTTGTTGTGGCATGTTGGACCGAAGCTTTGGACAATGGTTTACTTGTATTTCGATTTGAAGTTGTGTTGACGAGTATGGAATTGGGGACCGATTGTGAGACGGTCAATTAGACGACGGAGATAGGTTAGTTGGGTGCCGTAGTCGGACCCTCATGTTGTAGCACGTGGTTATGGGATTGTTTGGACGGAGTTGATATATTTATTTGTGACTTGATTCTTATTATTTGGACTTGGACTATGAGCCGAGGGTCATGACTCGGACATGTGACCAAATTCTATGACTCGGTAAATATTTAAAAGTCGATATTAAAAACAATACTCGTAATAATATTATTGAGAACATAATCGTTTATATACGTATATAGACGTGTTAAACGTATATATATATATATATATATATATATATATATATATATATATATATATATATATATATATATATATATATATATATATATATAAATGCGTATATTAATAATAAAACGATCACGAGTAAACGTATAATAATAAAACGATAGTTATTATACTATGCAAATAGTGTAATAAATGTCGGACTATTGTTATAAATAATAATGTAACCACCGGTAAATTTCCACTTAAATTAAACTAATACTTATCCATTTTTCCACGTCTAATTTTTTTTTTAACATTATTAGTTTAACTAATCACAACAACTAACTAATATGATGTAACTCATCTTCTGAATAAACGTGTGCACATAAATATCTTTATATGTCAAATATAAAACCCTATGACACTATACCTACTACTTTATATTAATACGTTAATATACGATAATTAAACGTTCAACCTAAACGTTTTCTATCTATAAGAATTTTCCCGAAACCCTAAGTTATTATAACTATGATTTTAAATAAATCATAAACTCTAAAGTACAATACTCTAAATCTCATGTATAAGTTTCTAAAGCACAAAACCCTAACTTTACGTTATATCCCGATTAAAACCCTAATTTTCTAAAACTATGATTTTATGTGATAAAATCACAAACCCTAATTAGTGTGTACAAGATTTTTATAAAAGTACAAGTCATCCAAGATAGGGTACAAGTCATTAAAGCATGAGATCATAATATTAATATAAATTCATTATAAACCTCAATGTACTTATCTTTAAACACACAATACACGAATATTTTACACAAACCCTAACTCTAGTATTTTTGTAAATGTTAAACTAAATATATAAGTCTCTAAATTAGTGTACAAGTGTCTAATATACAAAACTTAAAAATAACATTTTTACTAAACTAAAATTATTTAAAACTTAATCTAAATATATACGAATGCAAATCCTATAATCCTAGTATAAATATACTACTCTTTAAGCTCTATTTAAAATTTTCTTTTTATTTCTTAAGTATGTTCACTTAAAATATAACCCACACTAAATTACATTTTCTAAAAATATTATTTAACCTAAACTTTAACTTAAGTTAATTATATCATTTAACTCAAGGTACTTATCAATAAGCCTTAGGAACAAGACTTAAGCATGATTGATCCCTAACTAATCTATAGTTCGAATTACACTAGGAAGGCAATTAAGTGAATTCTAGATACCACTTGTAATTACCCTCACCATAGAATCTCTTCTAGCTTCTCATATAAACACATAAGCATGCATGCTAGATGTTTATCTTTGGTCACACAATGTAGGTAAAATACTTGGTTAGCAAAGTTACCACCTCATTTGCTTTTCAAATCATCATACGAGCCTTTCAATTGGCAGATTAGGGAAGAACTACACATCATATTGTCTCCTACAAACATTACATGATGAGCTAGTACCTTCAAGAATCCTTTCAACCTCTCTGCTATATAAGTCGAACATTAGCTATCTATTTTATCACAACCTGCTAAAAATCAATGCTTAGTAACCATGTGTACTTAATCTATTGATCCTACATAACTACATAAATCACCATACAATACACATGGACTATGTATATACACCTCACCATGTCTCATAATCTTCTACACCAAGTCCAAGTTGTCAAACTAGTTTATGGTCTTGAACCTGTACACATTTCGATTTACCACACTTACCAACTCCAAGTGAACAAATCACCATGCTTCCTGAATTTATAACATGGTAAAATATTGTAGGACAAACCTTTGGTTCTCTTTATACCACTTCACGCCATCCTCACCTTCACCATCTATCACCTCACAAACTTTTAGGAACACCTCATCATGTCTCCTACAAGGTGACCTAGCCTTTTTGAAACTTTAGAATTACACCTCTATATAAGTCGACATACACTCCCTTTCTAATCAACACCACTCGAACACCCATCAAATGAACATAGATCCAGTTACTTACTGATCCTAGTAACCAAAGAGAAGCCAAAGAAAGAAGTTGTAGCAGCCTAAGATAGAACAAGTATACACTTATGTGTTCTCTTTTAATCCATTCGAACTATTTAACCAGCTCATGGACATCTTTCATACACTTCACCTTGCCCCTTTATGATAAACATGATGACCATGATACTCTCTAGAAGCCTAGACTACTCCATCTATAAATATCAACACTTATCCTTCACTGGTATTCACACCCTACACGAAACAGATTACACAGCCTTACACACTAATATCTGCTGATCCTAGAGTCCAAGTAGAAGTCAAAGAAGATGTTTAGAAGAGCCTAGGAAGAGGAGAAAGTTTAGTTCCCATTTATCAAGTCATTTTGCCAAAAACCTGATCCTAACCAAACTCATTTCAAGTAAGTACTCACCACCCTTTTACAACTCTTTTATACCTTCCATTAGATTCTAAACTTGCTGTTATAAAGGTTTTAATAGAACCCTAGGTTTAAAACTTATGCTTCTATTATTTTCTGTTATAACGAGACAAACAAACACCCTCTCTATTATACTCTAAATTGTATGAGCATATATAAACTTAACAATCAGATAGGGGAAATAAAAACGAGAATCTAGGCTTTTGAATCACCCAAAACGAGTACACGAGTCAAAAGATATGGCCAAATGAAATTTCCAAAAACTTGCCGAAAAGCTGTCAACAACTTTCTGTAACAGCAACAAACATCACACGAAACGGGGCCTTTCTGCTCCTTTTCGTCAAAAACTTAAAACATGAAAGTTGTCCGGAACGACGTTTTCTTCAAAAACTCAGGAGTACGAGTCCTAAAAACGTACCACAAGGGCTGGGCACTAGGACTTGTTTTCTGTTTAAGTTATATATAAAAACAGCCCCAACCGACCCGTTTTGTCTAATTATTTCTACTAGTAAACGAGCTTGATAAATTATGAAACTTGGTGGAAATAGAGACCTCATGGCATAGATTAACCTGGAATAAACACTTTTCATTTTCATTGAAAGGTCTCGTTTTTATTCAGCCATACTTATGGGTGTCGAACCTGAAAATCAGCTTTTAATATACTTAGTTTCTATTTCATAAAAACAGTTTTATACGCTCCACTTTAGTGACTCGTTGTGAGCAAACCGTAATACGTTAGAACCTCTAGTTTGAACCTATAAGAAGACCTCCTAGTAGACTACTAAAAGGAACAATAACGTAGTAGAAACCTCTTCATGTCTCGTGTATAATTAAGCTCACTTTTGGTCAAAAAATCTGTTTTATAAACTTTTCTTTTGATTATTTAGAACAAATAAGCTAACATTAAAAGTAGATAAGCTGATGAAAAGTATTTATAAACCTGTTTTAAACTTATATAAATGAGTCGTAGAAAGTTGGATTTATTTTCGTGGCTAAAAACGCGTTTTTATTGAAAAAGGACATCGGGTGTAAGTTATATTTGCATGAGGGGTATATATTGCCAAAACTATAAATAATTTTATATTTTGGACTAGAAATAAAATAAACTTAAGGTTAAGGGTAGAAAGTGTCAATTGACCAAAGTTCAAAGGTAAAAGTTGCCATTTTTATATAGTTCGAGGGTAAAAATTGTCAACTTTAGAAACTTGAGGGTCTAAAATGAAAATATAATAAACCCTAATTATTATTTAATATTATTATTATTATTATTATTTATTATTAAGTTTTATTTAAACTTAATATACGTTTTGTACCGTAACTAACAAACGAAGTATCCATTTAACGAACGGACAGAATCAAATCTTACAGATAAGAAAATATAATAAAATAATACTTTTGAAACTACATATTGGTTCAATAAAATATTTAACCATTAAACTAAAACGAAACGAACATTGAAAAACTTATATAATCAGAAGCAGTTACTAAGAACTTGACCTAATAAATCAGGTTTCAAGCCGGAGACGTTTATCAACTTCATTTAACTTTGTTTTCCATCCAGACTGCCCAGGTGAGTTCATAGTCCCACTTTTACATTTTTATACTGTTTTTCAAACTTGTGGGGAGATACATGCTACAAACCGAACACAAGTATTTTTCTGTATGCTATCCTGATCTGGTATTGCCTAAGTTAGCTGTGTTGCCACTAAAAGTCCCTCATATCATGAGCCATTAATCACTTGCGAGTGAACGCGAATATAGTGAATAGATCTATTGGAATTGACGTCCCCATTTTTGTTAGCCGGATAGGTAACCAAATGTACTATATTTGAAGTAAAACCGGGAAGTTGGCAAGCTCCTGCTCGAGGGCATTATTACCTACATTATTATTATAATGTCGGTAACTTTACATTATAGCTCATTACTATAATGTCCAAACTGTTAAGGTTTGCGTGTCATGAGACTTAGTGCAATATGCTACGCTGCAATACGTTGTTTTATAACTATTTGACTTGTGTTCAAACTATTACTTATTTACAAACGCTGTGAATTCACTCAACCGTTGTGTTGACTTTTTAGCATGTTTATCTCAGGTCCATAACAAGCAAGGATGGCATGGAAGGGCATGGATACGGAAGGAAGGCTAAGATTTTATTATTCTTTGATAAATTATTTAACAAATTGTAAAGCTATTGGGACCTTATTTTGTAAACTCTGATATTTGAATAATAAAATCATTTTAACAATTCAATTATAGATTGTTTTTCTATTATTATAACTGTTGTACCATCGAGTAACACCCAGCTTTAATTCCGCTGCGTATCCCAAATTTGGGGGTGTTACAGATTGGTATCAGAGCTATAGTTATAGAGAAACGGGTCTAATTGAGATCCGAACTATAACCACTTTTTCATAAAAATATTTTATAGCCTTTCGTTGTCCGTGCCTTTCAGCCTCCGGATGATTATGTGACTTCCAGGTAATTATGTTAATCAAAAACTTTAGTAAACTGGTATATGCATCTATGATATACTTCTGATCACTTTATACAAATAAACATGTCTGCAGATGCCTATTCTAAGGCATTACATTTTAATCCTATCTTCCTGAGCATGTATCTACTTCTATATTTTCAAAATTTACAAAACTTTCATAAGACATTGTGGTTTCCACAATTCTTACCCTATTTATGTTAAAAATATACTCTCCACTATTTTAAAAACTATGTCAACTCACCTTGATTACCTTACTCTCATATCCAAAAATGGGTATAAATGCTCTCTCCGTACTCACAGAATACCTAATTCATTAACTAATTACTAATATTAAATTAGAAATTCCCAAGTAAGATAATTAACTCATAAATCTTGAATAACGTCTTACCATCACTCCACAATTTATACCAAAGATTACCCTAGAAAGTCAACAGGATCCCAACAATCATCAGAAGACAACAACAATGTTTAAATAAAAAAAAAATAATAATAATAAGAAATTTCTGTTATAATAATAAACCATAGCTCAGCTCTTTAGGGTTGTAATTATTTCTCTGTACTTTACCTTGGGTACAATGATGTAACCAAGTTATAACTAGTACTTTCCCATCTAATGTCTTTTAATAACCTCACTACTACTATAACCATCGTCCATTTCACTTTCCTCTTATATTATTCATAGCCACTTCGTAATAATATACCACCATTTTATACCTGATTATATCTATTAGGTTTTTCTGCGAATATATTCCTAAGAATTTCTTCAAACTATTTTCCTATCACCCCAAAGGTTGATATCCTGCCATCCTACCAATTATATACTATCATTATCCGAATCGATTCCTTATTACTCTAAAAAGTATTCAGGATGCTATTTTATAAAAATAAAACGTTGAACACCATCTAAAACTTGTGAAATCTAATATCAAAGATTGACTGAATCACGCATTACATCATCTGTCCTTAATTATACATAGACTGATCACCTATGTCTAATTCAGGAAAGATCATGTCATGGGGGAAACAGGTATTTTTGTAGATTTCCAAAACAAACTTTACTTAAAAACAAAACCTTGTATCAAGATAAACTCTTAGCAAACGTTTCTAACGTCCAGGTCTCCTAAGTACTCACATCATTTTATTATAAATCGTTAACCCATAAGCTATTATTTCTCTATTCATATTAATTAGAACGCCTTTTCATAAATTATAAAAATGAAAATTATAAATCCGAGAATCACTAAAATTCATAAAACACAAATAACGTAAAAATTCCATTAAAATCCATAAATATTAATACATAACGAAATAATTAGCATCGGTAGTGCTAATGTTACAAATATCACTAAGTAAACGATAGAATCACCAATAGGTTGATCCGCTATGCTAATGAAGAACAACACTACGCCTACGAGAGCAAGAATCACAACTGGATGTAAAATCTTGAAAACTCTGTAACGAAAAACGTAAACGAATTACAAACGCGATAATAAAAGAAATAATCATACGTATAATCTTATTCATAAACGATTACAAGAAAATACAAATGAAATAAAATTTGCTTAGACATTCCTACCCCCATATCTTGTCCACACCGATAGCTAGGACCACTAGAGGAACGAGAACTGCTAAGACCATAGCCAAGAATTCATAGTCTTCCTCCGGAACATAGGCGAAGTAAATAGCAGCAGCAACGGTATATATAAGCGCAATAATGGTAATAGGGTGCGGCATTTTGTAAGAATTATAGATGGAAATGTTAGTAGGAAAGAATGAGGATTGAAATGGGGTATTTATAAAAGCAAAAACTAGCCGTTGGACACTATTCATAGCCGTTGGAAATCACTGTTCATGAACGTTTGAAAAAAAAAAAAAAAAAAAAAAAAAAATTAAGGAACAAACGGATTCATCATCTACGAAAGTTTAAAAATTTTCTTTACATTCATCAAGTTTTCATTCGAAATTTTCTTATTTAAAAGACAGTTTTTCGATGTCAAAAAATTGATTTTTACAAAACGTGAAATTTGAAATCAGGATATTTTCAAAGATAATTACTCAAACAGGATAAATTTTTATAAATAATTTTTTTATATGACCTTTGGAATGATATTTGCACATGTAAATTTAAATAATAAGTTTTCATAAATTAAACATTTCGTCCTTATCATTTCGAAACACCTAACATAGACTGAATCTCGGGACGAGATTCCGTTAAGGGGGTGAGACTGTAACCACCGGTAAATTTCCACTTAAATTAAACTAATACTTATCCATTTTTCCACGTCTAATTTTTTTTTAACATTATTAGTTTAACTAATCACAACAACTAACTAATATGATGTAACTCATCTTCTGAATAAACGTGTGCACATAAATATCTTTATATGTCAAATATAAAACCCTATGACACTATACCTACTACTTTATATTAATACGTTAATATACGATAATTAAACGTTCAACCTAAACGTTTTCTATCTATAAGAATTTTCCCGAAACCCTAAGTTATTATAACTATGATTTTAAATAAATCATAAACTCTAAAGTACAATACTCTAAATCTCATGTATAAGTTTCTAAAGCACAAAACCCTAACTTTACGTTATATCCCGATTAAAACCCTAATTTTCTAAAACTATGATTTTATGTGATAAAATCACAAACCCTAATTAGTGTGTACAAGATTTTTATAAAAGTACAAGTCATCCAAGATAGGGTACAAGTCATTAAAGCATGAGATCATAATATTAATATAAATTCATTATAAACCTCAATGTACTTATCTTTAAACACACAATACACGAATATTTTACACAAACCCTAACTCTAGTATTTTTGTAAATGTTAAACTAAATATATAAGTCTCTAAATTAGTGTACAAGTGTCTAATATACAAAACTTAAAAATAACATTTTTACTAAACTAAAATTATTTAAAACTTAATCTAAATATATACGAATGCAAATCCTATAATCCTAGTATAAATATACTACTCTTTAAGCTCTATTTAAAATTTTCTTTTTATTTCTTAAGTATGTTCACTTAAAATATAACCCACACTAAATTACATTTTCTAAAAATATTATTTAACCTAAACTTTAACTTAAGTTAATTATATCATTTAACTCAAGGTACTTATCAATAAGCCTTAGGAACAAGACTTAAGCATGATTGATCCCTAACTAATCTATAGTTCGAATTACACTAGGAAGGCAATTAAGTGAATTCTAGATACCACTTGTAATTACCCTCACCATAGAATCTCTTCTAGCTTCTCATATAAACACATAAGCATGCATGCTAGATGTTTATCTTTGGTCACACAATGTAGGTAAAATACTTGGTTAGCAAAGTTACCACCTCATTTGCTTTTCAAATCATCATACGAGCCTTTCAATTGGCAGATTAGGGAAGAACTACACATCATATTGTCTCCTACAAACATTACATGATGAGCTAGTACCTTCAAGAATCCTTTCAACCTCTCTGCTATATAAGTCGAACATTAGCTATCTATTTTATCACAACCTGCTAAAAATCAATGCTTAGTAACCATGTGTACTTAATCTATTGATCCTACATAACTACATAAATCACCATACAATACACATGGACTATGTATATACACCTCACCATGTCTCATAATCTTCTACACCAAGTCCAAGTTGTCAAACTAGTTTATGGTCTTGAACCTGTACACATTTCGATTTACCACACTTACCAACTCCAAGTGAACAAATCACCATGCTTCCTGAATTTATAACATGGTCAAATATTGTAGGACAAACCTTTGGTTCTCTTTATACCACTTCACGCCATCCTCACCTTCACCATCTATCACCTCACAAACTTTTAGGAACACCTCATCATGTCTCCTACAAGGTGACCTAGCCTTTTTGAAACTTTAGAATTACACCTCTATATAAGTCGACATACACTCCCTTTCTAATCAACACCACTCGAACACCCATCAAATGAACATAGATTCAGTTACTTACTGATCCTAGTAACCAAAGAGAAGCCAAAGAAAGAAGTTGTAGCAGCCTAAGATAGAACAAGTATACACTTATGTGTTCTCTTTTAATCCATTCGAACTATTTAACCAGCTCATGGACATCTTTCATACACTTCACCTTGCCCCTTTATGATAAACATGATGACCATGATACTCTCTAGAAGCCTAGACTACTCCATCTATAAATATCAACACTTATCCTTCACTGGTATTCACACCCTACACGAAACAGATTACACAGCCTTACACACTAATATCTGCTGATCCTAGAGTCCAAGTAGAAGTCAAAGAAGATGTTTAGAAGAGCCTAGGAAGAGGAGAAAGTTTAGTTCCCATTTATCAAGTCATTTTGCCAAAAACCTGATCCTAACCAAACTCATTTCAAGTAAGTACTCACCACCCTTTTACAACTCTTTTATACCTTCCATTAGATTCTAAACTTGCTGTTATAAAGGTTTTAATAGAACCCTAGGTTTAAAACTTATGCTTCTATTATTTTCTGTTATAACGAGACAAACAAACACCCTCTCTATTATACTCTAAATTGTATGAGCATATATAAACTTAACAATCAGATAGGGGAAATAAAAACGAGAATCTAGGCTTTTGAATCACCCAAAACGAGTACACGAGTCAAAAGATATGGCCAAATGAAATTTCCAAAAACTTGCCGAAAAGCTGTCAACAACTTTCTGTAACAGCAACAAACATCACACGAAACGGGGCCTTTCTGCTCCGTTTCGTCAAAAACTTAAAACACGAAAGTTGTCCGGAACGACGTTTTCTTCAAAAACTCAGGAGTACGAGTCCTAAAAACGTACCACAAGGGCTGGGCACTAGGACCTGTTTTCTGTTTAAGTTATATATAAAAACAGCCCCAACCGACCCGTTTTGTCTAATTATTTCTACCAGTAAACGAGCTTGATAAATTATGAAACTTGGTGGAAATAGAGACCTCATGGCATAGATTAACCTGGAATAAACACTTTTCATTTTCATTGAAAGGTCTCGTTTTTATTCAGCCATACTTATGGGTGTCGAACCTGAAAATCAGCTTTTAATATACTTAGTTTCTATTTCATAAAAACAGTTTTATACGCTCCACTTTAGTGACTCGTTGTGAGCAAACCGTAATACGTTAGAACCTCTAGTTTGAACCTATAAGAAGACCTCCTAGTAGACTACTAAAAGGAACAATAACGTAGTAGAAACCTCTTCATGTCTCGTGTATAATTAAGCTCACTTTTGGTCGAAAAATCTGTTTTATAAACTTTTCTTTTGATTATTTAGAACAAATAAGCTAACATTAAAAGTAGATAAGCTGATGAAAAGTATTTATAAACCTGTTTTAAACTTATATAAATGAGTCGTAGAAAGTTGGATTTATTTTCGTGGCTAAAAACGCGTTTTTATTGAAAAAGGACATCGGGTGTAAGTTATATTTGCATGAGGGGTATATATTGCCAAAACTATAAATAATTTTATATTTTGGACTAGAAATAAAATAAACTTAAGGTTAAGGGTAGAAAGTGTCAATTGACCAAAGTTCAAAGGTAAAAGTTGCCATTTTTATATAGTTCGAGGGTAAAAATTGTCAACTTTAGAAACTTGAGGGTCTAAAATGAAAATATAATAAACCCTAATTATTATTTAATATTATTATTATTATTATTATTTATTATTAAGTTTTATTTAAACTTAATATACGTTTTGTACCGTAACTAACAAACGAAGTATCCATTTAACGAACAGACAGAATCAAATCTTACAGATAAGAAAATATAATAAAATAATACTTTTGAAACTACATATTGGTTCAATAAAATATTTAACCATTAAACTAAACCGAAACGAACATTGAAAAACTTATATAATCAGAAGCAATTACTAAGAACTTGACCTAATAAATCAGGTTTCAAGCCGGAGACGTTTATCAACTTCATTTAACTTTGTTTTCCATCCAGACTGCCCAGGTGAGTTCATAGTCCCACTTTTACATTTTTATACTGTTTTTCAAACTTGTGGGGAGATACATGCTACAAACCGAACACAAGTATTTTTCTGTATGCTATCCTGATCTGGTATTGCCTAAGTTAGCTGTGTTGCCACTAAAAGTCCCTCATATCATGAGCCATTAATCACTTGCGAGTGAACGCGAATATAGTGAATAGATCTATTGGAATTGACGTCCCCATTTGTGTTAGCCGGATAGGTAACCAAATGTACTATATTTGAAGTAAAACCGGGAAGTTGGCAAGCTCCTGCTCGAGGGCATTATTACCTACATTATTATTATAATGTCGGTAACTTTACATTATAGCTCATTACTATAATGTCCAAACTGTTAAGGTTTGCGTGTCATGAGACTTAGTGCAATATGCTACGCTGCAATACGTTGTTTTATAACTATTTGACTTGTGTTCAAACTATTACTTATTTACAAACGCTGTGAATTCACTCAACCGTTGTGTTGACTTTTTAGCATGTTTATCTCAGGTCCATAACAAGCAAGGATGGCATGGAAGGGCATGGATACGGAAGGAAGGCTAAGATTTTATTATTCTTTGATAAATTATTTAACAAATTGTAAAGCTATTGGGACCTCATTTTGTAAACTCTGATATTTGAATAATAAAATCATTTTAACAATTCAATTATAGATTGTTTTTTCTATTATTATAACTGTTGTACCATCGAGTAACACCCAGCTTTAATTCCGCTGCGTATCCCAAATTTGGGGGTGTTACAAATAACGATATAAATAATGGCGAAATAATAAGTCGGGTAAATAATAATTAAAAATGTGATTTTGTTTATAAATTAGAAACTTATCGAGTTATACGAATTGTGGTTCTTTAAAGTCCAAGTGGGCTTTATATTGTAACTTTTGTGTTGTCACGGATATATGACGATTAATATAAACATTTTATATATCAAGTGACTTATTCTAGATCGAGTTATTTGACGATATAAAATGAGTATATTAATAGGCATCGTATCCCACGACACCCATAGGATGTGGTATATATTTTAGGGTAATAAATTACTATATGTCTCGTGGAATTTGGCTGATTCGACGATATATATAGGGAATTCATTGGACTACGATATATATCCAATAGAAACTTATGTGCAATGTGCTTTAGGTTGGGTATAATTTTGGAACGATGTAATACGTAAATAAGTATGGGAGATTATCAAATCGACGGATTTAATAAGCTTCGATAATTATTTAAATAATATGTTGGGCTAACATTAGACCTATAGTTGGTTTATTATTTTGTTTGTTTTGGCTTTCTGGTTTGAGTTGTGTCGACCCTCTACCCATATGGATACCAAACGTCGAATTTCAAATGAATATGAAGTTAATTCGAGAAATGGATATTTTTGGAAAGTAAAATGGATTACGTTCGGGAATGGGAATATTTGATTTTGAAGAAATGATTTCTGAACGAGTTTGATATTGTTAGGAAGTGTCGAGTCTGTAGTCGCCGTTACGTGAGTTGCTTGAGATTACTTACGTCTTTCTTCTATCGTTTCTTTTGAGGATTTCTGGACTTGAGGTGAGTCATAGCCCCACTTTTATTCTTGAACTTTGTTTTCAATACTTGGGGTGAGAAACGTGAATGTTTTATGTGGACTATTATCGCTTTGTTTATTTAAAACTTCCTATGCTTATAGAACTAGGTAGGATTAAGCGAGGCCTAGTCCCGAACTAGGTAAACTATTGATTTGGTTATAGAGCGAGGCCTAGTCCCGAACTAGGTAAGCTATTGATTTAGATGTTGAGCGAGGCCTAGACATGAGCTAGGTAAGCTATTGGTTGGTTGTTGAGCGAGGCCTAGTCCCGAACTAGGTAGGCTATTGGATTGATTATAGAGCGAGGCCTAGACTTGAGCTAGGTAAGCTATTGATTGGATTGATTTGAACTATAGCGTGCACCTATAGGGATGATTTGATTTGGTTGGATTATTTTGGTTGGATGATTGAGGCCTAATCTAGCTAGCAAGCGTTTTGCGTATATGTCCACTATATTGAATTATGGATCTAAACCTATGATCTCACCAGCGAAAGCTGACTTTTAGCACGTTTTCTCAGGTAATTAAGTGATGCTCTATGGATGCTTGGGATTGGAGGCTTGACATTTGGCACCGGTTATGGATCAGTATTTCTAAAACTCTGATAACTATTGTGGACCTATATTATTTCTTTTGGGCCTGACTTTGGATAATTTGGGATAATGTAAACTTTAAAACCCCACGTGGTTGTATTTTCATTATGTTTACTTTATCTCGTTCTTTTATGTCTTGTGTTTGGATACCAATCCCCGTAGCACCCCGAAAGCTTGTTGAGTCTTCCACTGTATCAAATTTTGGGGGTGTTACAGATTGGTATCAGAGCCAGGTTATAGAGAACTAGGTAAATAGACACCTAAACTATAACCGATTTTTATAGAAAATGATCCTCGACCATTGCCCGCCAGCCCGCCAAGCCGAAGCATCATTGTTTATTATTGAGGTATTATGAGATTATTGAGATGATTATAGATTTGGGATTTCTTGAGATGATTTGAGGATTTGAGGTTTATTGATTTAGTGATATGATGGCGTTTTGAGGAATTATATGCATTTTTGAGGAATTATATGGCTTAATTGTTTTGAGAATGGTTTTAGTAATGCGGTATTTTAAACCTTTCTTGATTATATATGATTTGGATTTATATGATGATTTTTGGATATGGTATTTGAGTTCGTGGTTTAGCTGTTTTGAAACACTTACACCTACCCTGCGCCATTGTCACAGACTATGGCCTCCCATACGCCTGATGTTGTTGAGGATATTTTTACTACACCGGTATTGCCAGCACAGTTCACCATGGCTCTTGATGACCCTTACCAGGTTGCCATGCATTCAGCTACTATGACACCGATAGGTTCTACTTCAGCACCACCTGCTGCATCTACGCAAGGACCCTCATCTTCTCTAGGGCTCCCTGGTACATCGAGGCAGCTTACTCTTCATCAGGCTTTGGCTCGTGTGGCTCCACGTTTTGCCCACCGAGCTACGGCACGTATGTCAGTACGCCCTACTTCACCACCTTTACAGATTGATGCTCACTCTCTTCTGTCTGAGGCGCCACCCGCATCATTGCGTCGTCATCCTAGATCACCTACCCCTTCACCACATGGTTCACCTGTTAGGCGACGACGATTGATGATGTACTCTTCCGATGAGGAGGAGGAGTACGAGGGTGAGGAAGAGGCTGATGACCCTCAGGAGGCTGAGCAGGGTGATGATGATGACCCTGAGGAGGAGGATGACCCTCAGGAGGAGGAGATGCCTGATGATGATGACTTGATTGTGCCGCCAGCTCAGGCAGAGGAGCCTGATTCACCTGATCATCCATTTTTGTTTGAGTTGCCACCTGGTAGTCCCGTTGAGTCGGATGCACCTTCTGAGGTTTCTGCTGAGCATGCCGAGTTAGGTGAGATTGGTAGGTTATGGGCTCAGATTACGGCTCTTGGAGAGAGAGTTGCACGTATATCTGATCGACTTGAGAGGGTTATTGGAGAGTTCATAGCGGATCTGAGAGTGGATATGACTGTGGTTGTGGGCAGGACTACTGAGATGAGGAGAGTTTTAATGGAGGTTCATGAGCATATCGATAGTTTACAGCGAGGTTTTGTTACAGCTCGAGAGGCCGACCGCAAGCTATGGCAAAGGAATGCCGAGCTGGAGAAGGAGGTGGCTGACCTCAAGAGAGACCGAGACACCCATAGTGTGGAGTTAGGATCATTATGGAGGGATCTTGATGGCTTGAGGCAGGAGTTGAGGAACCTCCGCCAGCAGCGTAGCTAGACGTTCGAGCTATGTTATCTTGTTGCTTTCTTAACCGAGGAGTGTTCGGTTAGAAAAGCTAGTTATCTTATTTTGATGTATTTCCGTTGATTACTCGTCTAGTTGGAACGATTGTTATCCTTGTGTTTTTGGTAGTTGGAACCATGATGGATCTTTATTGTATGGTCGACGGTTATTATTATGGTATTATGTGGATGTTGGATATTATGGAAATTGAGTTCTTATGCGCCTTATTGATGTCTTGGGGTGTATTGTTGATATTCTTTCCATGACTTGGCTTCGTTGATTTAATTCTTGTTGAGCATATGATCAGTTCTATCGGAGACTCACGAACTTGTATGATGTTTCAGATCAATGGCCCCACGAAGAAACCCTGTTAGAGCTACCAGAACTGGACCTGCAACGACTACCCCTGGTTGTCGAGGACGCCGTCCTACTAGAAATGTTGAGACCCCTACTCCTGATAACATGGACACTACTAATCGCAACAACAGGAATCAAAATGTTGATGTTCAGGGAGACAATGATCATGTTCCACTTAATGCACCTACTGTGGATCAAGCGATGATCAATCAACTTGTGGAGCAACGAGTTGCTGAACTACTAGCTGAGTCAAATCATTCCAACAATTCTGCTGGAACATCTCCACCCGTTCGTGCTAACGGATGTCACTACAAGGAGTTTAAGATTTGTGGACCGATTGAGTTTGGTGGAACTGAAGGAGTGGTTTACTTGGTTAGGTGGATTGAGAAGACTGAGTCAGTGTTTAATGTCAGTGGTTGTGCGGAGAATGCGAAGGTAAAGTTTGCTTCTTTTACTTTCAAGGATGAAGCCTTAACTTGGTGGAACAATTACCGTAACTCGGTTGGGAGTGATGTGGCTTATGCCATGACTTGGGAGCAATTTAAGTCTTTGCTGATTCAGACTTACTGCCTAAGGAATGAGATTAAGAAGCTGGAGGTTGAATTCTGGAACCACAAGGTGAAAGGTACCGATATGACAACTTACAATCGCCGTTATCGAGAGTTGGCCTTACTTTGTCCCGATATGGTTAGGACTGAGACCCAAAAGATTGAGAGGTATACCGATGGGTTGCCGGTAGCTACAAGGAACGATGTGATTTCTGCTAAGCCTGCAAACATTCATGAGGCTATCACTATCACTCAACAATTGATGGACTCTTTGGCATTGGAAGAAGCTGAGAAGGATAAGAATGGAAAGAGAAAGAGGGATGATCACTCTAAGGGTAATGATCGTCGAAACAAGCGACAAACAACTACTAGAGCTTATGCCATGGGAGATGGAGACAAGAAGAACTACAATGGAGATGCACCCAAATGTAACCGATGTTACAAGCATCATTCTGGTCGATGTACTGTGATGTGCAAGAATTGCTCTAAGATGGGACACATAGCTAAGGATTGTAGAGCTCGACCACTTGCTATGGTTCAAGCTACTCCTGAAACTATGAGCAAAGCAAATGTTACTTGCTATGGATGTGGAAAGAAAGGACATTATCGGAATGAGTGTGGGGAATTGTGGAACCGAGGAAATCAAGGATCGGGTGGTAATGGGTACAATAATGGAAACCGTGGAGCTGGAGGAAACCGTGGACGACAAGATAATGGGGACCAACGTGTGGAAGCTGGAGCTGCTCATGGAAGAGTGTATGCACTTGGGAACGAGAGAGGAGAAGATCCGAACGTTGTTACTGGTACGTTCCTTCTCAATAATCGTTATGCTTCCATACTATTTGATACTGGTGCCGATAAGAGTTTTGTGTCCACTAAGTTTGCACCCTTACTTGAGAAACCCCCGATGGCCTTAGGAATTCGTTACAATGTAGAGTTAGCTAATGGGAACATAGAGAGGATTAGGACTATCATTCGCGGTTACACGTTAAACTTTCTGAATCGCCCTTTTAACATAGATCTTCTACCCGTCACGTTAGGAAGTTTTGATGTCATTATTGGTATGGATTGGTTGTCGAAGTATCGTGCTCATATAATTTGCGATGAGAAGATCGTGCGTGTGTCATACGGCAAGGAGATTCTGAACATACCAGGAGATAGAAAGGATTTGAGAGGCCCATCTAGATTAGCGGTCATATCTTGCACTAAGTTGCCGAAGCTAATGGAAAAAGGAAGTTGCCTTTTCTTAGCTCAAATTTCTGAGAAAGGAGAGAAGGAGAAGAAGGAAAGGTGCATTGGAGATGTACCTGTAGTTCGTGACTTTTCGGATGTGTTTCCCGATGATTTGCCGGGAATCCCGCCTACTAGACAAGTGGAATTTCAGATTGAGTTGATACCTGGTGCTGCACCTGTAGCACGAGCGCCTTATCGTCTTGCACCTACTGAATTGGAAGAATTATCGAAACAATTAGCGGAGTTAGCCGAAAAGGGATTCATAAGACCAAGTTCTTCACCTTGGGGAGCCCCGGTTTTATTTGTAAAGAAGAAGGATGGATCGTTTCGCATGTGTATTGATTATCGAGAGTTGAACAAGTTATCGGTGAAGAATAGATACCCGTTACCGAGGATCGACGATTTGTTCGATCAGCTTCAAGGATCGAGTGTGTATTCGAAGATCGATTTGAGATCGGGATATCATCAGCTTCGAGTGCGCGAGGAAGATATTCCGAAAACGGCTTTCAGAACCCGTTACGGGCATTACGAGTTTCAGGTGATGCCGTTTGGGTTGGCTAACGCACCGGCGGTATTCATGGATCTCATGAATCGGGTGTGTAAGCCTTACTTAGATAAGTTCGTGATTGTGTTCATCGATGACATTCTGATTTATTCGAAGAGTGAGAAGGAGCATGAGGAGCATCTAAGACTTATCTTAGAATTGCTCAGGAAGGAGAAACTGTATGCAAAGTTTTCGAAATGTGAATTTTGGATTCCGACGGTACAATTTCTAGGCCATGTGATTGATAGACAAGGAGTTCATGTGGACCCTGCTAAGATTGAAGCGATTAAAGATTGGGCTGCACCTACGACCCCAACAGAAGTTCGTCAATTTTTGGGATTAGCCGGTTATTACCGAAGATTCATTGAAGGATTTTCGAAGATAGCAAAGCCGTTGACCAAATTGACTCAAAAGAGTGTTAAGTATGAATGGGGAGATAAGGAAGAGGAAGCATTTCAGTTACTTAAGGAGATGTTGTGTAGTGCTCCTATCTTGGCGTTACCCGAAGGTAATGAGGACTTTGTCGTCTATTGTGACGCTTAAAGGTTTAGGAGTTGTGTTAATGCAACGAGAGAAAGTGATAGCTTATGCTTCCCGACAGCTCAAGAAGCATGAGAAGAACTACACCACCCATGATTTGGAGTTAGGTGCTGTGGTTTTTGCTTTGAGGATATGGAGACATTACTTGTATGGAACCAAGTGTGTAGTGTTTACTGACCACAAAAGTTTGCAACACATTCTGAACCAAAAAGAGCTTAACATGAGACAGCGACGTTGGATTGAGTTGCTAAGCGATTATGATTGTGAAATTCGCTACCATCCGGGTAAAGCAAACGTTGTTGCTGATGCTCTTAGTTGAAAGGAGAGAATTCCACCGTTACGAGTTAGGTCATTAGGAATGACTATCGTATCGCCATTACCGTCTCAAATATTGGAAGCTCAAACGGAAGCGTTGAAAGCAGAGAATCGGTCTGCTGAGAATATATTTGGGATGGCAGAAAATGAGAAGGGATTTGTTAGACGTTCTAATGGAGTATTATGTTTTGGGGAGCGAAGTTGGGTACCATTGTATGGAGGAATTCGAGAGTTGATTATGCATGAGTCGCATAAGTCAAGATACTCTATTCATCCTGGGTCTGACAAAATGTACCAGGATTTGAAAAAGTTATATTGGTGGCCAAATATGAAGGCAGATATAGCGTTGTATGTTAGTAAGTGCTTGACTTGCTCTAAGGTTAAAGCCGAACATCAAAGACCGTCAGGATTATTGACGCAGCCAGAACTTCCGGTTTGGAAATGGGAGCGGATTACGATGGACTTTATTACCATATTACCAAAGACAGCTAGCGGTTGTGACGCTATATGGGTAATTGTGGATCGTTTGACTAAGTCTGCTCATTTCCTGGCGATTAGTGAAGATGATAGTGTGGATAAACTTGCGAGGTTGTATGTAAAGGAGATTGTTTCTCGTCATGGAGTTCCGATATCGATTATTTCGGATCGCGACAGCCGTTTCACGTCAGCATTGTGGCGATCACTTCAAACCGCTTTGGGGACGAGACTTGATATGAGTACTGCATATCACCCCCAAACCGATGGTCAAAGTGAGAGAACTATTCATACTTTGGAGGATATGCTTCGTGCATGCATCATAGACTTTGGTAAAGGCTTGGAGAAATATCTACCCCTTGCGGAGTTCTCCTACAACAATAGCTACCACACAAGTCTTAAGGCTGTACCATTTGAAGCTTTGTATGGTCGTAAATGTCGTTCACCTATTGGTTGGGCAGAAGTTGGAGATAGCCAACTTACAGGCCCTGAGCTTATTTTGGAAACTACTGAGAAAGTAACGCAAATTCGAGATCGACTACAAGCAGCTAGAGATAGGCAGAAAAGCTACGCCGATCAGAGGCGTAAACCCCTAGAATTCCAGGTTGGGGACAAAGTGATGTTGAAAGTCTCGCCTTGGAAAGGGTGTGATACGTTTTGGGAAACGTGGGAAACTTAATCCCCGCTACATTGGACCATTTCTTATTTTGGAAAGAATTGGGCCCGTAGCTTATCGTTTGGAATTACCAATGGAATTGAGTAAAGTTCATGATGTGTTTCATGTTAGCAATCTGAAGAAATGTCTCTCAGAGGAAACACCAGTTATACCAATCAAGCATATTCGTGTGGATGAGAGTTTGAATTTTTTGGAAGAGCCGATTGAGATAATGGATAGAGAGATCAAACGACTCAAGAGGAGTCGTATTCCGCTCATCAAAGTTCGTTGGAATTCGCGGCATGGACCGGAATTCACGTGGGAACGTGAGGATGAGTTTTGAAAGAGATATCCGAAGCTTTTTACTTCGTAGATGGGTTGTTCCGAGAGAAACCCGGGACGGGTTCCTTCTGAGGCTGGGAGGATGTGACAACTGGCAAAATAGGGAGCCGTTTTAAAACCGCATTACATTAAAAATTATAAAATTTGGAATTTTTGAAAGTTTATTGTAATGAGATATTTTACGAACGTTGGTACGTGATTTTTATCGTACGATATTTATGAGACTTGATTAATTATTTATGGTTTGGTTGATTCGGTCGTGATGATTTATTTTAAGATCGTTACTTTGGCACTACATTGACTTCGGCACTAGATTAACCTAACGAATTTTAATCTTTTACTTAACGGTAGCGATTCACCGTTAAATGAACATTATATTTTTCATACATATCTATATGTTTCGGGAAATGTTGTTGGGAAAATCATTTATGACGTGTATGAATATGTTTGGCGAAAATTTAATACTTTTATGAACGAGTGATCGTGTTACGGGAAAACCGATTAAAAAGAGTTCACTAAATATTAAAGTTATTGTGGCTAGTTTTGGAAAAGTGAAACATGAGGGACCAATGTGCAAATTTCGGGTATTTAACCCCTCTCCCCTAACCCTAACCCTCATAATAACTAAAAACAAACACACCCTTTCTCCTCCCTCTCCCTAGCCGCCGGCTGCCACCCTCGAAACACCACCACCGCTGACCTCCACACAACACCACCACCACCAAAATACTCCCCATCATCTTCTTGTTCTTGTGGTGTGAAACACGCGCCCCTCCCCTTCGTTTTTATTGTTACCGCCGCACCACACACCACACGCCATCACACCTTCAATTTTCTTGGTTTTCATTCGATTAGAAGGTGAGAAATCACGAGTTTTGCGTCGGGTTTGACTATTTTGAGTTGAACCCGAATTGAATCTTGATATTTTGGGGTGTTAAAATTCGAAATGATAATGGGTTTTAATATAAAGTTGAGTTTGGTATCCATGGGGGTCGATTTTTAATTGTTTGGTGCTCGGATTTGGATTTTTGGATGCGTTTGGTTTGGGTTGTGGCTCGTATTGAGCTCGACCGAGACCCAAGGTCTCGGTGTGATCACTCCTCGACTCGATTGAGAGTCTTGGAGGTGTTATGGTTCGATTGTTATTTGTAGGACCTTAAATATCACAACTTTATCACACCAATAGAAGCTTATAAGAAGTAGAGATGGAAAGATGGTGACTTGATATGTATGTATATGATTCGTATGAATAGAGATAGAGAGATGAAATATGAGAGCTTTTATTCAAAGAAAACACACACAAGCACACACCTCAAATGAGCCTTTGAGGTGTTTATATACTTCTAAACATGAGATGCCCTACGGGCTTTCTATGGGCTTGGGCTTGGACTTGGTTACATGGTTGGATAACTAGGCTTATGAAACATAGCATATAACATATTAGCTTGCCAAGTCCAAGGCCCAATGACTAAACTATTACTAATCTTAACAAACGACACAAAGTTATAATATGAGAATGACCATCACTTCATAATACATATTTTTAATGCTAACAATCTCCCCCTAAGGGGTGGTCATTCGAATGATGCTCCACGTGAGTGGGTCTTCCGTGTTCTTTGTCTTTAACTTTGTGTGTCGTTGTAGAAAAGTCTTTAGTCTTTGTTCCTTCATGCTTTGTGATCTTTGATAACTGATTTTTCATCGTTCTTTGTTCCTCTGTGATGTGGAGTTATCTGCCTTTCGTCACTTCTGCGTCTGTGGTGGTTGTTTGCCATTCCAACATGCTCATACATCTTTGGACTTTGATATTTATATGCACGTAGTTCCCTTTCTTTCACTTTGATCTTTAGTCTTTATACTTTGTAGATTCTTCTTTTTGGCGTAGAATCTTTCTTTGAGCTTTGTGTTGTATAGATCTTTGAGGGAGCTTTCTTTAACTTCCAGATGTATGTATGAGCATGTGGAATCTTTTTCCATGGAGATGAAGTGTCCCTGCATATAAACAGTTAGCAATAAAACAACCGGTACTTACAGATAAGAATTAGAGATCGTCAACAGCATAGTGTGAAGACTCCTTCTAACCCTTACCATGGCCGTTCCCATATCAGATACTCTCGAGAGAGCTTACGAGACCTACTTAGTAGCTCAATGACTGGGTGAGTCGCTGGGGATCACTCCACGACTGTAGACCGTTTGAAACCACCGCGAACACTAAGCGTAACCCATAAAGAATTACCGAAGTGACCTGCTGTCAGGGCTGCTTGATGTTGACCCTGGCAGGAATTTTCATTCAATCATTGAGAATCACAAAAGTGAATCCTCTCATAAATGTTCTGGCAGATTGCTAAGATCTGCGTAGGACTCTAAAGTTTACATCTGGCGTCCTTAATGTTGAACAACCAGTGTAGAATTATCATGTGTTCCTATGAGATCTTTTGATGAATCTCGGGGCTCTAGACTCGATAAGTGCACATTTTGTTTCCTATGCGGAGATTAGGGAGAGGTCTCCTGCTTCAATATCAACCATCTCTAAGAGACAGGTCGATAGATTACACCGGTTCCCCGTGAGAATGAAACAAGCTCTTTTAAGAGAACTTGAGTGGTTAAGAAGGTTTAGTGCAGTGCGTCACTGGGTCCATGACGTCTTTGTCTTCAATACCGGTGTCACCTTAGTAACAACCAGTAGCATATGAGTTGAACCCGGTGTCTGCCCTAAGGTTGAACATTTGGAGGGCTATTTCTTTTCACCCTTTTTCATAACTTTTCTTTTTAATTCTTCAACCCCTTCTTTCTCCTTTCTCATTTTCTCCTTTTTTCAATCATACCTAAGGACTTTCTAATTCTAATCTATTGGATTTGTCCTTGGGTAGATCCCTCCGGCTCTGGCGGATCATAGGACGGTTTTTCCTAACCTTAGTCACCTTATATCTCCATGACTATCCTATAATTGCCATGAAACCATTTATTGAAAATCTCTCAAAGTGTTTATGATAATAAAACATGTTGTTGTTACCACTTTGAGAGTTTTTCATTTCATTTGAAGGACTCCCCCTTCACAAGTGCTCATGAATATTTAAGAAATTTGCACATGCGAGAGGAGTTTGCACTTTTGAATTGATCCACTTTCAGCGAACATGACCGATTCGAGACACGCTTACATCACTAGTTAGACTAGCTTGAAATTATTACCCGTCCTGTTCAAGTCCAAAGAAAGTCTCTCGATACGGTACACTCTACTCAGACAAGTCCTATTCGAGACACGCTTACATCACTAGTTAGACTAGCTTGAAATTATTACCCGTCCAGGACAAGTCCTTTCGATTACTGACAATTTAAGCTTCGTCAATTCATTGGTAATATCTGAGTCGAGCTCTTTTGAGATTCAGTCACAAACTTTAAACATCTTTGATCACATTTTAATCATGTCTTCTCCCCCTCAAAAATAGCATAGTGTGATATTTTTGATATCACCTGATTAATAAAAAACTTTTTGGAGAGCAAGACAGATTTGATTTTGCATGAAATCGGAACATTTTTTCTTTTTGTACTCCCCCTTAATGATAGCATATTTAAATTACTTAAGGGTTTTGAGGGAGTTATCTTGAGCACTAATTTTGAGAGATTTTGAGAAATCTTTTTAACAATCTTGAAAAAGTGCTCAAGAATTCCTTTTTGGAAACGAGTTTTTGTATGAAATCTTTTTCGTTTGTTTAGACTCGAACTTTTTGAAAAAGAGTTCATCATTGAACGTACGAGTCCTTGATTTGAAAATAATCAGAAGTCATCATTGAAGTCCGGGTTTCGTACTGATGTATACGAAAGCCATTGTGAAGAAAATTTTGAGAAACGACATGTTTTAGAAAAACATTAAAAAAGAACTCCCGCTCAAGCATCTGTACATGTCCGTATCATTGTTGAATGACATTTCTAGAAACGTACAGAATATTGATTTATACGAGAGACATGTCGTGAGAGGAATATTTTTGGATTTTTTGATTTTATATTGTTTTTGTATTTTTTGAAAATTTTCTATTTTTGTATTTTGTTTTTGTTGGTTTTCCAAATTTTGTATTTTGTTTTTCAAAAAATATTTACAGCGAAGCGATTTTGAAAATATTTTTCAAGAAGAATCGAGAAGACGTTCTAGCTCCTCAGGAGTTAGGCTTCGCATGCCAATTCGTCGAACTAAATAGTGAAAACTTTCTTTTGGAAGGGCTTTAGTAAATAGATCGGCGAGTTGATAATCAGTCTTAACGAAAAATAATTCAACAATACCCTCTTCCACATGTTCTTTGATGAAATGGTAGCGGACTTTGATATGCTTCGTCTTAGAGTGATGTACGGGATTGCACGAGATGGCTATGGCACTTTTTGAGTCACAATACATAGGTATTTTGTCAAAAGTAAAGCCATAATCTGTGAGCTGTGTCCGCATCTAAAGAACTTGGGCACAACACGCAGATAGAGACACATACTCGGCTTCGGCGGTTGAAAGCGCAGTACAATCCTGTTTCTTTGAAGACCAGCTTACTAGCTTTTCACCCAAAAATTGTGCTCCACCTGATGTGCTCTTTGCTGTAACTTGATCACCAGCATGGTCTGCATCTGAAAATGCTGTTAGATTAAACCCCGAATCCTTCGGATACCAAAGTCCCATATTGATGGTGCTTCGCAGGTACCGAAAGATCCGTTTAACCTCTTTGAGGTGAAGTTCGGTAGGCTTTGCCTGAAACCGTGCTAACAAGCAAACAGCAAATTGAATATCGGGGCGGCTAGCAGTTAGGTACATGAGAGAACCGATCATGCTCCGATATTTTTTCGGATCGATGGGTTTTCCAAACAAATCAGCACCTGTTTTTGGTGAAGTGACCATTGGTGTACCAACAGAATCACAATTTTCCATTCCATGTTTTTTCAAAATCTCTATGGTATATTTAGCTTGATTGATAAAAATACCACGAGGGGATTGATGGATTTGTAAACCAAGAAAGAATTTTAGTTCCCCTATCATGGACATTTCAAATTTACTTTTCATGAGATTTTCAAAATGTTTTGAATGGTTAGGATTGGTTGATCCAAAAATAATGTCGTCCATGTAAATTTGAACGATCAAAATGTCATCTTTGAATTTTTTGATAAACAAGGTGTCATCAACCGTTCCTTTTGTGAAATTGTTTTTGAGCAAGAAAGATGATAGTTCGTCATACCACGCTCTTGGTGCTTGTTTTAAACCATAGATGGCTTTCTTAAGCTTGTAGACATAGTCTGGATGATCTTTGTCGATGAATCCCTCTGGCTGACTCACATACACTTCTTCTTTCAGAGTTCCATTCAAGAAAGCTGTCTTAATGTCCATCTGATAGACTGTGATGTTTTTGTGAGCTGCATAGGCTAAGAAAATCCGGACTGCTTCAAGTCTAGCTACAGGCGCGAATGATTCTTCGAAATCTATCCCTTCTTCTTGTGGATATCCTTTAGCCACGAGACGAGCTTTGTTGCGAATGACAGTCATTTCCTCATCCATTTTGTTCTTCCACAACCACTTGAGATCAAGAACTCGTTTATCAAGTGGTCGTTCAATAAGTTCCCAACTATCATGTAACAGGTATTGAAGAAATTCCTCCTGCATCGCTTCAATCCATGGGTTTTCTGCCATTGCTTCCCGAATGTTCTTAGGTACTTTGGTGCTTATTGAGCAAATGTAAATGCACAATTCGAGATCGGTGGCAAGTTGTCTCCTCGTCTGAACTGGCATTGAAGGATCACCAATAACATGTACTAACGGATGGTCTTTTGTCCATTGAAACGTAGAAGGGTACCTTGGGTTTAACGTATGTGTGTTAGACGGTTCTTGTAACCTTGAAGAAGATTCAGCAGAGTCTGTTGCAAACGGGTTTTCAAATACTTCTTCTCCTTCTTCTAACGCAACATCGTTTGAATTATTTGTTGGTTCTTCTTGAAAATTTGTGTTTTGATTTTGCTCATCAACTCTTGGTATTTCAGTTTCAAGTACTGGAGTTGCTTGAGTATATGTAGATGATGTTGATGTAGTTGGTGCTTCAGCTTCGATTGTTGTGGATGCATCTTGTGTTGGTGGTGGTGGTTGATGGTTTTGAGCGGGTGCAGCGGAATGTTGTTGAGATGCATTTGTCGAAGGTCCACCATAATATTCATCAAACATTAACTCGAAGAAATTTTCCAGTTCTTGTTCTGAAGGTTTATCCGTGTTTGTTGACTGAGCTCCTTGAGGTACGAGTCCTGAACTGATGTGTCCAGAAGTCTGCATGTTTGGTGCGGGTCCTAATCTGGTTTGATTAGAAGCCATAGGATTAAGCGCGGGTTCTAGAGCGTATCTCTCAGAAGCCATTTGTGAAATCTCGTCAAACTTCACATTCATCGTCTCCATTATCTTTTTCGTTCTTCTATTATACACCCTGAATGCCCTCGAGTTTTCTGAATATCCAATGAAGATTCCAATATCACCCTTAGCTTTTAACTTCCCTAGATCTTCTCTGTCGTTCGTCGGATAGCACAAAGCGCCAAACACGTGAAGGTAAGAGATGTCAGGTTTACGGTTGTTCACTAGCTCATATGGGGTTTTATTGAATCTCGGATGGACTAGGGATCGGTTTTGAGTAAAACAAGCAGTGGCTACAGCATCAGCCCATAAGAATAGTGGTGCACTAGAAAAAATCAGCATTGTGCGAGCAGCTTCCACAAGAGTTCGATTTCTTCTTTCAACTACCCCATTCTGCTGTGGAGTTCTAACAACTGATGTTTGGTGTGTGATTCCAACATCTTCAAGGTAAGTTCTTAACTCCTGGTTTGTAAATTCTGTGCCATTGTCTGTTCTTATAATCCTTACTGGAGCTTGAAGTAGAACTTGAATACGCTTCAGAAAGGTGATGATGAGGCCTGGTGCTTCGTCTTTTGATCTCAAAAACTTTACCCAAGTATATCTTGAATAATCATCAACAATAACGAGAATATACTTTTTCCCATTAATGCTTTCAACTCTCATTGGGCCACATAAGTCCATGTGCAACATATGTAACCTTGCTTCCGAACTAGGTACGGTTTTGGGTTTATATGATGCTCTTTTACTTTTTCCTTGTTCACATGATGGACATAGGTGTTCCTTGGTGTATTTGAACTTAGGAAGTCCGGTGACGATGTTGTCTTTGGCTAACTTGTTGATGGTGTCGAAATTGAGATGGGATAAACGTCTATGCCACAGCCAGGACTTAGTTTCGGTTGCCCTTGTCATAAGACAAATTGGTGATGTAGAAGCCATTTGGTTGATGTCGATAGCATACAAGTTTGTACCACGATTACCAGTTAAGAGATCATCACCAACCAAATTTCTTATAAAAACCGTGTTTCGTCTGAATGCCACTTCTAAATCTGCATCACAAAACTGCCCGACTGAAAACAAGTTGTGTCCCAGCCCTTCGACGTAGTAAACTCGAGTGATTAAAAAATTCTCAAACCGAAGATCTCCATAACCCTGAATAGCTGCTACATGATCATTTCCAAATCGTACAGTTCCCATGAATTTCCAGACAAAATTGATCAGCAGCTTTAAATTCCCGGTCATGTGCTTGGAGCAACCCGAGTCGACGATCCAAAGACATATTTCAATAACCTGCCAAGAACAGAAGAGTTTGTATTTGGAAACCGTGTTGAATTTGGTTCCATGGGGTTAGGAGTAAAAGCAAAATCACACTCATAGACAGTTGCTACTTGTTTAGCTTGAGTTATTTCTAATTTGCCGTCCTTAAGAGTGAACTCTCTACCCGTCGGAATCCACATACAAAACTTAAGATAGTTTCTAGGCATTCGACTAATAGTGGTAGTCCTAAATCGTGCAACTAATCGTTCTAAAGATCTGGATCTAGCACTAGGTCTTTTTGGAACATCCTTCTGTTCAGGCGTGACATTCACATTCTTAGAAACACATTCATCATGAGCATAATTAATTAAACATTTCTTGCATATTAAACAAACAGAGTCATTACATGCATTAGAAATAGTACTCTTGACATTACATTCAGATGAAACATGTCTCTTATTACAAAGCGATAAATTCCTAGGGTGTTCTTCTACTTCTTCAACTTTATTCTTGCTACTACTCTTAGAGACAGACGAGACTATATTGTTCCTTGTATTGCTCTTAGGCTTTAGTCTGCTGCTCCTAGAGGTGCTTTCTAATCCTGTAGAAGGTAAGGCACACACATTAGGATTTATATTGTTGTCCTTTTTAGCATCCCTAGATTCTTTAGAGTTAGCCTTTATGCACTTGTCATTTGTCTTAGATGTTGAGGCAAACGCACTAGTGGGACTAATCCTAAAAAGGCCAGGTGCTAACACTGTAGGAGTTTCGACAACCGCTTTTCCTTTATCAATAATCTTAACATTTTCACTTTTCTTAGGCAAGGGTGTTGGAGTGACTGGTTTTGTGAAATCCTTTTTCTCATCGACTTTTGGAGCAAACCGTGAAATTGACATCTTTGGTTTTTGAACCGTGTTTGAAACATTTGGTTTCTCCGAAGTCGACGGTTTTGCAAACTTAGTTTCCTCACCCTTTCCTTTTTGACTTTCAAGCTGAGCCCTCAAAAGATCATTTTGCTCTTTCATTTTCTTTAAGGCACGCTCATACGACAATTTGTCATACTTGCATTCTTCCTTTTTTCGATCAAGTTGTTTAAAATATGACACATTTTCTTTTTCAAGTTTAATAAGAGCATTTTCATATTTTGAAACAATGTCGGAGGTCTCAGCTCTCAGTCGTTCATCATCTTGAATAGAATATGTTTGTAAAATGATGGACATAATATCGGTGGTCATAACAGCTTCGAAGAGAAAATCATTTAGGTTTTCCAAAACATTGATTTGCTCAAAAGATTCATTTGCCTTCTTTATCAGGGACTTGTGATCCGTAACGAAGTCAGCTGTTTCTTTCAAAAATGCTTGTTCAAAATGAATTACTCGAGCATGGATGTTATTAATTTGAGGAGCAAATTCATTTTCGAGAATCTTTTTAAGCTGTAAATGAACCGTGGAATTCCAGTTGATCTCATTAAGTCTCGTTTTAGATTCTAAAGTCGTTTTAAGTTGCCCAATTCTGGTTTTAAGATCATCAAGATATCCTCTTGCAGCACTTGTGTTAAAAGTGTTGTTTGAAGAAATCTGTTCCATGTTTGAAATCGATTTGGAAGCAACTACCTTTTTCGAAAACATTTTTGAGAATGGACGTTTTATGGAAAACACTGATGGTTCTTTTTTAGGAACAAAAGTAATTCCCGAAAGTTTGTTCAATTTGTTGTAATCAATGGGTTTCAAATCCTTTTGTTTCATTTTAGAAATGCTCTCTTCGACATGTTCTATCGTTTGCACAGAATCCCGAACGACGGGAGGATCATGTTTGGTGTAAAAAACACTATCATTATACAAGACGTTCTGTTCTTCCTGAGCTTTCTTGAGATTACAAGGATTGTTGTTACCAAGAGCCACTTTATGTTTCGTATGGTAAACCAGATTAGTTTGATTTGAAATCATTTTCATTGTTTGACTTGACTGACCCGACTTAACCACCAATTCTTCTAAATGAGCAATCATGTGTTCTGACTCTACGATTTCGGCCAAAAGTTTGTCTTTTTTCTTTGCAAAGTCCTTTTTCAACCATTTCTTTTTCAAGATTGGTATAAGCTGATTTTTGTTTAGAAAGTTGGTTTTGTAAATCAGAAATTTCTTGTTTTAAAGAGTTAATGGTTTTTGTTGAACTTATTTCAAGATTAGCAAACTTGGTTTTCCATTCCCTATCTTTAACAAGTAACTTCTTATAACCAATTTCAAATTCTGACTCGCGTTCTTTGTGAATTTGAAAACTTTTTGCATTTTCCTTGTATCTCTCAAGCTCATTGGTCAATTTCTCATTCGCGGCCTTAACATCGCGATTGACCTTTTTTACTTTCTCGATTTCAATACCACAATTATTTAATAATGATTCAAATAAAGCACGTGTTTCCTCATCATTCTCAGCATGCTGTGAAACGAAGCCTCCATTATGATTCACATCTGGAGTTGCTGAAGAAGTATTGCTACTACTTGGCGTGTCCAGGTATGTATCATAAGTGGGTGCTTGCTTCTCAGAATGCTGTTCCTCATGAGGAGACATATCAAGTATATCATTATTATGACATGTGTTGAAATTTGATACCTCAGATGGTGCACTGGTGTCATAAACAGGAAGTGTGTCAGAATCCGTGTCATACTTAGCTTCCTGAAGATTCGCCATGAATATGCAGTTCGCATCGATATCCTCTCTGTCTTCCATTTCATCCATAAGAGCCATAAAATCATGTTCCTCTGCATTCAACTGAAACCCTGCCTTCTCTTTTTGTGCCAACAGAACTGCTTTCTGCAAATACTCTAGATCTTTCTTTTTCGGCTTAGTAGGACAGTTCCTTGCCATATGACCTACTCCTTGGCAGTTGAAACACTTTACCGGATTACCCTGATTCACATTTCCATAATTCCCAACAACTGGAGCTGCCACATTCCTATTCTGATTACCCATTGCCTGATTACCAACATTCTGACCCCTCTGATTTCCAACATGCTGACCCATCTAATTCCCTGCATACTGACCAAACTAATTCCCTGCATACTGACCTGCATTTTGCATATTCTGATTACCCATGTTAATTCCAGTAGCATATCCTTGCTGATTCCCATAAACTCCAACCATGTGGCCTCCATTGCCCATATTGAAACTCGGCTGAGCGATCTGCCTGTTGTGAGTATTCGATGAAATCCTTTGGTTGTTGTTTGTTGGTGTAGAATAGCGTCCTTGGAAAGCTTTTGTCAGAAAAGCAAACGCTTGAGTCAATGCTGCAGTAGCTTCATCATTTTCAGTGAATTCTGGTTCTTGAAATTGTGGGTATTGCTGTTGTGGAATAAGATGTTGTTGTTGCTGTGGGTAGAATTGTTGTTGGTAGACCGGTGTTGGTTGTTGAATGTAGGATGGTTGCATGTAGTTGTGAGTGGAAGATGATGATGGTTGTTGTTGTGTGTTCACTGGTATAGGTGTTGGTGTATCAGCAATTAATGCTAGAGGATCATGCTTTTTAGCTAGTAATTCAGCTCTTACTTCATTAGCTTCATCTTGATTTTGCTTCAAGAAGTCATACACTTGATCATAAGTAACTTCATGCAAATTCTTTGTCTGATAAACAATAGTGACATATCTTCCCCATTCTGGTTGTAACTCATTCAGAAAAATGGTGTTGTTAGCAATATTTGTCTGACTGAGGTTGTGTCTTGATAAATCATTCATGATCTTACAGAATCTGTGGTAGTACGTCTCTATGGATTCACCAGGAATTGAAGTAAACTTGCGAAGTTCCTTAAGCAGTTGTGTTTCCATTTCCTGTTTCCCGATGTCTGTCCCATACATTAACCTCTTGACTCTTTCCCAGACTGCATGAGCACTTACTTCACTGTCAACAGTAGCATAAATGGTTTCAGGTAAACCAAGAACGACGTAATGAAATGCCTGATCATCAGCTTCAATCTGTTTTCTATCTTCCACAGTGTATTCAGTCTCATTCTGTTCTCTGTAGTATGGTTGTACTGGGGGGTACCATTTGGATCACCAGGGTCTAGTACTTGTGATGGTTTGAAGGGTCCATCCACAATGGATTTGATGAGAAGACTTCCATTTGTTTTGCTCTTAAGATAACGCATCATACGACTAGCCCACTGTGAGTATCCACCCTTTGACAGCATGGGAGGTCGGTTTTCGGCACCGGCTGCATGAATGTCTTGCTGCGTTGCCATTGATGAAGTGTAGATGGATAAAGTTGATTCTTGGATCGTTCCAACGAAATAGGAGTAGAGTTTAGAGTGAGTTGATGCAAGTTTTTATGGTGAAAATTTTGACTGAAAACCTTAAAACCTCAATAACTTCTTCTCGGAGCGTTTTTAGGCCTCGAAACTTCGCCTAAATCGATTTAGCGTGTCGTTCTCCTCTGTCTGACGGTCGTTTTGACAGCTGATTCGTCGAAAACGGAGTTACGGTTCAAAAGTTATGGCCGTTTGAAGTTTGGTCGTCAAAAACCTCACTTTTGTCAAAATTCTTGAAACTTTGCTATGTTCTCGATAATTTACCCAAGTTCTCGAAAATTTTTCAAGTTCTCGATAAATTCACCCAAGTTCTCGATAAGTTCAGGTTCTCGAAAAATTTTCCAAGTTTGCGAAAATTATCAAGTTTCTCGAAAAGTTTTCAAGTTTGCGAAAATTATCAAGTTTCTCGAAAATTTTTCAAGTTTGCGAAAATTATCAAGTTTCTCGAAAAATTTTCAAGATCTCGAAAATTATCAAGTTTCTCGAAAATTTGCAGTTTTCGAAAACCTTGTGATGTTCTCGAAAATTGTTATTTTTTCGAAAACCCAATCACACAAATTGCGAAATTATACAATTTCGAAATTTAGCCACAAGTCGAAGTAATTTCTTTCTTATACAAGAGAGAAAATACCGAGTATCCAACTTTGAGCACGAACGGAGCCTTTTCTTGTGTTCTCGAAAACTAGGCAAAATGGGATTGCGAAACTCTCTTGAAGATTGCGAAACTGTGGCAGTTTTATGATAATGATAAACGCTTACCCAAATGAAGTTTTTAATCCAAGATTCTTGTACTTCTAAGCTTAAAAACACCAAAACTTGTAGAAAGTTGCAAACTTGATGATTTTTATGAAACTTATGAAGATTTCGAAAACTAGTACAAAAACCAAATTCGAATTTTTAAGCTAGAAATTTTCAAAATGATTAAAACTTTCTTGTTAGATAAGGTTTATAACACTAGTTTGTAATCAAAAAAGTGTTAAAAACCAAGAAAAAACAAGAAAAGTAGGAATTTTTCAAAAAAAACGTGAAATATAGCTTAAAAAAAACGAAACACACAAACTCAAAAACCTCCTAAATCATTGTTAGGCGATTGATACCACTTGTAGGACCTTAAATATCACAACTTTATCACACCAATAGAAGCTTATAAGAAGTAGAGATGGAAAGATGGTGACTTGATATATATGTATATGATTCGTATGAATAGAGATAGAGAGATGAAATATGAGAGCTTTTATTCAAAGAAAACACACACAAATACACACACAAGCACACACCTCAAATGAGCCTTTGAGGTGTTTATATACTTCTAAACATGAGATGCCCTACGGGCTTTCTATGGGCTTGGGCTTGGACTTGGTTACATGGTTGGATAACTAGGCTTATGAAACATAGCATATAACATATTAGCTTGCCAAGTCCAAGGCCCAATGACTAAACTATTACTAATCTTAACAAACGACACAAAGTTATAATATGAGAATGACCATCACTTCATAATACATATTTTTAATGCTAACATTATTGATTCTTGGTGATTGGTTAATTGCTAGTTGAGGTTTTGATCGATTGGTTGGTCGCGACTTATTGTTGTTGTTGTTTTGATTCTCGGCCGACACCCCCCCCCCCCCTCGCGGGCTGTTTTGGTCGAATGGCTCTATAGAGCTAGTCGAGACCAAAAGGTCTCGGGTGAGGTTATTCTTATGGTTTGTGGTCCAATAGTTGACCCGGGTTTGACTTGGTAGGTCGACCCGTATAATTGGTATATTTTGTTAATATTGTGTTATCATTCTTTGTTGTGGCATGTTGGACCGAAGCTTTGGACAATGGTTTACTTGTATTTCGATTTGAAGTTGTGTTGACGAGTATGGAATTGGGGACCGATTGTGAGACGGTCAATTAGACGACGGAGATAGGTTAGTTGGGTGCCGTATTCGGACCCTCATGTTGTAGCACATGGTTATGGGATTGTTTGGACGGAGTTGATATATTTATTTGTGACTTGATTCTTATTATTTGGACTTGGACTATGAGCCGAGGGTCATGACTCGGACATGTGACCAAATTCTATGACTCGGTAAATATTTAAAAGTCGATATTAAAAACAATACTCGTAATAATATTATTGAGAATATAATTGTTTATATACGTATATAGACGTGTTAAACGTATATATATATATATATATATATATATATATATATATATATATATATATATATATATATATATATATATATATATATATATATATATATATATATATATATATAAATGCGTATATTAATAATAAAACGATCACGAGTAAACGTATAATAATAAAACGATAGTTATTATACTATGCAAATAGTGTAATAAATGTCGGACTATTGTTATAAATAATAACGATATAAATAATGGCGAAATAATAAGTCGGGTAAATAATAATTAAAAATGTGATTTTGTTTATAAATTAGAAACTTATCGAGTTATACGAATTGTGGTTCTTTAAAGTCCAAGTGGGCTTTATATTGTAACTTTTGTGTTGTCACGGATATATGACGATTAATATAAACATTTTATATATCAAGTGACTTATTCTAGATCGAGTTATTTGACGATATAAAATGAGTATATTAATAGGCATCGTATCCCACGACACCCATAGGATGTGGTATATATTTTAGGGTAATAAATTACTATATGTCTCGTGGAATTTGGCTGATTCGACGATATATATAGGGAATTCATTGGACTACGATATATATCCAATAGAAACTTATGTGCAATGTGCTTTAGGTTGGGTATAATTTTGGAACGATGTAATACGTAAATAAGTATGGGAGATTATCAAATCGACGGATTTAATAAGCTTCGATAATTATTTAAATAATATGTTGGGCTAACATTAGACCTATAGTTGGTTTATTATTTTGTTTGTTTTGGCTTTCTAGTTTGAGTTGTGTCGACCCTCTACCCATATGGATACCAAACGTCGAATTTCAAATGAATATGAAGTTAATTTGAGAAATGGATATTTTTGGAAAGTAAAATGGATTACGTTCGGGAATGGGAATATTTGATTTTGAAGAAATGATTTCTGAACGAGTTTGATATTGTTAGGAAGTGCCGAGTCTGTAGTCGCCGTTACGTGAGTTGCTTGAGATTACTTACGTCTTTCTTCTATCGTTTCTTTTGAGGATTTCTGGACTTGAGGTGAGTCATAGCCCCACTTTTATTCTTGAACTTTGTTTTCAATACTTGGGGTGAGAAACGTGCAAATGTTTTATGTGGACTATTATCGCTTTGTTTATTTAAAACTTGCTATGCTTATAGAACTAGGTAGGATTAAGCGAGGCCTAGTCCCGAACTAGGTAAGCTATTGATTTGGTTATAGAGCGAGGCCTAGTCCCGAACTAGGTAAGCTATTGATTTGGATGTTGAGCGAGGCCTAGACATGAGCTAGGTAAGCTATTGGTTGGTTGTTGAGCGAGGCCTAGTCCCGAACTAGGTAGGCTATTGGATTGATTATAGAGCGAGGCCTAGACTTGAGCTAGGTAAGCTATTGATTGGATTGATTTGAGCTATAGCGTTCACCTATAGGGATGATTTGATTTGGTTGGATTATTTTGGTTGGATATTTTGGTTGGATGATTGAGGCCTAGTCTAGCTAGCAAGCGTTTTGCGTATATGTCCACTATATTGAATTATGAATCTAAACCTATGATCTCACCAGCGAAAGCTGACTTTTAGCACGTTTTCTCAGGTAATTAAGTGATGCTCTATGGATGCTTGGGATTGGAGGCTTGGCATTTGGCACCAGTTATGGATCTATATTTCTAAAACTCTAATAACTATTGTGGACCTATATTATTTCTTTTGGGCCTGACTTTGGATAATTTGGGATAATGTAAACTTTAAAACCCCGCGTGGTTGTATTTTCATTATGTTTACTTTATCTCGTTCTTTTATGTCTTGTGTTTGGATACCAATCCCCGTAGCACCCCGAAAGCTTGTTGAGTCTTCCGCTGTATCAAATTTTGGGGGTGTTACAACTTGAATAATCTTTTGTCTAAAAATCATGGCCGCAGGCATAACTTCTCACACATTGAATCCACCAACCCCATAAATCACAACCTGCACAATCAAAAATGAAAGTAAACATAAACAATGACAGTGATAGTAGTAAGCACCAGGCACTTTTAAGTTGTTGGTGATCACTTTTAGTGTTTTAATATAATGAATCTGATCCTAATGACTAAATAATCAGTTAAGGAGCTACTGTGACAAAATCGGCTCAAAATAGTAGTTGATTTGATTGGAGTAATTATTTCATAACATTGACATCACATATATATATATACAAATACATGAAAATAGACCAACATAACTGATATTTTTGAGGCCCTCCCATATATATACAAATACATAAGCACCTCGTGACAGTCTCTGATGTTACATGTACACAGTTACATGACATACGATGATCAAGATTTTATTGTTACACTTTCTTTAAGGGTCAGGTTATATACATGTCCAATGAAATCGATCAGACCTTCTAGTAAGAGAATTATACCATAATTACAACCGGCAGATTAAAGATAAAAAAGAACTGTGATTTCTTACCGTGGCTGTCATTGGCAATCGTGTTTAGAGGCATCATTTGAGAACTTATGTTTCATTGTCTTATTTTCACGTGTACAATGATCTGTGTTTAAATACAATACCTGGTCAACTATAACGTAAATTATAGGACTTTTTTTATGCTTTAGTCATTCGTCATGAATAAGACGCGAATAGCAGATAATCATTAGTACAACAAATAACAAACATACCATCTCATCCGCTTTTGCAGTGGCAAAATCCACGTGCCCGTTACCTACAAACTGATCTCATATGATATGTATGCATTTGCCTGCAAAAACATAGAGCCATGTGTACACTCTGGTCCTCTCTTCATTTCATCTCGCCATCTTTATCATTGATAGCGAAAACCTCGCCACCGTCTGTCCCAGTGCAACTAAACAGGTACTGGGTTTTTTTCCACTGAGAATTAAAAATAAGATAGATTGAGATACAAAACTTATAAGGCAACGATTTTCTATTGGGAATTAAACATTGAAGAAAAAGATTGAGATGAACTGCGTTACCTTCTTTCCAACAAAGCTGATAAGCAAGCAGAAAAGCACTTGAATAAGCAATCTCAAACACCCTCTTAAACAACTTTTTAGAATTTGACACGTTATAGCCCTCTTAAAGCCCTACTTGCCTGCATATACAAATCAATAATCATAAAAAAATACTAATCTGGATTATATTAGGACATCAGATATTTTAAGATACATCTCGATACAATATTGACATACCTAATAGACAAACTTATAAAGTAACCTTTTTCATAGATGTCGCATTTTCGACCCATTTATGTTTTCTAATGCGAATTGGGTTGTGTTTTTATCTCTAACGGGACACATCATATAAAGATTAGCTAAAAGGGACAGATAGATATTAAGCTGTTTATGAATTACTAATGCACATACCCTTGCGACCTCTAAAGCAGTTTTCATTCAAATTCAAGATTATACTTGTGCTAAATTGTTTTTTTCCTAATCATGTGTAACTCAATATTTATTATTTTAATAAAAAAAACTTAAACTGGGTAAACTTGTTTGTGTGTCAACTCAATCCAACGCAGTTTGACCCATATTATAAATTGACGCATTTGACCCGCTTAACTTGCAGTCTCTAGTTTACACCAAGAAAGAACCTTTACCATGATTCAACACCTTCCCCGTTGGCCTGCAAATTGAGGGGAAAAAGGTCAAATCTTGTGACTCCATTCTTTCTTTTGCATAGTATTTTACATACATCTTCTTGTTTAATATCTTCTGCTATAGTAGAAAGTGCAAGTTAGAACCAAAAATAGTCTTCAGTTAAAAATACACCAATAAATGATAAGTTATGATGTAACAACCTTTGTTGATTCTGGAATTAAGCTGGTGCGGTCACATAAGTTGAAAAAGAATAAGATTCTCCCAAATTCTAACCTACATATTTAAAGTGATTATTGCATCAGCTTAACGAACAATTGACCAATCAAAAATTAATAATTTCAAGTAACCTGACTTACATTGCTCTCATGGTTACTCAATTTTTAAGTAGAAAAGACTCTTTCATTGTCACAAATCCACCTAAAAGCGTGTACCTATTTCAATAACATATCACCACAATAAAGAAAAAAATTAAAAAATACTCATCCAAAGGTAAAAAGAAAGCAATAATCTATAAAAACTTACAGTCACTCTTTATTGACATATTACCAATCTGAATTTATATTTATAAAGATCTACAAAATTTTTCCAAAAAACAAAAACATCTTATTGCCGAAGACATGTCAATCTATATCATAATTTTTCCAAAAATCGAAAAGGAAAACGTAATAATAGCAAAAACTTACAGTCGAGCTCACTCTTTCTTGATCACATCCCTATTACCAAACTGCATTAAAAGTCGATAAAACATCTTATTGCAAAAGACATGTCGATCCATATCATAAACTCTTAAAAATCAAAGAGAAAAAAATACATGATAATCGATTGGTATAGTCTTTGCAGTTTGGTAATTCACAATCGATAGTTTGGTATAGTTTTTAGACAATCGATAGGAATTAATGATTAAAATACAAACCCTTACCTTGGATCAATTGTTTATACCATGAATCGAATAAGATGCGAATTAGGGTTAATCCAATTTGGTGTTTTGATGATGAACCGGTCATTGAAATTGAAAGGTTTTAGAGTGATTCTAGGTTTGATGAAAATGAATTGGTGATGGTGGGTGTGTTTTGAATTTGATAATCATACGCTCCTCTCATTGAATGTCTCAAATTAATGCTCCGTAAGTTTAGCTAAATTGAAAATAAAATACTCCACAATTATAGCAGCAGAAAATTGGGTCTTTATGAATAAGATACGGTATGTGTTTATGTGTTGGTGTTTTGGAAAAGTTGCATCAGTTAAAGCATGACATTGTGGGATTGTATGCATTTAACAAAAAAACCAAGTTGCTCCATTGGTTATCAATATGTTGCATGGGAGGGGAGACCAGGGTTCGATTCCCGTAAGTGTCAAAGTTTTTGTAATAATTTCGTGGTATCATAAAGCTGCCAGCATGTCAAGTGTTGCCTAGTCACATGATGACTCATATTATCCAGTCAGCATGTGATGCCAAGTGGCATTTGAGGGTCATGGTACAACCTTCAAAGCATCAAATACAACTCAAAACTTGTCTCATATATATGTAAAGACTAGCTTCAAGACCCGCCCGATAGGCGGGCTAGCTCAATGAAATCATTTTAATGAATATTATAAAAGTATTTATATTTGATTATGTCATAACAAAAAAAAAAAAAAAAAAAAAAAAAAGTATAAATGAGTTACACAAATAAATAAAAAGAGACGTTGTATTAAAGGAATAACAAAACATCAGTGTTCTAAAAGGCGCGCCAAGGCGTGGCCTCGGCGCCATGAAATGGACCAAGGCGTGAAGTCTAGGCGTCGTGTGAAAAGGCGTGGAATAAGGCGCGAAAAGGCGTGCCAAGGTGAGCCTTATCGTATGGCGTGGCACCATTTTTAGAAGGGGATGATGTGAGCTTAAATTTTGGGCCTAGTAATTTCTAAACATAGTTCAAATTTTCAATTTATTTCTTATGCATATCACTTTTTGTAAGCTCACCTTTTGTAAACTCACCTTTTGTAAACTCGATAAGCATATAAAATATGATATTATAACATAAATGATAAATATATAAATATTTTTTCGCCGCCTTAATCACGCCGCAAAAAACGCCATGGCTTCGCCATGGCGCGTAAGGCTTGAGGCGTGGCCTTGCCGCCACGCCACGCCTCACGCCATTTATAACATTGCAAAACATTGAATGAATACTAAAAAATATGTTTAAAGCTTATAATACAATAAGTTATGCAATCACAGACAGCCTAATACCACATATAAGTAAGAGTTATACATTGAACTAATAAAAACAACGCTTAAACCTTTGAATTTTAATATTCTTTTCTTTCAGAAATTTCATCAAATGGTTGGTGATTCGTTCATCAAGCACCTATTATCAAAAACATGGCTACTCATGTTAAACATCAAGTAAGTAAATATCAGTTTTCAAGTTCTCTAATCACAAAAAAATTTCCAACCTAGAATCCTAATTAATTCAATTTCAATAAAATAAATCAAAAAAAATTACAAACCAATCAATATAAAACATATTCTTAATTCCATAATATACACAAAAAGTTGGAAATGAGATTATGAATTGAAGATTAAGATAGCTTACATTACGTTATCACTTTAGATCCTCGATTCAAATTTGAATATACAATAAATCGTTTCTGATGTAAGTTTTTGACTCAAATTTGACCAGCAATAGATTGATGAAAAATTCAAACTGGTGATGGATGAATATTTATGTTTTTGGTGTGTGTGTTTGATCTGTGTGTTGGTGGGTAACATGTTTTCAATCAAATCACATATGCTGGTGAAGTTTTGGAAGCCAAATAATCACTCCTTGTTTTATGGGATTTTTTAAAAATACCTTAAACCATTCGGTTGACTATTTCATTAGAAAATCTTTTTGAAATCTTTCTAAAAGTAGTGATGTTTCCACGTGTAGTTTTCTAGGAATTTTGGGAGAGTTTTTGATGCTAAAAATAACAATCACACTTGTTTTATATATAGATTGAGATATATATATATATATATATATATATATATATATATATATATATATATATATATATATATATATATATATATAACAAAATAAAAAGTTTTTTTTAAATATTTTTCTTTTAAAAATAATTTTTTTTATAAAAAATAATTTAAAAAATATATATTTTTTAGAATTCTTATTTAGAAAAAAATAATTTTTATAATTTTTATAAAAAAAAAAATTAGAAAATAAATTAATAAATTTTTAAATAAATTTTTTAAGAAATAAGTTTTTTTTAAAACTAAATTAAAATATTTTTTAAATATATTTTTTTAGAATTGTTATTTAGAAAAAATAAAATTCTTTAAATAATTTTTAAAATAAATTAAAAAAAAATTTAATAATTTTTTAAAAAAATAAGGTTTTTATAAAAATATAATTTATAAAAAAATATTTTTTTTTAAATATATTTTTTTAGAATTGTTATTTAGTAAACACAATTTAAAAAAAAAAATAAAAAACAAACATTTTTTTTTTCATTTCTCGAATCAAGTTTCTGTTGTTACCAAACATTAGAATTAAACAAAATTTTCCACTGATTTCTGTTCTCTAAATTTATATTCTCCGGTTCATTTCTATTCTCTGAAATTCTCTCTACCAAACGTGCTATCACTTTTAAAATTATCATACTTGTTATTCTATCTTTTTATGTGGAACATTGTAAATTTTTTTGCTTATCTGTGTATCAAACTATTATCATTTTTTGTCTTTATGTGTGTAGTGAAAGCGTGTGTTGATTATTTTTTTTTTGAACGGCAAGTATATTAAAAAAGAAAATGTAGCAAGAAGCTAGAAATATTACAATGGTGTTTTTAGCCAATCATGTCAAGCTAAACATATAGAACTTCTACTTTGTAACCAAGAAAAAGAATAATGCTATCACACAAGTCACATTTTCTCAAATTTTGAGAATTGAATGTAACCGAATTTCGAAATTTCCATATAGTCCACCAAGTAGCTGCCATGACCACCTGGATACGAGTCTTCTTATCCTTTGATAACCGCATATTACCTATCCATGATGTCCATTCTGACGATGAAATAAGGTTCGGGAAATGCAAGTCACACCAAACCTCAATTAACCGCCTAATACCTGACGCCACTTCACACGTATAAAATAAATGATCATTTGATTCCACACCATTCGAGCATAGAGGGCACGTTATAGATTGGATATCCAATCCTCGTTTTGAAAGATTTAGACGAAGAAGGAGACGATCCAACCTAAGTCTCCATAGGAAAATGTTCACCTTTCTAGGAATACATTTGTACCATATTGTAGGAGATTCATTTTACATTGTGATTTGCGAAAATTGCATCAACCGTCCCTATAGGGTAAATTACATAAATGGTCCCTGTGGGTTAGGGAAATTGCATCACCATCCTTATGTTTTTTTTTTACATTTTTGTCAGCTTTTATCTTTTTTTCCTCCGTTTTTATACGTTTTCGTCCGATTTTATATGTTTTTGTCCGGTTTTATAAGTTTTCGCCCGTTTTTGTTTTTATAGTAAACATCCCTTGTTTTGCGTTTTCAGGCTAAAATCCTCGTGATGTGATCTAAAACATCATTCCGGACAACTTTCGTGTTTACACTTTTCATGATTCGAACCAGAAAGGGGTCAAAATCGGGGTTTAAGTTCGGTTAAGAGACATTTTATCTAAAGTTAAGTTTTCTTTTAGAAATCTTAGTTTTATTACAACTTTTAATGTACAAGCTCTTTTTACATAAATCAAAAAGGACGAAAACTTATAAAAGACGGACAAAAAATGTAACAACTGGAAATTTTGGGACCCCTTTTATAACTTTACCGCATTACATTTTGATAAACGTGAAACTTGAATTATCGATAATCTTATTGAGTTTTGGAAATCTTGTTGGAAACTGAAAGTTTATATAAAGTGTTTACCACTTTACGTACTATTTGTATTAGCTATGCACTTCGATTTAGGCACTACTTGATTTTGGCACTAGAAATCCTAGACTAACGTGAGAAAAACCATTTATGGATTTATTTATTTGGAGAACGTAATTATAGTCAAATATTTGGGAAGCTTATACAACGAACCATGAAACATCATAAATGAACCCGAGAGTGGTGATGACACATTTTCTAGTACCTATTTAACCCTGTCAATGAAAATTTGGAAAACATTACGTTTAATTGAAAAACGTATTTATTATCACCTTTTACGTAAAAACGCATTTAAACTTAACGGAAACGTTTAAAAACACAAACGGTGACATCTAATATTTTTCCAGGAATGAAAATAAGTTAAACCGAGTGAGAAAATATAAATTTCATCGCTAGTCCCTAACCCAAGCCCTTGTGGCCAAATAACTAAGAGAAGAGAGGACCAAAACGCAATTTGGGCAAAATACACCCACTAATACCCTAACCCTTACCCTATCCTCTTCATTATCATCTTCATCTCATTCTTTCCCTCTCCCTCTCTTTGCACCGCCGGCCACACACACACACACATCACACACACATTTTTTTATGATTCAACATCACCAAAATCATCTCCATCATATTTCGTTCATATCTATATAATTTTTACATCACCAAACAACCTCTAACATCACTTTCCAATCAAATTCGAGCTATATATCATCACCTACACCATCATTATTGTTTAAATCTTGTGAAACTAAGAAGAAAATGTGAGCTTGTTGATTCTTTTTGAGGGTTTGACTTTTATCCGAGTCAAACTTACAAGAACTTGTAAATTTGTGATTAAACTAAGTGGGTTTTTATATTTTAAAGGTTTTTGGTTAATAAAAACAAGAAATAAACTAGTTTGGTATCATTTGGGGAGTGTTTGGATTCGGATTTATATTGGGTCGTGGGGTTAACCCACGACTTCATGGTGTTTTGTTGTTTTTGACCCATTTTGAGGTTTATGTTTGATTCTTGATGCATATTGGGTGATTTGGTATTGATTTGGTTGTGTTTGGAACTAGTTTGACACCATTTGGTTGTGTTTGGTGGTTTGGCCGAAACCCCCAAGGTCCCTAGACCTTGGGTATGGCTCGTTAGCATGAAACCCAAGACCCCATGGTGATGGTCCTAATAGCTAACTTGTGATAATTTTCTTGTTATGATGATATTTTGGTTACTTTTGTTGTGATTACTTGAAGATTTGGCTTATGTGATAATATGGTAACTTGTGGTATTTTATTTGGTTAATTTTGGATGATTGAAACTTGAGTATAAATGTGACTTGTGATAATGTTGGATGAAAACTAGTTAAATTGACGAAGTATAAGTATAAGTATAAGTATAAGTATAAAGCGGTTAATATAAGTTGATGAGAAATGGATATTGGTATTGAATTTCAACGTTAAGTGGTTATGTGAAATAATGTAATAATGTGGTATTTATTGTGGCTATATGACTTGGTTATGAATTTAAATGGTTGTGTATATATATATATATATATATATATATATATATATATATATATATATATATATATATATATATAGGGGTGCGTTCAATGCAGTACAAATATTAGATACAGTACTTTACAGTAACACTTTAGAGCAATCTAGACCCTTGAATCATTTGATCAATGGTTAATAATACATGATGGCATTTATGTAAGATTTTTTTTTAATATTCAAGGATTTTTTGAAATTCAAAAGGGCATAATAGTAATAATATGTTTTTACTTATTATTTAATATTTTCAATAAGAAACGTTTTTTTTTTAAATCCATTAATTTTCGGAATTAAAAAAAATGATTTTTTTGTAGGGTTTTTTTTTTTTTTTTTTTTTTTTTTAGTCTTGTGTCTTTTTTATATTTTTTTTCCCCTTCAGCAAACAAGTTTTCAAAAAACATATGTGTTTTTCTTAAGAATGTAAGTTTATATGTGTTTATTGTATACAATTTACAATTTTTTTAAGCATCGAAGGTTTTTTGCTCAAGAAGGTAACCGCACATATGTTTCTAATATATATTCTTTAAACTTCAAAGTATTTTGCTCAAGAAGGTAAACACTATACATATGACCTCTAAATTTTTAACAAATCAAAAACATACATGTCATATACAGAAATTGATATTAGATAAAAGACAATCAAAAACAAAAGTATTATCAAATTCCTTATAGCATATGTGCACGTCTTCTAAAAACATATATGCACGCCCTTCGATAACATATGTGCATGCCTTCTAAAAACACAAGTGCATTTGTTGGTCATCTTCATTACACACCGTCTTTCCTATGATTGAGTCATCCACACTGAAACAAATATATATAAAAAATTAAAAAAAAAAATAGTTATATCAAATTATGCATTTTAAATTAATTGTAAAACTAGTTGATAAAATAAAACTTAAACAAAAACATATATGTGCCGAATTATATGCACAATCTAAACACACATGCACAAATTAAAACTTATATGCATATACATATTTCTTTGATTTCATATCAAGGTTAAAACATATGTGCATGCCATTTTCACTTTTTCGCAAGCCACAAAACACATATGCACCATTTGCTTATAAAGGTAAACCAAAACTAAAACATGACCTTTAGCAACTACTAACATGATTTTAGTGTAAGGCATACATGCATTCACATCGTACCAAAAATATAGTTAGCCAAATAATAAATTCAATTTGTAATTAAAATGCCAAATTAAAAACCAAAGAAAAAGACTTGAGCAATAAAAATCTGTAAGGATCCAAAATCGAGCAATGAAAATCTCACTACTTAACAAACAGATATATGATCCCATGTGTATAGAACTCTAGATTAAGTAGAGGAAATAACTTCAACTGGTTAGAAATACATCAAACAAAATATATTATTTTCATAACAAAAAATTGATCATGTGCTGTTACTAACAAGATATTAACAATAAAAAATCAAGTTTATGCCACAAACTACATAAGAACACACTACCTAGTATCCTACCACTATCTTATTAAAAATAATCAATCCAAACAATGATAAAACAAAACAATCATCGTCATCATCTAAAATACAATTTAAAAGTTTTAATTGTGCCAGCATTTCTACAAGCAAACGTTAATTGTATAAAATATAACAAATTAATATAGTACTTACATGTTTGCATAAAAGACAATTAAAACCCAATCAACCATTACAAGAAAAAGCCCAACAATCTGATGAAGATGAGAGATTGATGCCATCGTTTTATTTTCGTGATGTTCTTTACAATTGAAGATTTTCGTGGTCTTCTTTTCAATTGAAAATGAGTATACATAATTATATATCAGTTTTGGATCTGGATTTCGTGGATGGAGGCTGTGAAAGGGAGGAATAGGTTTTAGAGATTGGAAGAGAGAGACTAGGGTTTGAGGAAGAGATGTGTGTGAGTGAGAATAAGATATAACTGATTGAGTTTCCTGAATAGATGGACGAATTTTATGCTAATGTAAATTACCATAAATAGCCTTGGATAATAACATGAATTAAATAAATGGAAACTAATTTATTAAATTCTGATTGGTCGAATATGGTACTGTAAAGTACGGTATATAATATTGGTACTGTATAGAATACATCACTATATATATATATATATATATATATATATATATATATATATATATATATATATATATATATATATCCACTTAATAATTATCGGAACCTTATTAAACATATATATATATATATATATATATATATATATATATATATATATATATATATATATATATATATATATATATATAACGAACTTGGATTACGATTTAAGAATGGTAATATTTTTGAAATGAGGAGCTATAAGAGTTTCCAAAAACATACGATTTCTTCGATGCGAGTTATTAAATATTCGAGTGCACGCAAAAACAAGTCCAAAGTTAATTCTCTATTGTGATATTGATTTTACCCATTATGATTGAGTTTTGGATTTGTTTAATGATAATAGGCCATTAATATTTATATTGAACCTATCGGACAGACGAGCCCAATAGGAGCTCAATAAGGATATTAATTGACAATATTAACGAGAAATACATCCTACGACTATTATTGTGATATAACTTGGTGATCAATAAGTTATCGGTAAATGGTTGAACTTATTAAGTTGACGAATTTGATAAACCATAAACCCTTCATACGACAACTTATCAATTTATGAGGTCATATCATAAGACCTCGACCCTTATGTGTAACGGGATCTTTACATGCTATATGTCTTACATGTGGATATATGCTTATGTGAACTACTTGTATTGCTTGAGGCTTATGCCGTTATGTGATTTCGTGAGTTATGCATCGATGACCTATATTTAGGTATATTTTGGCGTAAGACCACTTGAGTCGAGACATTATCTCTAGCATCACACCGAACGATACCCAAACGATACCAAGCGATAACCAAAACTTTTCAACAAACATTTCTTTCGAAAAACAAATGAAAATCATTCGGGAAACAATGGGAAAAGATTAACTTTTGAGGATATATTGAGCTAAGTCTTATATATATGATTAGGTTGTGCCAAGTCGATAGTTGCTGTGAAGTCTTAGCCGTACTCTCTTTTGCATACTCGTGATTATTTTGATTTTGCTTGCTCTACTTGAGGTAAGTTTCATAGCCCAACTTTTACTCGTTCTTTATCTCTTTCTAAACTTGGGGGAGAAAACATGCAACTATTTTCTCGGACCTGCTATTAAATTGTTTTGCTATTAGTGTTGACTAGTTAAGGTTAGATTGCTGTAGAGGTTGCCTTAGGCTAGGGCTACTTGGAACCTAGCTAGAGAATAGACTTCTACTTACGGCCTAGACCCAGGGCAGTAACGGGTGGTTCCTTACTGTAGCGTTATCCTGGCTAGTGACCGCTGAGGGATCCACTCACTATGACCACTTATCTTTCTTAAGATAAGAAACTTATCGTTGTGAATTGTTATGAAGTTGGAATGCTTATCTATGCCTGCCTCTAGTCACACATAGCGCCTACTCTACAGGTCCACTATTACTTTAGATTTAAACCTATGAACTTACCAGCGAAAGCTGACTTTTAAGCATGTTTTTCTCAGGTAATTAAATGCTTTTGGATGGCTTGGACTTGGAAGCTTGGTGATGGCATGGTTGGAGGAAATCGATGAAACTCTAATATTTTCTTTTATGGACCTACTTTATTATTTTATTATGGGCTTTCCGTACTCAAATACTTTGGATGAATGTAAACTTTAACTTGATGTTGACTTTTGTTTACATTACATCTATGATATCTTGTTATCTATATGTGTGATGATGCCAATTCACGTAGCACCCCGAAAGCTTGTAAGTCTTCCGCTGTATCAAATTTTGGGGGTGTTACAAAAAATGAACATAAACATATAAAACCGTATAAAAATGGTTGAAACGTATAAAAACAGACGATAGTTTGAAAACATATGAAAACTTATAAAAGGGGACGAAAACGTATAAAAACGTATGAAAGCATATAAAAACGGATGAAAACGTATGAATAAAAATATTTAAGGATGGTGGATGCAATTTTCTCCAAACGACCGGGACCATTTATGTAATCTACCCCTAAGGACGGTGGATGCAATTTTTGCAAACCTACAAGGATCATTTATGTAATTTGGATGGGTAAAATGGTCATCACACGTTTTCACTACACACATAAAGATAAAAATGATAGTTTAATACACATATAAGCAAAACTTGTAATATGTTATAAATAAAAAGATAAAGTGGCAAGTATGATAATCTTTAAAGTGATTAGCCCATTTTTTTTATACCACATTGTATTGTTTATAAAAAATGTTATGAAAAAAAAAAACCCTCGAACCCACGACGTTTCGCCTAAATGTTAAACGACTTACCAAGTGCTGGCCACAACTAATATAGATTTATTATCAAAATTCCTTTTAAAAAGTGAAAATAAAGCAAAAAAAGACAATGTAATTTTTTGAACGTATACCCAAGATCAAAACGCAAAATGGTTACCTTTTGTGCCGCAAGAGCTTCAATTTCCTTGTAATTTTATTTTATTATGTTAATTATATATACAGATATTTTGTTCTATGGTGTTGACCAATAAAACTAATAATCATGTTCCCTTCGAGGTATTCATTTTTTTTACTTTTCATTTTGTTACTTATATGGCACTCGATAAAGTAGTCGATTCATGGAATTTTTAGCTGCAATTTGAATTTAAGGATTTACAAGTAATTATTGAAAAGTTACTTTTTTTGTGTTTAAAAGGGTGTTTGCTTTTAAAAGAGATTATCTAATTATTGCGCAGATACTCAGAAAATAATGTTTGGCAAATCATTTGAATATACCTCTATCTGATTGGTTGATTTAAAACAGGTGGCAGCAAACTTTGAAGAGCAATGGGTTTATGAGAAAGTTAGTTAATTTGTTGATAGAACAAAGCTTGAATCTCCCAAGTGTTATTCCGCAAACACTTGGGTATAATTATTTGATTAACTTCCATCTCAGATCATTACAATCACTTCCTAAGAGTATCTTTACTACTTATAATAGAAAAATGGTCAAAAGTGAAATGTTGAGTTTTCAACAATGGTCAAATGAGAGAGAAAGTCAAATATAATTAATATTCTTATTAAAACACCCCAATACTTAAAGAGTCGAGTTATATTACAAACCAAACATTCCTCACATACCAAGGGACTCATCCCCACCATCCATCTAAAAAGGAAATCAATGGTTGAGATTAAAAGGATTTTATTATTTCACCTATTTTTTATAATTTAAATATCTCTTAAACCGTTAATCGTTAAGCGAAAATAATTACACCATCGCGACGGGCATTTAATTATCTTTCTATAAACGGGCACTTTGATATACTTTCGAAAAAAAAATCGTTTTTTTCACGTTTTTTTTTCCTGGCCGAAAAAAAAAATCATATATGATATTGCATATCATATATGATATGCAATATAATATCATATATGATATTATATGTAAAATCATATATGATATTGCATCTCATATATGATATGCAATATCATATATGATTTGTAATATCATATATGATATTATATGTAATATCTTATATGATTTTTTCGGCCACGAAAAAAAAACGTGAAAAAAACGAAAAAATTTTTTTTTGTCGAAAATATATCAATTAGCCTATCTATAGAAAGATAATTAAATGCTCGTCGTAACGGTATATTTTTTTTCGCTTAACGATTAACGGTTTGAAAGATATTAATATTTGAAAAAAAAGGATGAAAGTGGGTTTTTTAAATTGTTGGGATTAATCTCATCCATTAGATCAAATAAAGATGGAGGGAAGATAGAGGGTGGAGATTAGTCCCTTGGTATGTAAAAAAAGTTTGGTCCTCAAATGATCTTTACTCATACTTAAAAGTACAATTATTTATTCACATTATACAACCAAATTAAAGCATATCTACCAAATTAAATACAACCAATTCAAACACAAATCGGGTTGACCCAGGGCGCTTCAAATCCGGCGGGTTGATCCAGTTTAATTTGACCCGTTGTCGACCCAACCTAGCAAGTTGACCCGGTTTAAATACAACCAATTCAAACACAAATCGGGTTGACCCAGGACGCTTCAAACCCGACGGGTTGACCCATTTTTGACCCAACCTAGCAAGTTGACCCGGTTTAAATCGACCCAATTTTCGACCGGAACGGTTCAACCGGTTGAACCACCCGGGTCGAACCGGGTTTCAAAACATTATCCATTACTTAAAAGTACAATGATTTATTCACATTGTACAACCAATTAAAAACATATATACCAAATTAAATACAACCAATTAAAACACAAACCGGCTTGACCCGGGACGCTTCAAACCCGTTTTTCGACCGGAACGGTTCAACCAGTTGAACCACCTGAGTCGAACCTGGTTTCAAAATATTATGTTTAATTCCCAAATCTTCAAAACATTATGTTTAACCTATAAATTTTTTTTATCAATAAACTATCTGTCGCTATAAAATTCCGTTGCTATGTACGGGTACTCGTCTAGTTTCATTTAAAATACTCTTAATACTACTTATAATGGAAAAATGGTAAAAGTGAAATGTTGAGTTTTCAACACTTGGTCATATGAGAGAGAAAAATAATGTAATTAATACTCTTATTAAAACACCCAATTATTTAAAAGTACAATGAGTTATTCACATTGTACAACCAATTAAAAATATATCTACCAAATTAAATACAACCAATTAAACAATTAATACAAATGACAAACCGGGTTGACCCGAGACGCTTCTAACCCGATGGGTTGAACCGGTTTAATTTGACCCGTTGTTGACCAAACTAGCAAGTTGAACCGGTTTAAATCGACAAATTTTTCGACCGGAACGGTTCACGCTTCAAACCTGACGGGTTAAACCGGTTTAATTTGACCCGTTTTTGACCCAACCAAGCAAGTTGACCCGGTTTAAATCCACAAATTTTTCTATCGGAATGGTTCAATCGGTTGAACCACCCGGGTCGAACCGGGTTTCAAAAAATTATGTTTAATTCTCAAATCTTCAAACTTTATATCTACCAAATTAAATACAACCAATTAAAACAATTAATACAAATGATAAACCGGGTTGACCCGGGACGCTTCAAACCCGACGGGTTGAACCGGTTTAATTTTACCCGTTTTCGACCAAACCTAGCAAGTTGACCCGTTTTAAATCGACAAAATTTTCGACCGGAACGGTTCAACCGGTTGAACCACCCAGGTCGAACCGGGTTTCAAAACATTATGTTTAATTCCAAAATCTTCAAACTTTTATTATTTTTGATTTATAACTTATAATCTTTTTTTATCAATAATCTATCTGTCGCTATAAAATCGTGTTGCTATGCACGGGTACTCGTCTAGTATGTAATAATATGCTTCATTAGGTAGAACTAAACACGATTTGAATTACCCTTCATCATAAAAATTAACTTCAAATATAACTTTCATACAAATGGCACTTGCTTTATAAATTGACTTGTTCTCAGTTCTTAACTGAATATAGGATATGTTGTAGTTAGTTTTTAACTAAGCTTCTTAACTGAAATAAGGAACTTGCAATAATAGCCGTGAATTGACACTCAAAGTGTAGATTCTTTCTTTTCGTTTACTATGTAGAGGGCTTTTTTGTGAGTCATGTTTTGCGTTGTTTTTAGGTTATCCAATCGGTGTGTTTGAGTTATTGGGAAAGTCTCGGTGGTCTTGCGAGTTCAAGTCTTCTTGTGGTTTGGTACAATTTGTCGTTTCTAAATGCTATTATTGTGTATTTGTATGGTGTGTCTTATATGGTAATAAAAACAACATTTTAATTCTTTTTAGATGTATGCACTTTTAAGATATAACATATTGTCCTTGGACTGTGCTAGCCTTCCTAGTATATAGCAACTGTTTGGGATCAATTGTAGACTGTCATATGAAGCGTTGAGGTAGTTTGTCTTAAGTAGTGCTCCCAAAGCTGATAATTTTTGCCTAATTTGTCTGTTAATTTGATACAGATTTAACATCAGCAATGATACATGTTAAGAGCAACACAAATTTACTGGAAGGATCTTATCTTGAAACAAAGTTGCAGCTTGAGAATAACCTGGCTCCATGTCATAAAGCCCGGTTATGAATTTACCAACCAGGAACTTTGATATTTAATAACCTTGGTTATGGATGCACTTGCCACTAATGTATAGAGCTCTTACAAGAATCACATGTACGTCTGTTTACCGTTATGTTATTTTGAAGTTTTGAGATTCCGTCTATTTAGCTAAAAAAATTAAGTGCAAATTGTTTCTGCTTAATGAACAAATTCAGACATTGCTTATTCATATTAAGGTAGTACTTGGCACAAGTTTACGTATTTGGATGATTAAAATGAAAATTGCACCAAATGAGTGGGAACTGGTTTTGCAGAATAGGTTATTTACTGAGATTGGAAACGGAAGTTGAAGATTGCATTAGTGAAGTGAAAGTTGAAGATGCGCAGAAAGCCATTTTTGACATTGCTAAAGTGCAGGTAGTTATACTACTGCTGCAATGCTACGCTTGCTCCAAAGTTATACTTAAGTAATCAATTAAGGTAGCTTGTAACTTTTTGAAATGTGTTGTTTGGAAGAGTAGTCACAAGATTAATCTCAATGTATCAATAGAAAGTAAGTTGTAATCAGTTAATCTTTTCGTCTTTGAATCAATACAGTGTTCACTTGGCTTATAAGAATTGGATTTCAAGGCTGGAATTTATTTATTTTTATTTTGTTTGTTTGTTCACATAGAGCCATGTTCTTTGATAGAAAACCGGGCTCTATAACATATAATAGAGGTCGTTTTCAAAACCGGGATCTATTTGCTTTTCACATAGAGTCCCTCCCCCTTTGTACCCTCATGCAAAACCGGGCTCTTTGTATCTTTTTAACTGGGCTCTATGCCTTTTTTTGTAGTAGTGACCTAAAGAAAGACAAAAGTGTCAACATTAGTGTTTAAAAGAAGTTTTTTTTTAGTTCGCTACGCAAAAGTCACATTTTTGACAAGTAAGGCTGATGAAATATAAGAACAAGCAAAAGACTCCAAGGAGGAGTTAAGAGAGAGCCGATACAAGTTTTCTTGGTTCCTTAACAATAAATTAGATAACTTTATTTATTTATTTATTTATTATTAATAAAATATCGTCAAAATATATGTATATAATTTTGAAGAAGAAATGACCTACTTAATAGGTTTTATATTAGTTGTGTTGAGCTTCTTGGAACGTTTATACCTTTTGACGTTTAGAACATAATGCTTGTTTTACTTTCGAATGAACATTTTATTTTCAGATATCATTTAAATAAATGGGGAAGGATCCAATGAGAAGAAAACTTAAAATAAGAAAAATGAGAAATAACTATAACCACATAGTTGAGATGCATCGACTTGAATTAGATGCATTTCTATTCATTTAGATGCATCTCAATTAGTTTAGAAAGTGATTTTGAAGTGAAAATGATGCAAAGTAGTACTAGTATCAAATTTAACTTACAGAGGACGAAAAATATATAGGATTTGTCTAACTTGATAAAATGCATTCGATATATGTATATGCATCTAATTTTTAGATAAAAAATATATTATGTTGCATCTAAAAGATTATGAATGTATCTAATTCAAATGGATGCATCTCTAATTTATAGTTATAGTTATTTCTCATCTTCTTATTTTAAAGTTTCTTCTCATTTGATCCTAAGTCTTAAATATTATTCATATTCAAAACGTTGATAAAAGATGTTATTTGCGTTTATATTATCTCATTGACTCATACGTTAATTTACGCTTTATAAGAGCATTTGCAACAATAACTCAAGTTAAATTTTAACACACTGCCACGTCAGCGCCACATCAACTTTAACTTTTTCACCTTAACTAAAAAAAAAAACACCCACAATCATAACTCAACCTTAACTCAACTTTAACTCAACCATTTTAAAAAAAACACCCACAATCATACACCTTTTGCCCTTTAACGCCGAGTTAAGGGCTTAACTCGGTGAGTTAACGTGATGTTCACTTGGACCTTCGGTGTGGTTAACACGGGGTTAACGCGCATTAAACCCCCTTAACGCAGCAACCAGGTTACCATTGCAAATGCTTTAACTACAACTACTAGAGGTCAAGATCACAAACACTACTACACAAACACGTTTTACCAATGGAAAAATCCGTGGGAAATTTCGTGGAAAAGGGCCTTTTTCCTCGGATTTAATACAGAATTATTCCGTGTGTAAAAACCTTGTGGGTAAATATTTTCTCACCGAATTTCCCACGAGCGTTGACTATTTTACCACAAATATTGTCGTGTGTATTCTGTCACTTAATTACCCACGAAGTTCCGACCAATATTTTCCTACAAATTTCCCACTATTTTTTTGCTAAGGTTTCCCACGGATTAACTTCCCACAAATTTACCATTACAATTTCCAACCGAACAATGTCGTGTGAAACCCGTGGCAAAATTACACAAAATTTTAATAATTTAAATATTTCATATAATTGAAAAAATTGGTAAAAACTAAATTGCAGCAGTAAAACCTATTAAAATAATCTAATATCAAAAATCAATTTGCACATAACACATAAAGTAGTAATTAAAAAAAAAAAAAAAACCTAAGTCGTTTCTCTCTCTAAGTGGCGAATACTTGAAAAAAAGGCAAACCTTAATTCTGTTCGAACTTTAATCGTTTGATTTAGTATTGCATGATTTCTGGTTTGTCTTCTTTTGCATGGTATCCAATTTAATCATCTTCTATTGATCGTGGGTCGGTGGTCCACTATTTTTCATCAATTGGTTGGCGTCCATGCATTATTATTGATCGGATTGTCTGTACTGCTCTTTAATTCCTATTCGGTGTTACTAATCGATCTTATTTATATTGTTGGGTCGATCATCATGATGGGTGGTTAGTGTTTAGTTCTTAACGTACTTAAACCCTAACTCTTAGAGTTAGGGTTTTTTTGGTTTCGTTTTGTAATCGCTGCATGCTAGTTGTCTTCGTGGTCGTTGTCGTTTGTACGTGGTGATTGTTTGTGGGTGTAGAGAGATGGAAAAGGGTTTTTTGAATACTATTAGCGCGAACAAGGGTTCGAAATCTGTTGGTAAATCGGGTAGGAGTGGTGATGCCGTTAGGAGTTCCTCGTCAAGTTTGCCCGGTCAAACTAGCTTGAAGAATGGTAATAAGGGTCCTGAGCCTATTATTACCGATTGGACTGATGATGATGGTGATGTTAATTTGTCTACACGTGTGGACCGGAACGTGCATGTTACTCCCATGCATAAGGTTGTTGTCGAGAGTACTGATGTAACGTGTTCTGCTTCGGGTAATACGGATCCAATGGCTGCTTCTACTTCGACAAATGATAAGATTACTACCGATGGTAGTGTTAAATCTAATGAGCATGTGTGTTCGGATTCGGTTCCAAAGGTAGATTCTCCTATTTCTTTTGCCAATATCATTAATGCTAACCGTATGGTTCCGAAAGTGAATTTTAGAGCATTGGTCAATGAGGATCGTGTGGATAATCATGATACAATGTTACATATGGCTGCTATGAAGAAGGTATTAAGTCGGTATGATAACACCCTTGTTGGTTACTTTCTTGGTAAGTCCATTGCTTTTCCTTTAGTTCAGAATTATGTAACTAACACATGAGGAAATTTTTGCTTGCAAAAAGCTGATGAAGAATGATGATGGAGTGTTTCTTTTTAAGTTTGCTACCAAGGAGGGTGTGGATCGTATTCTGGAACAAGGTCCTTGGATTATACGTAACTCGTCCATTATTCTAAACAAATGGACTCCCACTGTATCCCTTAATAGGAGCGAGGTAAACAAGGTACCAGTTTGGATCAAAATGCATAAGGTTCCTTTGGTTGCCTAATCTAAGGATGGTCTGAGCTTGATTGCTACGCAATTAGGGAATCCTATAATGTTAGATACTTTTACAAGCTCTATGTGTGTCGAATCTTGGGGTCGTATTAGTTTTGCTCGTGCTTTAGTTGAATTAAGCGCAAATTCTAAATGGAGAAGGTAATGATTTTACTACTGAAATTATTAATATTGAATATGAATGGAAACCTCCTCATTGTGGTGAATGTAAAACTTTTGGACATGCTTTGATTCAATGCCCAAATCGTGTTAAGGAGGCTAGTCGTAGTAATACTAATGTGGTGGCACAGGCTCCTGAAGCTTCTATTACTTTCGATAAAACAGATGATGGTTTCCTTGGCGTTAACAATCATAAGAATAAGGGAAAGAATGGGGTTGCTCCTGCTCGGCCTATTAGGGGTGTTCAGCTTAATAAGCCTAAACCAAAATTTTGGCGACCTATCTCGAAGAAGCCGGTTGCTACTAAGGAGAAAAACACTAATGAGGCAAGTACGAATGGGAAAAGTATTGCTACATCGAACCAATTTGATGCACTTGATATGGCTGATATTGATGATAATGGTATCCCTTGTGCAACAAGTGTTTCTCCTAAGGATGGGGCTGATTTGGAGGTTTCTAAGGGTGGTAATGGAAGTACTACTCCTATTGTTGAGAAAATTGGGAAGATTGAAAAGCTTATAATTGAAGGGAAAGTTACTCTTGTGGATGATGATGGTAAACCTCTTAAAAAGGTTGATTCCTCAGCTATGGCGAGTAACTCATTCTCTAAGGTGGGCAATGTGGTAGTTTCTGACAGCGATGATGATGAAGTTTTTGATGATAACATTGGGACATTGTATTCTGGAAGTAGAGGTATGGAGCAGAGTCTTTATAAACAATGGAAAGCGGATACAGGTGACGTCAATAATTATAATATTGATGATTTTGGTCTCTCTCCTGCACAAATAAAGGCTGCTAGAATTCAAGACTTTTGTCTTAACTAGTTTGTTTTATATTTTTGCACAAAATTTTGTGATGTCGTTTATTTTATGCTGGGTTTTGTTTAGAAGTCTTATTTGGTTGTAGCTAGTTATCGTTTATGGTATGTCATAAATGATTTAGTGGTTGTGTCAAGCGATTGCTTGAGGTTAATATGGTACTTCAGCCACATTTCATTGTACTTAAACGTTTTTTGGAGTTATATATTTTACCGGGTGAAATGCCCTTTACCCATAAAGTAGTAATGTAAAATGTAGTATATTCCATTGAATCACATAAAAATTACAAATATACTCAATACACCAATTTTGACAAAAATAAATAACTATGTAATCTATTTGATATTTTGGCCACAACCCACTATATTGTTGCCTAACTATGCAAGTTTATAGTCCTTGAAGTCCATCCATCTTAGTCATCATCAGTGATTTTCGAACCTGTGTTCAACAACATAAAACATAATTAGTGTAACCCAAATGAAAGATTTAAAAACACAAAGTTAAAAGCTACTCCGTATATAGATCTAACAATAATATAATAATTGTAAGATGTAACAAAAACAAAAAAAGGTCATTAGAACTGGAAGTACGAAACAAAATCTAAACAAAAAATTCATGGATCTTAAAATGAAACTTTGGATCTAAAAACTTTATATTTTAAAAGATCCAAAGATCTGCTTACTAGACTTCCAAGTTGCGTGTATTTCTGCCACTTGTAGTGAACGTATGAGTATGTGTTTGTGGATGGGGCGATGGTCCGATAGCAATGCTTGTTGGTGGCAAAATGAACCAAAGAGATAGAGAAAGAGGGGTGGTGAGAATGTTGGTGGCAAAATGAACACATACGAAGACATAATAAGTAATGTGAGAATGTGTAAGCATGCAAAAATATAAAAATGGTATTTTTGAGGGAAATTAAAGGGTATTTACACACGTGTTTCCCACAGATTTATCAAATTGATAGGTAATCTGTGGGAAAGTACCCACATATTTTTCACGGATATAATCGTTTTCTTTTACTTTTTTTGATATAGTTGCACGTTCATGCATATACACGTCCATATACTTAAATAGGAAACATCTACAGATAAAATGAAGGCAATAAACAAAGATACGTAACATACGCATGTGATATTCACACATATACAACGGTTTGTTACAGAAAAAAAAGTTATACTTGAACCTACACATGCACTTGTGATACTGACATAAATAGTTCCATCAATACACAAACACATATAATATGAAACTACAAACACATATGAAGACATACTAAGTAATGTGAGAATGTGTAAGTAGACAAAACACAAAAAATGATATTTTATGTGGGAAATCAGTAGGTATTTACACACGTATTTCCCACAGATTTACTAAATTGGTGGGTAATTTGTGGGAAAGTACCCACATATTTTCCACGGACATAATCGTTTTCTTTTACTTTTTTGATATAGTTACACGTTTACGCATATACATGTCCATATACCTAGATACAAAACATTTATAGATACAATGAAGGTCATAAATAAACATACGGAAAATGTACGTGTATGTATCCACACACATAAAATGGTTTGGTACACAAAAAGGTTATGTCTAAACCTACACATACACTTGTGATACTGGCATAAAAGGTTACATTAATTAAGGGTGCGCTTGTTTCAAAATGGGGAATGAGAAATGGAAATGCAAAGGGAATGCAAAAGGAATAGAATGGATATTATCATTATCTTTGATGGTGCTTAGTTTAAGAAAAACACATTAACCTCTAAGGTGGTGTTTGCTGGTAGTGGTGGTGGCGGCTGGTGGTGGTGGTGGCTGGTGGTGGTGGCGGCGGCTGGTGGTGGTGGTGGTGTTGGTATCTGCTGGTGATGGTTGTTGCTGGTGGTGATGGTGGTGGCTGCCGCTGGTGGTGGTGGCTAGTTGTGGTGGTTGTAGCTGATGGTGGTGGTGGTGGCTACTGGTGGTGGTGGCTGCTGCTGCTGGTAGTGGTAGTGGTAGTGGTAGCTGGTGGTGGCGGTGGTGGTGGTTGGTGGTGGTGGTGGCTGGGGGTGGTGGTGGCTGGTGGTGGTGGTGGGTAATCATTACCATACCTCCCAATTTACTTGGTAATGCCCCATTACCCAATACTAAACAATGACTGCATTCCCTGGTCATAATCAGGCATGTTTAATCATTACCTTTCCCATTCCCCACCCCCCATTACCCCCAACCAAGCACCCCCTAACAAACACATATAATATGAAACTACAAACACGTATCAAGACATATTAAGTAATGTAGGAATGTGTAACTAGACAAAACACAAAAACGATACTTTATGTGGGAAATCCGTGGGTATTTACACACGTATTTTCCACGGATTTATTAAATTGGTAGGTAATCCGTGGGAAAATACCCACATATTTTCCACGGACATATCGTTTTCTTTTACTTCTTTGATATAGTTATACGTTCACACATATACACATCGATATACCTAGATATAAAACATCTACAGATACAATGAAGGTCATAAACAGACATGTGAAACATATACATGTAGATGTCCACACATATACAATGTTTGTCTTGTAAATATTTCCCACGACAAACACAAAAACAATTTTGTGGGGGTTACGTGGCTAGTGACCCACGGATTTCCCACATACCGGTGAAAAGGTTACTTTATAAAAAATACCGTGTGAAATCCGTGAGTAATGGGGCTAGAATTTGCCACATACTTTTGGTCGTGGCTGATGTGTGTGAAATGTGCCACAAGTTTCTCACGGACGTCTAATAAACATAAATAGTGTGAATATGGTGGCAAATCTGTTGGAAATTTGTGACGAATTTCACACTAAAACTTGGTCAACACTTTAGTGTGTAAAGAGTGATAAATCCGTAGGAAATTTACAACATATTTCACACCGAAATTTGCTCAACACTTTGGTGTGTAAGTTGTCGGTATTCCATGTGAAATTCACACAGTTTGGTTTCCGTGGGAAAATTTATGTGGGAAAAATCAGTTTGTGTAGTAGTGAAAGTCTTTGTTCAAAGTAGATTATTTGATTAGACCCAATGACAGCAAACTACAAAATAGCCAGAACACATCCAAGACCAATGTACAATCACCAACATGTGTACTGTTATTCTAAAAACAAAAATTTAAAATTGATCACATGTCAAGATTATAAATTAGTGATCAACTCTTTCTTTAAAAATTACTGTAGCATATTTCTTTCTTTAAAAATATTACAAAAACATGTTTCATGGCCACCAGTCCTGAGTTTTGTCATGGCCTATATATATGAAGTTAGATTGAGAACTTCTCAAAAAACTATAGCACCTTGAAACCCTAAATAATATATAGCCATGAAATTCGTTGTTCTAATTTGGGCAGTATTTCAAATGTTTTCGTTTACATCTTCTGATACAAATTCCACCACTGAATCCCACACCCTCATCAACTCTATCAACCTAGTGAAGCCAGGCTGCGACAGCCGATGTGGGGACTTAATTGTTCCCTACCCTTTCGGAATGGGAGACAACTCAGAGTGTTATATAGATAAGGGATTTCGCATCTACTGCAACACTTCTGTAATCCCTCCTAAGACCTCTTTTACTAAAGATGATTACGTCTCAATCAAAAATATATCAGATTCCACCATCCGGACATCCAATATAGTGGCGAGCAGGTGCTATTCTCCAAATGGTACAGATTTAGGTTCATTTCAGATCTTTTAAGATCATATGCCTGGTCCTTACACCTTATCGAATGTAAATGAGTTTAAACTCATCGGTTGCTATAATTCTGCTTGGCTGACCGCATTTTCAAAGTCAAGGAACGTGTCTATTGGTTGTATGGTCTTCTGATCTACACCGGAGGAGGTTGTTAGTGATGAGTGTACCGGAAATGGTTGTTGTCAATCACCCATACCCCATGACATAAACTGTTATAATACTCAGGTCCATTCCTTTCCCGATTCACGCAATGAGAGCGATATTAGGTCGTTTGATCCATGCGCTTATGCCTTTGTTGGAGAGGATAATGTGTTTAATTTCAATGGGGTGACTGATTTTTATGATACTTCATTCATAGAAAGAACTGAAGCTACAGTGCCAGTAGTGCTTGAATGGGCTATTGGTAATCTTAGTTGCCTTCAAGCCGAAGCAACCAATGGTTATGCCTGCCAATCGAATAGCACATGTGTTAGCTCTCCAAGGCGAAGTGGTGGATACCGCTGTGTATGTAAAGATGGCTATGAAGGAAATCCATATCTGTCTCCTGGCTGCCAAGGTATAATCTGTTGGACTTTTAATTGCATAAGTCTTGTTAGTATAACAAACGAAAGACAAAGGACCTAATATGTATATTAGTTAGTTAATAACCGAAAAGTTAGTTATGGCGGTTATAGAAGTTAGTTATTAGTTAGTTAAATTCGGTTATAAACCGAATAGTCACAATGGTTCCAAGTACCGGTTGGAAACCTATATATATGTATGTATATGTAACGTTTTATAGTGTGTCTCAAATACAATGTAACCCATGTTATGTTGTAAAGAATGAAGAATCAACTTCTTGTAAATCTTGTTGTTAAATCGATCCTGGAAATATCAATTATACCTGTGTAACATAATCCACATCATAATAGTAAATTATTTATGATATAAACTTGTTCATGTTTTAAAGTATATCCAAGTTGGATTTTGAATCATAAAAAAATCATTTTCATGACATATCAAAATAGTGCATAACATGTAAATTTGTTTGTACTCCGTAACATGCATGAATATAATCGTAAGGGCTCTATTATGTGTGGCTATATATGTTACTTTATATCTTATTTGAGATATCATCTGATATCATTTTCGAGAAAAGTCGATTAGCTTATTATTTATTCCTTTGTAGTATTTAAAAATGATATCAAATCGACCGGCGGGTTAATATCATTAGTCATGATATTAAGTTAGAAAATTCACACTAATCATATTTCTCTTAAAATGGAAAGTAAAGCTGTGTAATTGTCTTTTGATTAATCAAAACCCTTATGTTTACCTTTTCTATTGATGACTGAATTAACAGGAAGTAAAATACTCCATATCAAGCCAGATAACCACTACTAGTAAAATCTTAAAATCATATTTGCTAAACATATTGCATTGGCGCTAACTTGGAGCTCTAACACACTATTAACAGTGCATCTGTTAGCTGTGTTACTTAATAGGCCAAAGAATGGATCTCTTTGTGCTTATTGCATGGCTGCCACTAGTACAAAACAGGCTTTCCCCGGCGACTTTTTTAACCCCTACCCGTCGACATGTCGACGGAATAATACCTTCCCGTCGACATGTCGACGGCACCATATCGACGGCTATTCTTCGACGGGAACCGTGTTCCCGTCGAAAATCGCCGTCGACACGGTGGGTCCCACATCGTTTTCCAGTCAAAGGATTTGTTGTCCGTCAAACCCCATCCCGTCGACATGTCGACGGGCACATATAACTAATTAATGTTTTAATTAGTTAATAATAATTATGTTTTAAATAATACCGTCGACATGTCGACGGTATTATATACAACAATAATAGTATTATTATATTATGCCGTCGACATGTCAACGGCATAAAATTAAAAACATTATTTTTGTTTTAATTATACCGTCGACATGTCGACGGTATTATAAATACCCAATTACTATGTTATAATGATGCTGTCGACATGTCGACGGCATCATTATTACCATCGACGGCATCATTATTACCATCCTGCTAATAGCAGGCTGCAAATATTGCAATTTTTCAGATTTTTTCCGGATTTTCCGGAAAAAATCTACCAAAACCTGTAACAATAATAGCACCTATAACCACTCAATATCAACATGTCCTAAACGTATAACTCGCCATCGGCTATAACACTTGCAAAATATCGCTAAACACCCTCAAAATGCATAAAAACATATAAAGTTTACAAAACAGGGTGTGGTAATATCTAAACCTAGCTGCCATATCCACAAATGTTTTAATATCCGCGACGTTCAAGTCGCCAAAAGGTTAAACTATACAATACTAACATATGGGTCGCCAAAATATTGTTTCAAGCATAAGTACAACACAAAATACCCAAGTTTGTACCTCTACATCCAAAATCACTCGTGATCATCAGTAGGACCCTCATCATCGCCAGAACCATCCTCATCGCCTCTGAGACTCCCGCTCCCTCCAGCTGAGCCACTACCTCCAACGCCACTGCCTGAGCCATCCACGTGCTGAGAACCCGCCTGACTAACATACTCATTCCATCGCGGGTTGGAGGACATAAAACCTGTGACCATATCAATCTGCGCCTTCAAGAGCTTACGCTCTTCAGCGTCTTTACGGCTCTTCTCCTCGGCCTCAGCAATCTTCTTCTCGGCCTCAGCAAGCTTTTTCTCCATCTCAGCATATCCTGAAAATGAAATAATCAAAATTAAAAAACATCTATTGCAATACTTAATTTGAGTCATGATCGAGTAATCTATAATTAATATATTATCAAACTGTACATACCTGGAGGTGGAGGCGGGGTGTATGGTAACGGTGGCCTGGAGAGCCCGGGTACGACCCTACCCCGTCCAGCGATGTGGCCCCGCTGCTTGCCCTTCAAAACCATCGCAAGTATCAGCTCCTCCGTATACGCCACCCCTTCCGGCGTATTCGCTCCCAGATCTCGCAGCCGGACCATCTCTTCCTATTTAATTGAGAAAAAAATTGAGAAAATTTATATATATATGTAAGTGTGTGTATATATATATATATATATATATATATATATATATATATATATATATATATATATATATATATATATATATATATATATATATATATATATATATATATATCGGGTTAATTACAAGATTATGTTTCAATGAATCATTAAAGTGCGTGTTTGGGGAAATAAATAAATAAATAATAAATTAAAAAAAAAAAAAGATACTTACATATTGAACACGAGCCTCATCCTGCAACCACATACCATCATTGTCGCAGTGTGTGTCGTAAAACGACTGGATGAGGGACGGGTATTCTTTGTCCTTGCTGTTCACAAACTGTATATACACATGCATATATATATAAGATGAAACAAATTAAAAATGGCAAATCAAACACCATATTTATTCTAATTAAACTTAAATACTTTTATAAAATAAAATTAATTACTTTTATCGTTGTTGTAATTAAATAATTTTATAAAAATAAAATACTTTAATAAAAATAAAATGTGTCTTACGTAGTCGTGGCGAATAGCGGCCAATGACTTGGAACCGTGGCGGCTGTACACCTTCAACTTCTTTCGGTTCTCCTTGTTCACAGCAGCACGCTTCAGGTTCTCCTCCTTCATGTAAAACTTGATATGCTCCTCCCACACAGATGGCTCGACGTTCGGAGGAGGGTTTCTTCGTATCTCATCCACTTTTTCAGGCCCACCCTCCCCGTCGAAGTAAACCCTCTTCATCGTGCCCTTGTTGTCGGAGTAGACCTTAGCAATGTACGCATTGAGGCCCTTCGAAATGGTAGTCCAATTGGGTCCCACCATGTGGCTCTGCAAGTCGAAGAATTCCTGCAAACAAATTTAAACAAATATACACAATTAAACAAATTTAAATAAATGTACACATTCAAAGATATAATTAAAAGGAAAATAAAATAACTGACCCCGAGTCGGTTCATGAAGCCCTGTCGAGTCGCTTGGTCAAGGTTGTGCCAGGAGGGATAGTGCAACGGCAAGGACCTAACCAGCTCGCCAACATAGTTACTGAACCATGCGTGGTGGGGCCCAACATGCTTAAATGTCTTCTGATCTTGCCACTCGAACTCGATCGATTGCGGGCCCGAGGCATTCACAGCTTTCCTGAGGTCTTTGTTTTTGTTGGATTCACGGACCTGTGCCCTGCCGCCAGCCCGACCTCCACCCCTGCCGCCAGCTTGTCTCGCTCTACCTCCTCGTCGAGGTTTTTGTGAGGAACCTACAATTGAAGTGAGTGAAAACGTTAAAAAATAACAAGTAACAAAATTCAAATTATCAAGTTTAATTTTCTTACCACTACGGTGACCGCTAGTAATCGAACGAGGAGGGGGTGGTGGGTCATCGGCACCGTCACCACCGTGACCTCGCGCTACTGCTGCCATCTGTAAAAAGTACAAGTTGAATTAACATATAGAAATTCGGGAACAAATTAACATAAGCATGCACACATTCAAATACATACACATTTAAAATAAATAAACACATTTAAACAATCCATAACAATTTCATTCAAATAAGCTAAGTGTCGTTTTACAAGTTACAATTTAAGATCAATCTGCTACATCTACATCACTATCATAAACAGCATGAGTCGCATCTTCAACTTCATCATCAGAATTGTTTGCGTCAGAGTCTGCTAAATCATAAGGATCGTCGTCCTCATCATCAATAAATTCATCGTCGTCATCAACATGAATGATTGGTGGTGGTGCCTCAACTAACGTTGATTGACCATCGATATTTAAGGTTTCAAATGCCAAATCATTCAAATTAGCAGACAGTTGGAGATTCGATGAGTTGTTGCCATGTATCACATCATCATCGTCTTCTGCCACAATGACATCCCAGGTCGTGTTGTGATTCACTTCTTGGACGACCTTCCAATGGAGTGGTCGTCTGGCAGGATCTTCAAGGTAGAAGACTTGTTTTGCTTGTGTTGCGAGAATGTAAGGTTGATCTTCAAACGCTGTGCTACATGCCCAAATTTGTGTCATGTTGTTTCTAGTGTTATAACGTTCGACTCTACCTCTTTTGACCAAGTCGAACCACTTAACTCGAAACAGCACAACTTTGAACTGGGTATACGCGAACTCCAGAATTTCTTCTAGATGACCATAATACATTTCTCCTTCCTTCTCGCCAGGAGAACAAATTCCGTTGTTCTGAGTTGTACGTTTTACATCGCGGCTGTGTACAACAAACTTCACACCGTTGACTACGCAAGAGTGAACTGAGGTTACGGTCGATAATGGTCCACAAGCCAAAGCGAATAAGTCGGGAGTACACCTTGGGTCATTGTCTGTGTAAAGTTTACCGATCTATGAACAAAGATAAGAATAGATGGAGATGAGTAATATATATAGTCGTTATTTATACAAGGAATTACATATAATAAGTTTACCTTCGTCTGAAACCATCTAGGAAATTCTTGTTGCATGTCGCTATCAGGATGTTCACTGAAAATGGACATGATATTAGAATTAATCGAAAAGATAACTTGGGAAAAGGAAATTTCAAAATAAAAACGCGTACCTCTCGAACTCGTTCATGTACGCGTCGATCTCAGGACTGTTGTGAAGTACATACCATATCACTTTCTTCATTTCTTGGAGACCTAACCGAATAATTGTCACTTTACCAGATGTTTTACATAATGATCGGAACACCTGGAAATCACTTGTTGGGCGAGGACAGCCCTGAGATGCAGTGGGACGATTAAATTTCGTCCCAATTTCGCCCCGAAAATAACGAGAACAAAAAGTTAATGCTTCGTCTGCAACATAACCCTCCGCTATTGAACCTTCCGGCTTAGCTTTATTTCGTACATAGTTTTTTAGCTTCTTCATGTATCTTTCAAATGGATACATCCACCGAAATGAAACAGGCCCGCCTTGAAGAGCCTCTTCAGGTAAATGCATAACCAAGTGAATCATAATGTCAAAAAAAGCAGGAGGATATATTTGCTCGAGACTGCACAAAATTTTGATCAACTGTTCTTTAGCTTTCACCATGTCATTCACCATCAAAGTTCGGGCACAAATTTGCTTAAAGAATGAACAAAGCTCGATTAATGGTGTATAAGTCGGTGTGTCCAGGTATTGCTGAAGTCCATAAGGAAGTAACCGTTGCATCATTATATGACAGTCATGAGACTTCATGCCCGTTATATTGTTATCATCTTTGGTCACTTTCGACTTGAACTTGGATCCGAACCCATCTGGCAGTTTAATTGTTTTGATGTATTGACAGAACAGTTTTCTTTTATCGGGTGTGAGGGAGTACTTAGCTTGAGGCTTCGAGCACTTCCCGTTTTGTTTGTTTCCGAGCCACAACTCCTGTCGAATGCCCAAAGCTTGCAAGTCTTGTCTTGCCTTAGCGGTGTCTTTAGATTTGTCATTCATTAACAAAGTGTTCAAGATACTCTCCAACACATTTTTTTCAATATGCATGACATCTAAATTGTGTTTTAGAGTAAGAGAAGACCAATATTCAAGCTCGTAGAAAATAGACCGTTTAGTCCAGTTCAGGTCGGTTGTAGTATTACGTTTTATCTTCCCACCCCCATAATCTGGATGTTTCCCCGGCAAACGTGTAGGCAATATTGCAAGTTGAGTCAAGATATCAGCCGGACATTCTTTTTTAGGAGGATCTGTAAAATCAGGTGCACCATTGAATGTAGTAGTATCCCTCCTCCATTTATGGTTTTTTTTAAGAATTTTCTATGGCCAACATAACCTATTTTGCTTATCACACGCGTAGCCGGAGTGTCTACTTTGCATGTAGGGCATGCGTAGTAACCTTGCCCACTCCAACCTGACAAACTACTACGAGCAGGAAAATCATTGATGGTCCATAAAAGCATCGCTCTCATGTTGAATACTTTGCCTGTAACAGCGTCCATAGTCGGGATACCTGGCATTTTCCATAATTCCTTAAGGTCATCAATCAAAGGCTTTAAGTAAACATCAATGTCCTTCGCGGGTGATTTAGGTCCAGGAATCAACAACGTCAGCATCAAAGTAGTCTCTTTCATGCATAACCACGGAGGCAAGTTGTATGTTGTTAAGATAACAGGCCACATGCTGTAAGTCTGACTAAGGTTGCCGAATGGATTGAAACCATCAGCAGCCAACCCTAATCGAACGTTTCTCGGTTCGTTAGCAAATTCCGAATATTTACCGCTGTCAAACTTCTGCCATGCTTCACCATCAACCGGGTGTTGCATCATACCGTTTACCGTAGACTTTCCAGTAGCATGCCAAGTCATATGTTTTGCGGTGTGAATAGATTTGTACAAACGTTGTAGCCTAGGAATGATAGGAAAGTAACGCAACACCTTGTTAGGAACTTTCTTCCCCGTTGTGTTCTTGTCTTTCCATCTACTCGTTTTACAGACCGGACAATACTCCAAATCTTCGGCACCAGTCCCCCGATATAAAAAACAATCATTTTCACAAGCATGTATCGACTCATACCCTAACCCGACCTTTTTAAATGTTTTTTTTATAGCAGAGTATGATGGTGGGAGATTGTAACCTAACCTAGGAGGAAATACTTCCTGGAGAAATTTTAGCGTATTGTTAAATGAAGTATCACTCCATTTACCGCTGACCTTGAGATGCGTAAACTTTGACATAAAATCCAAGGTTGTCATAAAGTCACAACCCGGGTAAAGAGGCTGAGTGGAACTGGCAAGTAACTCTTCATACTCGTTACGTACATGAGGTGTCGTTGCTTGAGCTGGCTCGTTACTTGTCTCGCCAATATTTGGAAGAGTTGGCTCATTTTGTTCATTATTTGGAGGAATATCAAAAATATCATTAATGCACGCACGCATGTCACTCATCTCACATCGTGTTGTGTTATCTTGTATAGGAAGAGGATCCGGTTCACCGTGTTCACGCCATTGTGTATAAGTTGGGTCCCACCCATTTTCGCTTATGTGGCTTTTAAGTAAGTCGAGAGATACCCATGGAACATTACAACAAAGACGACATGGACATTTTATGTTGCCGTAACTATTCAATAACGGCTTGCAATGTTCAACGAATGCGGCAAGACCATCAAAAAACTCTTTGGAAACACGAGTGTCTAAACGGGTCCAACTCTTATCAAGTATCATAACTGCATATTGTTTTGTTCAACTCTTAGTTATTACACATTCAAAATAAAGGAAAGTTGTTTTGTTCACCTAGTGCAACTATGGAAGGCAATCCTAACCCACTCTTTGAATGATTCATCTCATATATGAATGCGTATAACTGATTTACTATCTGAGAAAATTTCGGCAGCATTTCCCCTCAACTCCCCAAATATGTACATTAAAGACATATTCGTAGGAGTAAAGGAGAAACACTGTCGAAATCATCTCAAATAGTAAATCAATTATACGCATCCATATCCTAAATGAGACAAAACATTCAAAAAGCAGTCCCAAACAGGGGACTTTCCAAAATTAATTTCTAATAAATTAATTTCGGACGGGTTTTCTATAGGATGATTAACTTCGGACGGGGACTTTCCGAAATTAATCACTAAAATCCTAAAACATTCACAAAAGTCTAACAATATCATATATTTTAAGTTAAACAATTAGACTATAAACAATTGTTTGGTTTTCGGTTTATGTTTCATAAAACTATTTTGTTATTTTGAAACTTGTTTTTGTGGCTTATTTTTGAAACTATTATGAAACATAAGCCGAAAACCAAACAATATATCTACGGGCTTATGGCTTATTTGGTTTTCGGCTTATGTTTCATAAGCTTTTTTTTTTTTTTTTTACTTTTTTTGAAACTATTTAAGTTAAAAAGTTTCAAAATAAGCCATAAAAATAAAGCTTGTGAAACATAAGCCGAAAACCAAACAAACCATAAGCCCGTTATATAAGCAGAAACATAGTCAATCCACAAACTAATATATTAAAACTAATATACAATTAACCAATATATTAAAACTAATATTTTTCAAAACCTTACAATTAACCAATATATTAAAACTATTATACCATATATACTAACCAAACGCCAACTAACATTTAACCAATACTAACTTCACATTTTTAAAATGAATCTTAGTGTGCAAAGGGATCCTAATTAAACGCAATATCTACAACTAGTATACCATATATACTAACCAAACGCCAACTAACATTTAACCAAACGCAACCAAACAACTAACCAAACGCAACCAAACGCAATATCTACAACAACTAACCAAAGTCTAACATACCTAATATACTATACTAATATGTAAAAAATAATACGGATACGAAAAGAAACAACATACTGTCTTGGGCTCTCGACTGTGGTCTCGGGCACGGGCTGTGACCTCCGGTTGTGGTCTCGGGCTCTCGACTGTGGTCTTGGGCTCGGGCTATAATAAAAGAGAGCAATGTTTTATATCAAAAGTTTCAAAACTTGGTCTCGGCTGTTGTCGTCGACATGTCGTCGGGATACCAAAAGTTAATAAAAAAAATAAAACGAGTTACATTACCTGCTGTCTTGGTTGTCTCGGCTCTCACCCTCGGCTCTCACCCTCGGCTCTGCTACTGTATTAAAAAAAAAATTATAACAAAAAGTAACAACAATACTATTAACAAAACTAAATAACAATTTTATTAACAATTTTTAATAACAATTTTTAATAACAATTAAAAAAAATTACCCAAATGATGAGACTGGTGCTCAGTGGGAAAAAAGGAGAAGAAAGAAGAAGGAAAGAATTAAACAAATGAGGGGTTGAGGAAAGAATTAAACATGGGAATAGGAGGAGGAGGAGGTGCACAGTGGTGCTCGTGTGGTGGAGCTGTGGTGGTGTTGTTGGGGTGGAGCTGTGGTGGTGGTGTTGGTATAATGTGGTGGTGTTAGGGTGGAGGAATGGTTGTGTGGTCGTATAATGTGGTGGTGTTAGGGGGGAGGTGGTGTGGTGGTGGTATAATCGCCGGCGATGGTTTAATTTTTTTGGGTATTGCGTTTTGTGAGAAATAATTGACCAGATCTGGTTTTGTTATAACTTTTTTTATCCCGTCGACATGTCGACGGGAATATTAAGTGAATTTTTATATTATTACTAATACCGTCGACATGTCGACGGTAATATCACACTATTTTGTCGTTTGCGTTTTGGCGGGACGTATAAAATTTTCACTAAATTTTTGGCGGTATTATTCCAGTCGACATGTCGACGGGAAAATAGCTTTTATTAAAAAAATTATTTATAGTAAATACTTTTATAAAATTACTTTATTATAAATACTTTTATAAAATTACTTTAATATAATTAAAAAAAATTATTTATTATAAATACTTTTATAAAATATTAAAAAATAAGTTTTATAAAATTAATAAACTAAATTAATTATATAATTGAAAAAAATTATTTATTATAAATAGTTTTATAAAATTAAAAAAATATATAAATTTAAAATTAATTACTTATATTATAATTAAAAAAAATCATTTATTAAAATATAAAATAAAATAATTAAAATATCACAAAATACTAAATCCCAACCATTATAAAATTAATAAACGAGTCGAGATGTTAAACGAACGAGTCGAGATGCAATGGTTATACATGAGATGTTAAACGAACGAGTCGAGATGCAATGGTTATACATGAGATGTTAAACGAACGAGTCGAGATGCTATGGTTATACATGAGATGTTAAACGAACGAGTCGAGATGCTATGGTTATACATGATATGTAAAACGAACGAGTCGAGATGCAATGGTTAAACATGCGATGTTAAAACGAACGAGTCGAGATGCTATGGTTATATATGACATGTTAAACGAACGAGTCGAGATGCAATGGTTATACATGAGATGTTAAACGAACGAGTCGAGATGCAATGGTTATACATGAGATGTTAAACGAACGAGTCGAGATGCTATGGTTATACATGAGATGTTAAACGAACGAGTCGAGATGCTATGGTTATACATGATATGTAAAACGAACGAGTCGAGATGCAATGGTTAAACATGCGATGTTAAAACGAACGAGTCGAGATGCTATGGTTAAACATGCGATGTTAAAACGAACGAGTCGAGATGCTATGGTTATATATGACATGTTAAACGAACGAGTCGAGATGCAATGGTTATACATGAGATGTTAAACGAACGAGTCGAGATGCAATGGTTATACATGAGATGTTAAACGAACGAGTCGAGATGCTATGGTTATACATGATATGTAAAACGAACGAGTCGAGATGCAATGGTTAAACATGCGATGTTAAAACGAACGAGTCGAGATGCTATGGTTATATATGACATGTTAAACGAACGAGTCGAGATGCAATGGTTATACATGAGATGTTAAACGAACGAGTCGAGATGCAATGGTTATACATGGGATGTTAAACGAACGAGTCGAGATGCTATGGTTATACATGATATGTCTCATCTCACTATATATCTCTCTCTACCTAACACCTTATCCTCACAATATAAACACACACACACACATACTCATCTCATTATATCTCTCTCTAGCAGTTTCTGTTTTCTGGCGACACCAGCATTTTCCGGCCGCCGGAATCTTTTTCTGGCCACCACCTTTTATCACCTCAACTTGTAGATCGGGCCACACCGGTCACGATTCAACCACTCAACCTCACAACCACAAACATACACTGTTATCATGGTGAAGAAGATGGGAGAATTTGAAGCTTTTCCTTGTCCTTGTGAACGAGGAGACGTGGTTCTGCGAGAATCGTGTAAATCTTACTCCCGTGGTAAACTATACTATGCGTGTCCTTTCTCGCAGGTGAACAATTACATCTTTTTTCTTTAAATAATTTGGTTAGTTGTTAATAATAATAGTTTTTACTCTTTAACAGCCTGGGACAGACGACCATGGATGTAATTTTTTTTATGGAAGGAGGAACGACTCGCCAAAATGATGATCGGTTCTCTGGGAGCTTCAACATCAAGCGGTTCTGGATCTACTCCAAAAAGGTGCTCAAACTGTCATGAAAAAAAATCTTAGAATAAACTTGCTGGAGGCACAAAAATAGGTGTTGGAGGCACAAAAACAGGTGTTAGAAACAAAATTAAGGGTGCTGGAGGCAAAACTTGACATGGCAACGTATCCCAACCACGACCACGCATGTCAGTCGGATGCAATACTCCGTGACCTTGTAGGTGACATGGATAAATTTCATATGTAGTACTGTTATCGTCGTTGTTGTTGTTGTTTGTTGTTGTTGTTGTTGTTGATGTTTTTGATGTTTAATAAAATGTTGTTGTTGTTTAATAAAATGTTGTTGTTGTGGAGCAATAATTAGAACTGAAGGAGCAATAATTATCAAACACAAAGGCAAACTGTTTATTTAAAACAAGCAAGAGTTCTTAACCACATGCATTTTCATACAGACTCAAACTAAACAACTCGACAACCAAACTAAACAACTAAACAACTCAACAACCAAAGGAAACAACTCAAACTTAACAACTCGACAACCAAACGAAACAACTCAAACTAAACAACTCGACAACCAAACGAAACAACTCGACAACTAAAACAACATATCAAACGAAACAACCCGTTTATTTTTTTTTTGCGGCTACTTCCCGCTTTACTCGAACTCGCACCATCTTTTCCCTTCCTTGCTCTCATTTCCTTGATATGTGCAAACGTAGCTTCAAGATTTGTGATCCTATTTCCCAGATTATCAAGTTTTGTTTCCAACGTACTTTCAGCTTCGTCGTCACCTCCAACAGCAAGAACTTGAGCTTCAGCAGCAGCTTGAGCTTCAGCAGCATCTAGCTCGTCCATGTACTCTTTGTAGTACGGCTTTTTCCTACACCATTCGATAATCTTGTCTCTCATCCACGGTTCAGCATCCTTAAAATCACCATATTCCTCATAAACTGCATGACCAAAAGTTAACATAACTTCATTAAAGAGGAGCTCGTGTGACAAGATTTTTGAGTACTCCTCTTCAACTGTGCAACCACGCCAAGTCATGTGTGTCTTGTAAAAATTGACGATTGAATTATTTGTGAGATGTGTAAAATGAGACGGAAATAATTTTGTGAGAATGTATATATTGGTAAAAAAATGAGATGGGAATGTATTTGAGAGGATATATATAGCCTGATTTTTGAAGATATATTCCCGTCGACATGTCGACGGGAACAAGAAAGCGGGAAAATATCCCGCCCAATATTTTACCCATTTATTATAAACGTTTATAATTAGTAATATACTCCCGTCGACATGTCGACGGGACTCTTAAACATAATAATTATTATGCTTAATCACACGTTAACTACGTGATAAAACGTTATTAATATATTCCCGTCGACATGTCGACGGGAATATATTAGCGGGTAAATTTCGCGCCCAACTTTGGTGAATTATTGAGGCTAAAAAAAATCCTAAAATGGTCCCGTCGACATGTCGACGGGAAAATACGATTATGAAAAATTCAACGCAGCTGGGCTCGGTCAAGCGTTTTTTTTGTCGTTTTGTGCCTTATGCCGTCGACATAATGTCGACGGGAAAACCCTCGACGCCTGTTCTCCTGATCCTTGTAGTGTGCGTATAATTTTCATCTTTTAGCAATTTGTTATTTCAACTATCTCGCTGCAAGTTTAGTTTAATGAATTTTCTGTTCAAAGTTAAAGTTGTGTAGCTTTAAAGCTCACTGCCCTTTACATTTCAATATGAGATTCTTAACGTGTTTGAGCCAATAAATATAAAGTTGCACCCATTCAAAGCTTACAACTCTGCTTACATAGCAAATTAGCAAATTAAAGGGGTATCATAAAGCCTTAAAGTATCCAGATCTAACTGATTCAGGGATGAATTTTCACTCTACCTTAATTTGTTACTATGTCACACACCAAGAACTGTCAGTAATGTAAGTCAAAGATCTGTCATCTAAGGCTTGGAGGAGCTTTACCCATATAGTGACACAAGAGTTGTAGAGAATTTATATTGAAAAGCCTAGCATAAAGATAGACGATAGTAGCAAACAATGACAAAGAAACACTCCTACAAAGCAACCTAGAAGAAATAGAAGTGTTACTTAAATGGGTTTTGATTTTCTTTTAGTCTTCCAATGCACTTCTCCGACTCAGAAAGAGGGACTCCACATATTATGGGTAACGTAGGAGACATCTCTATTTTCCCTCCGGGAATCTTTTACTTTGTTCGTTGGATTCTTAGGAATTCCTTTCAATCAAGATGTGGATATCTCCAGAAAAGATTATCAGTTTAATCTTTTCTGGTGAGAAGAGATACATTTTACATCTCAGGGAGGCTATAATTGGAGATACCATTGTTTCTGGTCGAACTCTGTAACTCACTAGCGGCCCCGAAAACAAAAAGAAGATGGAGTTTGAAGAAGGGGAAGGAGAAGGAGCCCTCGACCGGCAACAGATAGAGGAGGATTTATTCAATCACATAGTTTGGGCTACTAGTGTGGCAATAGGAGCATGATTTGGTAATACGCCAATTTGTCCACTATTAGTAAAAATGGTCTGTCTATCTTATTGAGTCACTTAAAGAGGCAGAGTCAACTTTGGATAATTAAATAAGGAAACTTTGAGTTTATAATTACAAAATACATAAATTTACCACCTTTTTCTAATAAAAAAATGTTATATATAGTAACACCTTTTGTTGTGTCACTAATAGGTCTATAAAAAACAATATTTCCTTTGTAGTGAAATTTAGTTTTATAAATTACGTATTTACCTCTTTAAGTCTTTATGATATGTCATAGTTGTTTATTTATTTAGTTATGTTAAAGATTTGCTAATCAAAGGTTGTGTTCCTTTTTTGCTAGATATCAATGAGTGTAATCGAACGAAGGATTTTCCAAGCTATGGAACTTGTATTAATACTCCCGGGAATTACGCACACATGCAACTGCAAGAAAGGGTATTCTGGTGATGGCTGGATTCCAAATGATTGTCGTCGTAAACAATTCAAAGTGCTCGAGCTTTCGATAGGTATTTACGAGTTCCCTTGAATCCTAGAAATAGGTATTTAAAATCACAAAACGACAAAACTTTTTCGGAACAATGAAATAAAGTCTGCAAATGTATATATATAATATCAGGGAAAAATATTTATTAATGTATTATACTTGTCACAAATATCACTTTTGCGTAGTAAACAAAAAAAAATAGTTTTTCTGTGCACTAAAGTTGACATTTTTGTCTTTTTTTAAGTATTATGACTATTCTACCCTTCCAAATTACAAAAATGGTCCATGTGGGTTTGCTAAAATTGCATCCACCGTCCCTTTTTTTCTAAATTAATTTTTGTCTCAAAAATTTATTTTCTGAAAAAAAAAAAAGTTTTTTTTTGAAAAAAATATTTTCGAAAAAAATAATTTTGAAAAAAAAATATTTTTAAAAAAAATATCCGGAAAAAAAAATATCGAAAAAAAATTTTGAAAAAAAATATTCGGGAAAAAAAATATCGAAAAAAATTAATTTTGAAAAAAAAATACTTTCGAAAAAAATATTTTTGTAAACAAAATATTTTCGGAAAAAAATATTTTCGAAAATATTTTTTTGAAAAACTTTTTTTGTCTGAAAAAAAGGTTTTTTTCTGAAAAAGAAAATATTTTCGAAAAAAATTATTTTGAAAAAAAAATATTCGGAAAAAAAAATTCGAAAAAAAATATTTTTGAAAAAGAATTCTGAAAAAAAAATTTCGAAAAAAATTAATTTTGGAAAAAAAATATTTTTGAAAAAAATTATTTTCGAAAAAAATAAATTTGAAAAAAAATAATTTTTTAAACCTCAGGGACCATTTATGCAATTTAGCCAAAGGACATTGGATGTGATTTTCAAAAAGTGAAGGGTAAAATGGTCATCACAGAATTATTTTTTGTCTTTAGTACATAAAGAAAGACAAAAATGTCAACTTTAGTACACATAAAAGCTATTTTTTTTGTTCACTACGCGGAAGTAATATTTGTGACAAGTATAATACATTAATAAATATTTTCCCCATAATATCACATAAAGATGTATAAAATTGGTGTTCATTAAATACTTATTGAGTTATTGAGTTTTATGCAGAAAGTTTAACCATATATAGTCAAAAGAACTATCGTGAACAAAACCCAATTAAAAGCACAACTTGTAAAAGCATACTTTTTCAGTAATGGAATATATTACAAAAACACTTATGAAACCAAGGATGTATAGACACTTTTTTAGTAATGAAATATATTTCAAACATACTACTGAACCCAAGGATGTAAAGTATTTTTAATGTATATGTGGCCATCATCACGTACATGTAGTTTTTATTTATATTTATAATTATATTATAATTGCCTTTCCAAAAAAAAAATAAAATCCCGTACAAGTATGGGGATTGGATTCCTAGCATTACTGACTGGATTATTAGTGTTTTACTTTATGTCCAAGAATAGAAAGATAGCCAAGCTACGAGAAAAATTATATGAGCAAAATGGAGGTGCATTGTTGGAAGAGAAATTAAAAGCCGCAGGTGATATTGGTGTCGGTTTCATGAAAATTTTCAATTTGAAGAGCTAAAAGAAGCGACGGACAATTATGCTGAGGATAGAATTCTTGGCAGAGGAGGTAATGGCATTGTTTAATTACAGGGGAACTCTACTAGATAAGTGTGTGGTAGCAATCAAGAAGTCCCAAAGACTGGATCAAGAACAAAGGGAGCAATTTATAAATGAAATGGTAATTCTTACACAAATTAAACACCAAAATTTGGTGCAGCTTCTGGGATGTTGTTTGGAGTCTGATGTCCCATTACTAGTTTATGAGTATGTACCTAATGATACTCTTCATAATAGAGAGAGTGGGATGGGGAGATTGTCATGGTTAAATCGTTTAAGGATAGGACATGAATCAGTGGGTGCACTTGCTTATCTTCACATAAATGTTAGAACGACCGTCATACATAGAGATGTCATGTCTACTAACATCTTGTTGGATGAATATTACTCCGAAAAAATAGCAGATTTTGGTACGTCAAGGTTAGTCCCATTGGGTCATGATCAAGTCACTACACTAGTTCAAGTGACCTTTGGATACTTGGATCCTGAGTATTTTCATACAGGTCAAGTAACAGATAAGATTGATGTGTATAGCTTTGGAGTGGTTCTTGCTGAACTAATAACAGGGCAAAGACCACTTAATTTGGAAAGATGTTCTGATGATAGAAATCTTGCAACGTATTTTGTCAAGGCAAAGAAGGAAGATCGATTGCATTAGACTCTTGACCGATAAATGGTAGAGGAGGCAACTGATGTGAAGCTAAAAGCATATGATGTACAGATGCCTTAACCTAGTAGGTGAGAATAGGTCTAGAATGAAAGAAGTGACTATGGAGCTTGAATCTTTAAGGATGCATGACAAACATCCTTGGATTCATGAAGAAAGCTACTATGAAACAAGTAACGTAATGGGTGAACGTGAAGAGCCTAACCTTTATACTGTTCCTCTTGATGAATACAGTTGTAGCGGTATTGGAACGGAAGGAATAATGTTGCAAGTACCAAACCATCGTTGATAGCTTCAGGAATGAACCCACCTTTTGTGTACGTGCCATTAATTCCCTATTTCATGTTTATGGTATAAAAAATGTTTGGTGTGTGTAATATATAGTACTAGCTTATAGACCCGTGGAATCCACGGGATTTTAAAAGGTTTTTGATTAAAAAAGTAAGTACGTGAATAAATTAAGAACAACGAACGTAAATGCTATGAAATTTTCTTGTAACGGAAAATAAGTTATAAGTGACTGATAGTATAAAATACAATGCATGTAAATATCTGTGTAATAAACGTTCATTGGCTCGTGATCTTCAGTATGTTTGACTTCAGAAGCAAATGTATGTGATGACCATTCTAACACTTCAATAAAAGGTCCATTACGTGAACATCTAATAAGTTTTAAAAATATGTAAGTAAAACAAGTTTGGGATTTATAATAAGTGTAAATTAGAAAAATGCCACAAAATATGTAATATTATACTGTACATACCTGTTGACCGTTTGGTCATAGACTTTGAAGAACTTCTTTATATACCACATTTATATTAGGTTTTGATAGGTTACCATCCGCATCTGAAACAACAACATTCAAACCTTTTTTACTTTTGACACGTAAAAGAGCCACATATAAAACTGTCCATGTGTGAATATAGGAAGTGACAGATACAATCCCAATTTTGAAAGCGATTGCCCTTGGCTCTTGTTTATTGTCATGGCAAATGACACCGACACACGATATTGTTTCCTCGCGATCTTTAAAGGTAATCGTTTATCAGACAGATAATTTCCAACCGTGGTATGATAACCTTATTTTCAAAATGTGTCCCATTAATTATTTGTGCTTGAATAGAAGTCCTTGTTAATCGAACAATTTGAAGTCGTGGCGCGTTTCACTATCCATTAGATTGATCAATATTCCTCAACAATAAGTATTATTTGAACGTAATAACGACCCTGATACCGCTAACCAACATAAATAACGCTATAAGATTTAAGAAAAGCATGATACCGATAAGTGGAATATTTGTTACCATAAGGATATAAGTAATACATTGTATATAAGAATAAACATATATTTATTAAATCGACGATATCAAAGTTCATGAATCACTTATTTGTAAACTGCATTGTTTGTTTTGTTGGTATATTTTCCACCATCTAATTATCCTCTCAAATTAAGTGTCGATGATAGAACCCATGTAATGACCAACTTCTAATTATCTTCTCAAATCACTTATTTGTAAACTGCAGTCTTATAGAACTGCTCATGAAGTGAATAGAAGAATGTATATTACGTGTTGATCACAAATCAAAAGGGTCTATTAGAGCAACTCGAAATTCAAAGTCCAATTTTAGAGAATAACTCAGACATGCACAGAATAAAGTTCATTAAAGAACATGCACTCATATCATTAACCTACATCTGTAACAATACTTCAAAGGGTATCATTCTTATGGGAGTTAAGGCCATGTAAAATGAAGCAACTATAGAAATTAGCCATAAATACACTCAAAACTCAGCAGTGTCATTTTTTATGACGGACTCCTCGATTAAATATTTATAAAGTTGACCAACACAGGGTATTTTGGTGCGGGTCAGGCGGGATGTGTTGACCCAAAACTCATTTGTCAAATATACTTAGATTCGTTATGATCAACTCACAATCCGTTATAAGTACAAAAAACATATCGTTCCACAACAATCTACCTGTTTGAATAACATGATTAGGAGATCAATGCATAAAAATACGTAGTGTGTGCTTTTTAACCCATTTGACTTGTTTTCTTTTTAACCCACTTGGCCCGTTTCCTTTTGATTCCTCGATTAAATATTTACGAAAGCTGATAAACACATGGTATTTTGGTGTGGGTCAGGCGGGATGTGTTGACCCAAAACACGTTTGTCAAATATACTTAGATTGGTTATGATTATGTCACTGTCAATTATAATAACAAAAAAAACCTCGTTCCAAAGTTATCTAACTGTTTGAATAACATGATTAGGAGATCGATGCATAAAAATACACGGTATGCGATTTTTAACCCATTTCCTTTTATGCTATTTCGTTACCGTGGGAGGTAAAAGAGTAAAAACATAACCTGAATCGAACCAACTTGCTAATAGAAGTGAGTAACCAACTTGCTTGTAACCTTGTAGAGATTAATGGGGTTACTCTATCACGACACAACTGAACGACAATCTCAAGAATAGTGTACATCTCAAAATAGAGCACCCCAGATGTATATATAACTAACCTTGTTATATAAGTAACCGCTATGTAGATACAAAAGACTTAGGTAACATCTATTTAAATTTTTGTAGAAATTGACCTAAAGCAACTTTGTTGTATTAGTAGCACGTCAAGCAATAGTCCTTGTATTTGTAGCAGGTAAAGCATTGACATTGCCATGATGACTCAAAAAGGATGTTAAAATTGACCCATGTAACCCACAAAAAGCCATCGCAATTAGTCAACTTGAGCTCGATATTCTTTAACCTGCAAGAGGTATAGTGAATGATTAAATCATAACCGATATTTAAAACACTCGATAGGAGAATGAATCAATTACAAATACACTTTAGGCAACCTATTTCCTAAGTTAAATTTCTTAACTTTACCCCATGGACACTCGGGGAAGAAGATTAATGTGGTTATGCAGAAACTCATTCTCCATTATATAATACCAAAGTTCCTAAAAATAATGAAAACTTTTATTAGAAGGTTCCTAAAAATAATACCAAAGTGCATTCAAGTCAAAAACAGAAAGTATTGAAATTAAAGCATCATCACCATAAAGTGAAAGAGCTCATTTGGGCTCAAATGAAAACTAAAGATAATAAAGTGATACTCATTTGGACATAACTAACAATTACTAATCACAAGTATGTTGAAAAATTATATTTGAAAAGAATAATAAATCACAGTCCTGCTGCTACCTTAGTCCATAATTTATTATACAAATAACCCTATGCTACATTCATTTGCACAAGAGGGTAAATCATTAGGTAATTCACTAATGCTCATGCAAACACTTGAGGAAGATGGTATAACTAATTATGTAAGCAAAAGTTAAAAATAGCAACCTAACTTCAAAGCAATAGAATCTAAGATGTATGAAAAGCCAATCATTGAATCATTCTTCTGCGAAGATGGCATGCAACAATTGCTTCAACTGCTACTTTTGATATACTTTACCTCAGTAAATAGAGAGGTAGGCAAAACCAGGGATGTTAAGTGTCGATTTTGGTTCAATAGTAACAACATAACAACAAACGCTTTAATAAAAGTAGACACGGCTACTCAAATTTTAGTGGATAGAGCTCATACATATTACCTTCCTAAATAGCTCATGGACAATACCTGATGCTTAAGTATCAATTTAAGAAATTAGTAGCAAACTTAGAAAGTAGTAGCAAACTTAGAAAACTTAGAAAAAGTAGATGCACCACCTTGTCCAAAATTCTTTCGTTCGGCATACATTATTTCCCGCGCTCTTGCGTCATTCAGCTCCTTTTTACATTTCTCCTGAATATTTGAATTTAAATTTTAAAAGTTAGTCAGACATATAAATGATAGAGTCAATTACACTGTTCATCCCTATACTTTCCTCAGATTTTATACGACATCCAAAAGCGCTGATTTTTTCTTTTTGATCCAAAATCAACTTTTTATTACGCCACTAGTCCAAATTCATGACAGGCCTTAGATTTCCCAGTTAAGTCTGTCTCACGTGCATGGCACGCGAGGGCAGTTTTGTCCTAACACTTTTTCTTGTCCTCTTCCTCTCTGATATGCCATGACTAACCAGTGTAGAAAGTGTCTTTTTTGTACCTCTTTTTTTTCTTTACTTTTTGTTTCTATTTTTATTTCTTCTTTACCATCACATCTTCTTTATCCACCATCACTAACACCTTATCCAACTAAAAAAATGATATGTTTCTATTTGTTCTTCACTATGTTCACATCTTCATCTTCACCATTTTTTATTTATTTCTTATCAACAAATATTTTACTACTACTATGTTCAGCATATATCTAATATTATTCCAAGCATTAAACAAACACCAACACCATCGGTCCATAGCCGGACCTCCATCGTCACCAAAATCATATCCGGTTACCCCTACTCACAGCCGCCTATTACCATTTCCATTCACCTCCTTGATCTCCATTGATGATAAACACGACCCAATTAATAATGCCTTTTTTGTAGGTCTTACGTCAGGATTAGTTAGCTTCTCTTTCGTGGCTCGTTCTTTCACATGATACAACTATCTTGATGCATTTGGCTTTCAAATGATTTTTTTTTTTTTTTTTTTTTTTTTTTTTTTTTTTTTTTTTAATTAGTTTTGTCATTCAGATGTAAATATTTATACTAAAATTGTAAGTTCGTTGCATCTTGTATATAAGAAACGTAGAACCTACAGTGCACATGCTCTTTTTTGTATGTTGAAATGATCATTAGAGGATGATATAGACTTGATGCAGTTATAACTTAAATATTATTTTTATGTAACATCTACTATCTATATAAAACAAGGTTTTCCTACAATCTCTCCTCTCAAAATTATTCAGATAATGACACGTGTAAAATCATGGGATCAAACGGTTCTCCTTCATTCTCACTGCAAACAATTAATCCAGGGAAAAAATTGGTCGGAAGTCCTTTGTCAGCATTCATTTGATTCACAACCTACATAAAAACACACACAGGCACAAATCCTCTCAACTATCCATCCCTAAAACACAATCAGATCCAATATTAATTTACTACTGTATGAATCAGATCCCTAAAACATTCATTCATTTATTTCCCTTCGATCAAAACCCTCCCAAAAAGAAAACCGCCCCTTAATTCTCTCTAAAAAAAAACACAAATCAAGATCTGATGATGATGAATAAATTAAGAAAAAAAAAAAAAAGAAAAAAAGAAAAAAAAAATTGCTTTTAATCCCACATATACGAATTCGTTTTAATAGAGAATGGAAGCAAAAGTGTGGAGGTCCATCACTACAACCTAAAACAACCATCACCGGATCATATTAATGAATCATTTCATTTAAGCACTTCTTTTTGTTTAGTGGTACATGAATTAGGGTTAATGAGAGATTAATCTATAATCAGGTATGTTTGATTTCCGGTAAGTGTTTTTGTTTTGATTACAAATGTGCGATTTATTGTTAATATGACTGTCTTAGTGTTTTTGAGTTTGCAGGTTTTGATTCAACCTATTTTGATGTGGGCTTAAATCAAAATCTCGGTTTGATTAATCAAAGGTATGTTCTTCAATAAATGAATCAAATTTATATTAATTACCGGCTTATTGATTTAGGTATTTTGTATATATATAATATATATTCTTGCGAAAATGGGTGGAACTTCATAAGAATATTCTTGCGAAAAGCTTGTGATGGACACATAGTGATACATCTCTTTCACCAGTCAAATGTTCCCTGGTGTGTTTTATCCTCCCCTGCAATTGACATGCATTAAGCACCTATATTCTTTGTATTTGACGACAGTGTCATTTGAGACTCCATACGTCACTTACTAAGTAAAAGAGCTAAATAATTAAACAGGTTGCTCCAATGTTAGTACTGCTTCTTAAATTTTATTTTCATAAAGAAGATAGGAAAGCTGCAGTTTTAGTCTTTTAGATACAATATCATCCCGAATAAACTTAGCTAAATATGTTGTTCTAAGCATTGACTTTTGCTTTGAGCTATAGGTTTGCCTGAGTAACTTCGTTCAGCAAAATTAGTTGTTGAGAAGGGCAGTCCCATAGTCGCATGAATCCTATGTATAGCAATTGTCTGACTATATCATACGAGCTCTAATAGAGGTGTTACACAAGGTTAATTTTGTCATTTTCCATCTTATTATTTCAGGCTGTTTCCATTATTTACTAAACTTTTGCTTACAGAATCCGAGACTCCCGAGACTGAAATATGTGCAAGTATGCTAGATGCAATCAACGATGTGTTCAGGTGTGCATCATATATTTTTCCAATTATATAGATGTGGTTATCGAAAGTTATTCTTAGTTTTTAATCTATTTTTATCTTTAGGTTCACACTATTGCACCAAATGAAATACTAGCCATCAGAAACTGTGAAAATGATGATCTCAACGAGAACGAGTGTGTTCATGTGTGCATCATCTATTTTTCCAATTAAGCAGATCATCGAGTTGAACTAAGCTATTCCAAACACCCCTTAAGACTATATAACCTTCCTATGTTTTGGTATAATGAGACCTGATAACGATTATTTGTATACTTAATAGTTTCATATTGTCATGTTACTATATCGATTCTCATTATTAAGCGTCATGTTACATATCATTAGTGGGTTCAGCTTACACACATGACAATGGAATGATATTAGGAACAATTAATTATCCGTTAAATCATGAAAATGCGTACTTTTCTTAAGCAATCTATTAGCTTATGATTTCCTGCGTTTTCATGAGAAACTCATCAAGTGACCCGATTTGAGCTGTGTAAAAATCTTTGAATCAAGACCATTATTAGATAAGTTGATGAGTTCTAACTCAGTTAAGCTGTTATCTGCTAGATGTTAAAAAGGTAAAGACATGAAATTACAACCAATAGCATTTGGGTAATATGAGTACGTCTGTTATTTTTCAAATGTATTTTATTATCATATTTCCTTTCAAAAGACGACATATTTCATAATTCATGCCAAGTACCTTCAAAAGCCAGAATTGTAATGCAATAATGCATAGATGATATATATTCAAAGTAAAGATATCATAGAGTGTTAGTAGTGGTATTAGTTGTATCGTCTTTCTTAGATGTTTTAATGTAGCTTATTTATTTAAGACATTTTTTGTTCTAATTCAATATATCTGCTTGATTTACTTGTGTCTTAATAACGTGTCATAAGCTGAAATCAAGAAGTCAAACTAAGAAGTCAACTCATACTGGAGGGAAAGGCTGTTAAACTTTCCCAATCCAATCCTTTTATAACTGAATCATTCACTTGTAACAAATCATTCAGAATTTTGTAAACTCTTCTTGAATCTCTCTTATCACTCATTGTAAACTTTCATCAATAAATAATAAATCCTTTTCGAAACTTGTTTCTTTGGTATAGTTTCATGATTGGTTTATTGCATTTGAAACTCTTATCCTCAATTCACATTGATTTCTAGATTTGGCTTGTTTCATAACGCCAATCGAATATACATACAATTAATAGGTTTTTAGAATTATTCATAATGGATGCTATGAGAATTGATGCCCTGTAATATTTTCGGGTTGAAACCATTTGTTTTGTAGGTTATGGAAGATTGATTTTCTTCCCTATTTTAACACTTATGGACAAGTAAGTCCCAACCCTTCAAAGTTTATTTTTCTTTACCCTCTCACTGGAAGTTGACACTAGAGGCCAACTTAATTTCTCCTTAATCCAACCAATTTATATGAGGTTTGAGGCAACTTATTAACCAATAAATATGAGGTTGGGAACAGGTTGTTGGGTAAACTTTATAATGAGTTGAAATAAGTCAATTTGGAGTAACTTAAAAAAACTTTTGCATAAGCTACATTAAACTTTTGCATAAGCTACATTAAAGTTTTCTGCTGACATGCAGAGTTGGATGGGACCAAATTGTTCATTTTCTACAACGTGCGGTACAACTAACTGCCAGTTATATTATCAGACGTGAAACCATAAGCGCAATTGATTATCTTATTCCTCTCAAACCAGACGTGAAACCATAAGCGCAATTGATTATCTTATTCCTCTCAAACCCACCAGAAAAATATTTGTGTGGACTCAATGGTTTAAAATTTTTAAGCTATAATAATTTCTGGTGCTTTTCTAATGCAATTATTTATATAAATATCATTCTTTGCGGGTCTTACAATGATTGCTGATTGACAAAGTGACAGTGGCATATCATGGCTCTTTCTTTTTCATAGTAAGCAATATCATTGTTATAAGATATTACTATATATTTGAATGAATCCCTTGATATTTTGTTGTACCTAAAAATAATCTAAATTGTGACGTGTTTATTCTACTCACATGTGGTTATCGATCAACAGCTAAAACCCATCTAATTTGGTCATCTTCACGTGCTGGTCATCTTCGTTTTTGTACGGGTTGGGTTGGTTTGCCACAAACTTACTTTTTAGTCCATATTATACAGTCGAACAGTTAATGTTCGTTGTTGTGCATAATTGGTTTTTTCTTCATTTTATTATCTTCGGCTTTCAAAAAACTTATATCTTTTCTCATATATACTCAAAATATTGTACGAGTATGTAATTAACTTTTGTATTATTTTGACAGAGAGACTAATAAGTTGCTCAATGGAATGCATATTGGATGATGAAATTTGGGCTTCGTATGATAGACGAGGAAGCGCCTATATTATCATTGAAAGAGTTTCTTATTTGTCAAGAGGAAGATCATGTTGATGCTTCTCAAACACACTGCTCTTGCAATGGCAGTCTTAACATTCATTTCTTATGCAGAATGGTTAAAGAAATGTATTCGACAATCGTGCAATGAGAAGGGTGACATCACTTGCGATATATGCCATCAATGTAGTAAATCCTGATAATTTGATAAATGTCTATGATAATTACAATGAATGTCACACTAGAAAATATCTTTGCCACTAAAGAAAATAAGACTGATATTTTTGTAGTCAATAAATGTAAATTGAACTAATTTGTCGTTCTAACATTTTATTTGTTGAAATGTAATTATACAAGTATTGGTAATATGACGAAGGGAGTAATTTTTAAAGCTAGCCGCCCATCGGGCGGGCCTTGCAGCTAGTTGTCTAATAAAGCAACTTGATTTGAGAGCTGAGTAACCATATTAACAAATCTATAACAACTTGAGCATTAAATTTTAATACAGATAGCCAGAAAAAGAAAATTCTTAATTATTTAATAATATACATGAGAAAGCATTAAAAAAATGGATTGGCACAATTTTTTTTTCCAAAAGTGTAGATCACCACATGAGGAAAAAAAAAAGAGTGTTGATGATTTACGACGATCTTCAGCAAAATGCATATGAAAAAAAAAAATAAAAATAAAAAAATAAATAAAAGCTTCAGTTCACGATCCTGTTTTGTACAACCCATCATTTACCACCAACATATACTATAAATTTAAAAATCAAAAAACTAATTCAATACAAATAACCACCTGCTACCATTTCTCTAAAAATTAAAAATCAAAAACTAATTCAATGCAAACAACTATATTCAACCTATATATATCTTATCTAAAAATTACATGACCTCCACCACCACCGTCGACCTCTTCACCAGCATTCACTGGCTTCTTTCCAACAAAATGGGTGTATGAATAGTACACTGGTTAACAACTTTGAAGCATCATAAGAATCATGCACAAGATGGAAATTATGATTATCTTCATTACAAATAATATAAACATTTGTTTAATGTTGTATCTGTAATGTTGTTGAGATCCAATTATAAAAATTAAAGATTGTTTATATATGTTCATGAAAGTTGTTATAAATTTCTATTTATTGTTTAGTAATATACAAACATGATTGTGGTAAAACTTATTTGTTATATGAGCACTTAAAAAAATTTGTATTTGTGTTTTTAGATTTGCTAATTTTCTGGGAATTTTTGAAGATTATCATAAATTTTCTGGAAATTTTTGAAGATTGAAATGAAGTATATGAACTTGAATTAAATAAAAGAAAAATAAAGAACAAATATAAGTTACGGGTTTGAAGATAATTGTATGTGTGTGGTGATGTGAATAAAAGGACAAATGAAAAGACAAGTTATAAGTAAAAAAATATTAAACAAATCCAATAGATGACAAGAAAAAGTGTTAAGACAAAACTGCACAACCATTCATAAAAGGTCAGTTATACACGTTTACTTTTGGAAAAGTTTTAGTTTTAGATGTGTAGTTATTTGTTTATAAGTTTTATCTTCAAAATACGTGTTACGATGTCTCAGATTAACTTACTATTAGTTGTCGTTCTTACAGCTGAAGCCCATGCGTCTAATATGCGTTGGGGAACAATTTGGATAATTTGTAGGAACAAGCAATTGAAACGGTTGTATAGGGTAATGCTCATCAGTTAGATAGAGAAATTCATGTCCACAGATGACTCTAACAAGTAAGTATGCCGTTTTACAGGCCATTTTAAATGGATAATCATCCATAATAAAACAAGCTGTCGAATGTAGTATTTTGATGTGCTTTTGCTGGTAGAATTTTTATTAGTCATATGTTTGAGCATTACTTGCTGACACCACTGTAGTCGAGTTTGCTCGCATTTTTTATTGGATTATGAATTAGGTTTCCGCTCTCAAATATTTACATCACACGTTAATAACATAATAAAATATTTTAGATTAACCGTATATTCTTTATCTAATATAATGCAGTTGGGGAAAAAATGAGATAGACGTATCCGATGTATTTGCTCGAGCATTACAAGATCCCATACGAGTTGCTATTGCAGCAACAACCAACGGGATGTTGTCCCCAATATAAAGAAGATCACAGCCTGACGACATAATGACCCGAGTCTGCATTATTCCATAAGTTGGCAGCATATGTTTCTCTTTAGTGGTTCCTCTTATGAAACACAATTGGCTTATTAAGGTATGTGATGTGATATCTTTTTAACATTTATTTAAAATATTTGAGTTTAGTTAATTATATCTTTCAACTTTGTATAGATAAATGAGAATGAAACTATTTTACAATCATGGATGATGTTAACATTGTATCTATGTCTTACATCCCCTTAACGCATGATCTTATTATATTTCAAGTCCTATAGTAATTACAAGTTGGCGAAGAAACAACTAAATCAATACGGTAGCAAGGCTACAAATAGCTCTACAAAAGCTTCATATTTAGTGAGTTCTACCATACCAAATAGTGATCTGCATTACTTGTTTGAAAACTGATTGTATGATACCCTTATCATATAAGCATCTTATATATTGTTAGATTATTTTTTTTCAGCACTTTCATGAATTGCACACTAAGGAGTAATATAATTTATTAGTTTGCCTTTTGTGGTTAACCGATGACTCTCATTTTGCAAAATTCTTGACAAAATATTGTTACAAAACAGTTATATAAGTAGTTTGAAATGTCATTGCTACTTGATCTTTGTAAAGGGTTTTATGCTTCCAAATATATGAACTACAATATCCAAAATGGAATTGAATTTCCAGATTAATTGCTTGCCCTTGATACAGTTATGTTATGTACTTTGTTGTTTTCACATAATGTAGTTAATACCCCAACATCTTCCCGAGGGCGACCAATCCAAGGAAAAATCAGTGAGAATAATTGCCGATTGGAAGCAGATCGAAGCATCAAAGCAATTGATTAAGGACATGATGGACCAGGTTTGCGGACATCTTCCGTCTATTGACTTGATACTAATATTCTTCTAAATTTAGGTATGGCTTCTCTTCCTGAAGATACTCAAGAGTTTGTTTGGTGATTCCATGGTTAAATTAAGAGCTACATAAGGGTACTAGGGCTGAAGTTAATGGGTTTTCACAAGGGTTATATCAAGGCTAGCAAGGGATACAAGAGTTATGGTGAAGGGTTTACAAGATTAGGTTTAGTGTCCTAGTTCTATACTTGACTTCCTTTCTTAAGTGAAAGCCAAAAGTTGTAAGAAACCCTTATACACTTTCTTGCTTAATTATCATTTTCATACTCTTTGTGTTCCTTTCATGCTATATATGTTCTTGTTATTGTGTTCATGATGTTTAAAAATGGATAAAACAAGTATTGGTATACATATGTTAACTTATGACAAGCAAACAAGCAAACTAGTGATTTTTATGGAGAACCACGACCAAAATAGTATAACTTTGATATTTGACACTTACTTACTGTTAAATAGGACTTAACAAGGAAAACATAGCAATTTGAATCACCCAAAACGAGTACCCGAGTCAAAAGTTATGGCCATAAGAAGTTAGCGAAACCAAAACGGCAAAACTGCCTAAATAGCATTCTGATCAGATTTTGATTTTTAAAGTCACCCTTCTGGTCCGATTCATCAAAAAGTTAAAACACGAAAGTTGTCCGGAACGACGTTTTCGTTCAGGACCAAAGAAGCTCGAGCCCTGAAAACGCTTTCTGAGTGATAATTTTCTTCAAATTCTTAACAGCCCATTTTTAGACCAAAGTAACTATATAATGGTTATAATTAGATGAGACCAAGAGGTCTAATGACCTAAAGCCGAGACCACAACCATGGCTAAAGCCAAGGTTGAGTCTCAAGACCATGGTAACAATGACCAAGGTCACGGCAAAGCCACGGCTAAAGACCATATAACTTTTAAAGATCAAAACTTATATATATATATATATATATATATATATATATATATATATATATATATATATATATATATATATATATATATATATATATATATATATGTTATCAAATACTACAATAGTAGGGAGCTCATGTGAGGAGTTCATTAAGTAAGCCGTCGAGATGAGTTGTGGATTTACGAATTAAAGTGTTCTGGCTCCTCGAACGTTTACTCCATGACTTCTGAATTATGTCGGCCCGAACGGTAGTAAGAGATTTACAACCTATACATGTTTCATAGACCACTTATATTCAACGACTTACACTATATACTAAGTACTACATCATGAACATTATGCAAGACATATATAGGCAATTCTTCGTATTCTTAGATGTTACTCCAAACCTAAGTCGCAACGTTCTATTATAGGCTGCTCTTAGAGACTTTCGCGATTCGACTACCACTTTCATTTCTCATTACCTAAGCTTAAGGTGAGTCATAGCCCTTACTCTTTTCATACTTGTTTTAACTCTTGGGGGGGATACATGCTCAACTACTTGCTTACTTGTACAAATACTCAAAACATTTATACTTGATTGTGTTATACTTGATTGGCATTATACTTGAATGCGTTATACATGATAATTATACTTGATTGCGTTATACATACTTGTTACACTATACTTGCTTAATTTAAATACAAGATTTGTATTTACGTACATACACAATACTCTATGCTGTCAAAGGAGAGGTATTAATAGTACTAGTATGGGCCTACACCCCCCACCCAAGTCCAAGATTCGAGACGTTGGGTGACATGTACTATTTGGGATGGTGGTTCCCCGCCTATGGGTCCAAAATGACGTGACCATGGGTGAATATAATCCTGAGAAACTATATATTAGCAGTGGGTTGTGAACACACAGGTTACAAGTCTATTATGGCGGGACTTGTAACTGAGTGGATTCACGATGTCTTTGCTGTGTGAACATTCTTTTAAGGTTTTTCAACTGTTTTAAGACAAACTCTATGAACTCACCAACCATTGTGTTGATACTTTAGCATGTTTATCTCAGGTTAGTAAGGCGATAGCTAGTGCGTGGAACTTAGAGTCAAGCTGCATATTCTGAAGACTTACGCTTTTATCATTTACCATTCAAAACATTTTGTATACATTTATGTATCATACTTTGGAATCTCATGTTTGTAACTTTGAATTCATTAATCGAATGGTAATTTTTCAAAACGTCTCATTTAGAGTTCGTTTTCTATAACTTGTACTTTGTATTATGAAGTAGCACCCCTATGACACAGTCTTCCGCTGCGGTATTTTGGGGGTGTTACAGTTTTGATGCAAAGGAGCAAGGTGATAGCTTATGCATCGCGACAATTGAAGAAACATGAAGAAAACTACATGACTCATGACTTGGAACTAGGAGCTGTAGTGTTTGCACTTAAGTTGTGGAGACACTATTTGTATGGCACCAAATGTACCGTGTACACAGACCACAAAATTCTCCAACATATTTTCGATCAAAAGGATTTAAATATGAGACAACGTCACTGGTTAGAGCTACTCAGCGATTATGATTGCGAGATACGTTATCATTCAAGGAAGGCTAATGTAGTAGCAGATGCGTTAAGCCGGAAAGAGCGATTGAAACCACCCAGAGTTAGATCACTAGGAATGACTATTCACTCACCTCTTCCATCCCAAATCCTTACCGCGCAGAGCAAAGCTCTTAAGAAAGAAAACCGACCTAAGGAAAAGATTTACGGCATGCCAGAAAACAAGAACGATTTCGTGAAAAGATCTGATGGAACGTTGTGTTTCAAGGACAGAAGTTGGATCCCACTAGTTGGAGGTATTCGTGAGCTCATCATGCATGAGTCCCATAAGTCAAAATACTCCATTCACCCAGGATCTGACAAGATGTATCAGGATTTAAAGAAACTTTATTGGTGGCCAAACATGAAAGCTGACATCACGGAATATGTCGGTAAATGCTTGACGTGTTCAAGAGTAAAGGCGGAACATCAAAAACCTTCAGGTCTACTCGTACAACCTGAACTTCTAATGCGGAAATGGGAACAAATCACTCTGAACTTCATCACCAACCTTCCTAAAACTTCATCCGGATACGACACGATATGGGTTATTGTTGATCGTCTCACAAAATCCGCTCATTTCCTACCCATCAAAGAAACTGATGAGATGAGTAAACTTGCTCAGTTTTATGTAAAGGAAATAGTAACTCGACATGGAGTGCCAATTTCAATCATCTTGGATCGAGATAGTCGTTTCACATCTCACTTCTGGAAATCCTTGCAAAAATCTTTGGGAACAAAGCTGGATATGAGCACTGCATACCACCCTCAAACGGATGGTCAAAGTGAAAGAACAATCTAAACCTTAGAAGACATGCTCAGAGCATGTATTATTGATTTCGGAAAAGGTTGGGATAAACACTTGCCATTAGCGGAATTTTCATACAACAATAGTTACCACACCAGCATAAAAGCAGCACCGTTCGAAGCACTTTACGGTCGAAAGTGCAGATCGCCCGTTTGTTAGGCAGAAGTTGGAGAAAGACAACTTATAGGACCAGATCTTGTTCGGGAAACTACTAAGAAAATCATTAAGATTAAGCGACGTTTACAAGCAGCCCGAGACCGTCAAAAGAGCTACGCTAACATAAGAAGGAAACCTATGGAATTTCAAGTTGGAGATAGAGTCTTGTTGAAAGTATCTCCCTGGAAGGGAATGGTACAATTTGGGAAACATGGAAAGTTGAACCCAAGATACATCGGTCCATTCAAAATCCTGGAAAGGATAGGACCCGTGGCTTATAAGCTTGAACTACCTGAAGAACTTAGTCGAATTCACGACACCTTTCATGTGTCAAACCTTAAGAAATGCTTATCCGATGAATCTCTTGTTATTCCGTTGAAGGAAATTCGACTAGATGACAAACTTGTCTTTACCGAGGAACCTGTTGAAATCATGGATAGGGAAGTCAAACAACTCAAGCAAAACCGCATTCCTATCGTCAAAGTTCGTTGGGACTCCAAGCGAGGACCAGAATATACTTGGGAACGTGAGGATCAGATTGGCACCAAGTATCCACATCTCTTCACATAAAACACCCTTTGCAACTATCTTAGACTAGAATTCCGGGACGGAATTCCCTGTAAGAAGCAGGTAATGTAACCTCCTATAATTTTCCCTTACGATTAGTAAATGTTTACAAGGAATAAAAGAATATTACGGTAACTTAACACAACTTTTACGGGTAACAAATTTTTTTTTACTGATGACTTGATATTTGAATCACTACGATAACTTGTGATTGACTGTTTACCTAGGAACGATGCTTACACACACTAGAACAAAAACTGGATTTGGCTACACCCAATATGTGTGACGAAATACATATAGTCACACACGATTTTTCGAGTGTGTGTGACTAAAGGTCGCGTGACCATAGGGTACCTATGGTCACATGTTTGAGTTATTTTTAGTCTCGATTTCAAGACAGTAACCAAAACCTAAATATGTGTGACTAATTGGGTACAAATTTCGTTGGATTAAGCAGTATTAGTGACCATAAACACTGTATAGTCACACATAACATTTTATTTTTGTATTTTTAGTCACATACAATTAAGCATAAAGTGGCCAAAAGTGTGAATATGTGTGACCATATGGTGTTTAAATTGAAGAAATGTGTGTTTTGTGTGACTATTGATCATCCAATGGCCACATGAATTGTATGTTTGCGTGGCCCTTTGCAACATTTAGTCACACAAAGCATGTTACTTTTGGGTATTTAGTCACACACAATTAAGCATAAAGTGGCCAAAAGTGTGAATATGTGTGACCATATGGTGTTTAAAGTGAAGAAATGTGTGTTTTGTGTGACTATTGATCATCCAATGGCCACATGAATTGTATGTTTGTGTGGCCTTTTGCAACATTTAGTCACACAAAGCATTTTACTTTTGGGTATTTAGTCACATAAAATTAAGCATAAAGTATCCAAAAGTGTGAATATGTGTGACCATATGGTGTTTAAAGTGAAATAATGTATGTTTTGTGTGACTATTGATCATCCAATGGCCACATGAATTGTATGTTTGTGTGGCTTTTTGCAACATTTAGTCACACAAAGCATGTTACTTTTGGGTATTTAGTCACATACAATTAACCATAAAGTGGCCAAAAGTGTGAATATGTGTGACCATATGGTGTTTAAAGTGAAGGAATGTGTGTTTTGTGTGACTATTGATCATCCAATGGCCACATGAATTGTATGTTTGTGTGGCCTTTTGCAACATTTAGTCACACAAAGCATGTTTCTTTTGGGTATTTAGTCACATACAATTAAGCATAAAGTGGCCAAAAGTGTTAATATGTGTGACCATATGGTGTTTAAAGTGAACAAATGTGTGTTTTGTGCGACTATTGATCATCCAATGGCCACATGAATTGTATGTTTGTGTGGCCTTTTGCAACATTTAGTCACACAAGTCATGTTACTTTCGGCTATTTAGTCACATACAATTAAACATAAAGTGGCCAAAAGCGTGAATATGTGTGACCATATGGTGTTTAAAGTGAAGGAATGTGTGTTTTGTGTGACTATTGATCATCCAATGGCCACATGAATTGTATGTTTGTGTGGCCTTTTGCAACATTTAGTCACACAAAGCATGTTACTTTTGGGTATTTAGTCACATACAATTAAGCATAAAGTGGCCAAAACTGTGAATATGTGTGACCATATGGTGTTTAAAGTGAAGGAATGTGTGTTTTGTGTGACTATTGATCATCCAATGACCACATGAATTGTATGTTTGTGTGGCCTTTTGCAACATTAAGTCACACAAAGCATGTTTCTTTTGGGTATTTAGTCACATACAATTAAGCATAAAGTGGCCAAAAGTGTGAATATGTGTGACCATATGGTGTTTAAAGTGAACAAATGTGTGTTTTGTGTGACTATTGATAATCCAATGGCCATATGAATTCTATTTTTGTTTGGCCTTTTGCAACATTTAGTCACACAAAGCATGTTACTTTTGGCTATTTAGTCACATACAATTAAGCATAAAGTGGCCAAAAGTGTGAATATGTGAGACCATATGGTGTTTAAAGTGAAGAAATGTGTGTTTTGTGTGACTATTGATCATCCAATGGCCACATGAATTGTATGTTTGTGTGGCCTTTTGCAACATTTAGTCACACAAAGCATTTTACTTTTGGGTATTTAGTCACATAAAATTAAGCATAATGATGAGGCGAAAAATGATCCGTTTTTAGGGGGTCATTTAAGCCCGAATCCGACTTTATTTGATCAAATATTGCCCTAAATCGTTCCTTTTGTGATTTTAGGTGTTTGGAGAGTGAATTCTGGAAAAGAGGCTATTTTGGACGTTTTTGGAGCATAAAGTGAAGAAAACAACAAAGTACCGAAAATCCAAGCTGGAAATACAAGGTGACGGCGTCAAGGGTTTACTCTTGACGGCGTCAGACAAGATGAATATTTTACCGTAGCTAGTGACGGCGTCAGATGGAGATATGACGGCGTCAAAGTGGCCAAGATTAATTTACCGTAGGTGATGACGGCGTCACCAAGGCCGTCACAAGTGGATCTAGGGCGTCCGAGGAAGTGTATGGCGGCTAGTTGACGGCGTCAGATTTTACTCTTGACGCCGTCAGGACGATTTTCCTATATATAGTTTTCTAGTTTTTTCATTAAAAAGGGAGGAGAAGTTTTGGTGAAACCCTAAAGACGATTTTGGTGCCTCTTTTACAGGTTTTCAAGGGTTCCAAACCCTTGAGACCTTGCATTGTAATTGAGATAAGTATACTCTTAATTCAATCAATATGTCTATGTGTTGGTTGTTTATCTTTTGCTCTTATCTTAATTCTACTATGCTAGGCTAGATTTCCTTTGTGTTTGCTTAGATCTAATGAAACCTAGATGTTGATTATGTGTTGATTACTTGTCTATTCTTGTTCTTGGATGAATGATATTATATGTTAGGCTTAAGAAAACTGGCAGATCTCCAAATGGTAACATGCTTGAACGTCTTAAGAAACATGAACCGAGGCGTACTAGGTCTTCATTGGTTGTATTTAATGCATGAGCCACTGTTTACAATCCCTATAGTTGTGCTGGGTCATGGTGTAGGAGGAGATAAGAGCTCATAGAGTTGGGGAGTTATGTATGCCACCCCACGAATGGTATTAAGGAATACAATCCGTCATCCATGCAAGTGTAACAAGTAATTGACATGTAAAAGATATCTAGGGAGTAATGAAATCTAAGTAAACACAATTTCTCCAAATACTGCTCACAACCTTAGTTTAATATTAGCTTAATTTCATTTTCATTAGTTTAATTAGTTATAAAGTAGTTTTTGGGTTAGTTGAATAACAACTAATTCCGCCCACTCTTCCAAAACCCGAGATTTTACTTGCTTTCATAAAATATAAAAACACAAAAATAATCATCTTTCATCTTTAGAACTATTAATTAGGCTTTCTAATCCTAGCGACACTATTCCTAAGCTGAACGATCAATCCCCCGGTACTTGTCACTATACTATACTACAACGATCAGGTACACTGCCTGGTGGGGGTTGTAAGCCTCGCGAGATCCCTCGAGAGGTAAAGCAAGGTGCGATTCCCACGCATCAAGTTTTTGGCGCCGCTGCCGGGGAATAGTTATTGTCTAGGTTAGGATTTCTTTTTATTAGGTCTACTTGCTAGATTCCTTTCTAGTAAGATTTTTATTTTTATTTTTAGGTCTTCTTTAGTCTATCTTATTTCTTTGTGCCTTTGTTAGTAAATTAAACTCATTGACTATTCCGTTGACCATTATGGAAAACGCGAATCCACCCCTTTCCCCTAGTGAAGTAGCTGTGTTACGTGAACAAATTGAGAGTGAGATTAGGGAGCTTAGAGAGCTTAATAGGTTGATCAAGATTGAACTCGAACATACGTTTAGCGACCTAGCAACCGTCTTGTATTCAAATAAGGACCTAGGGCCTGATGACTTTGTGAGTGTTATTAAGAGACCAGAAGAGGAAATGGATCCGAGGCTTAACGACCACTTTAACCTATACCCCATTAAGGAGGAGATTGCATACTATAATAACCTTATTGACAACCCGCGATCTCCCTTCGCCATGATTGAACCTAAGATTAAGAGAGGCGATCCTAAGAATGCTAAGATACCATGTATGATTGGATATAGGCAAATTAGTAATGCTTACATTGACTTTAAATCTCCAATCAAAATTATGTCCTTAGCGGTTTATAATGATATAGTAAAACATAAGACTTGAACCTAGAAGGGACCCCAAGTACCCCGGTGGAATTTGTAACTTTGTCGGGAGAGTTAAAGGTTTATGTGTCTTTGTTGGTAATTTCACCTTTGTCACCGACTTTATGATTGTGGAGGATCTTGCTAATGTTATTGATTGTCGATTATCCAATGTTGTGTTTGGCAAACCGTTTGTTGAGGAGTCTAAGTTAGAGTATGATGAGGTGGAAGGCACAATCCGATTCGCAAGTAACACCGATAGTATCACCTATAGGATGCCCAATAGGATGAAAGAATTTCGCTTTGTATCTCGTCTTGATCAAGACAACATTGGTGCTTTTGAGGATATTAGTGAGGAGGATAAGAAAAAGGGCATGGATTATGTATGGGAGAAAAGAAGTCTTTACTACAAAAATTGCTTGGCCCTTGGACCAATGTATAAGGTCAATGAAGAATTTGTCCGATTGACTATGGGGGCGATTGAGAAAAAGGTGATTGGTTTCTACAAGGAATATTTACAATCGGAAAGTGGAACCAATGATGAAATCACGTAGTAATCCACGACTTTGAGTCTAGCTACAAGACTCGTAAATAAAGAAAAGCGCTTCTTGGGAGGCAACCCATGTTTTGTGTGATTTTAATTGTTTGATTGTTATTTGCTTCCGTATGCATGTTTTATTTTTTATTGTTGGTTGATCATGTTTCTCAATTAAAATGTGAAATACTTTATTATGTTGTTTGGCATAGTCCTAACTTCAACCTAAAGGTATTTTTGCAAAAGATAAGTGTAAGGGGAAACCCCAAATATGTTTTTAAGAAACAAACCGATCATGATTCTCCACAATATTTAATGAACATGTATATTCGTATTTGTTAGAGTCAAATGCTTGTATCGAGTCATAATGAAGTTTTGCAGGATTTTCCAGGAAGTAGGACAAGGTTTTTCCAGAAATTTTCCGGAAACTTAACATAAAGATTTCTGCAGGTCCATTCTGACGGCGTCAGGCAACTGCTCTTGACGGCGTCAGGAGTCAAAAATCTGGAAATTTTACCGGTTTTGTTTTTCTAACGGAATCTTATGGTTTTTGTGAATTATTAAGTTTTATAATCCCCAGGAAATCTGCAAACTTCATTCCACAAGCATTATATCTTACTTTGTTTTCTAGGATTTAGTAACTTATATAGGATGCCGCCGATTTTACGCGAGGTTGCCTTGTCTACTTTTGTCAGGATTTACAGGTTATTTAAGACAAGAAGATGATTTATATTCTGGAAGGGAAGCTTTGATTGTTAATTTTCTTGGAGGAAGATTTAACTTGGCCAACCTAAAATCCATACCGAGCGAATCAGGGGAGTATTTGATTTCATTCTCTTTACTTTTTACTTTTACATTCTTTACTTGAACATTGGGGACAATGTTCATCCTAAGTGTAAGGGGAGGGTAAAAAGATGATACCTTACATATGCACTTTCGCTTGAGTTTGTTTTGTTTGATAGTAGATGAGTAATAAAACTATGAGAAATACTTGTTAGTGTAATTTTAGCGCCAAATTTAAAAATTTTTACAACATTTAGGAGTGAAACTTTAGCCATAGCAAGCGTCTCATGGATAGGAGGTTGTATGACTAGCACATAACCGTATATTCAGAAAAATTTTCCACCCAAGAATGTGAGGTTCGCCTTTAGTTTTGATAGGAAAAGCATTTATTATTGGTGCTTATGAGTGTACCGGTAGCATTTAGATTCTAGAACTTGCGTTAGTGATGCATCCCGAGACCGCTAGTGAGACTACATTCGTGTGGTAGGATTTACTACATGATAAGAGGCATTAGGATCACCCTTGTGTTAAACCCGTATTACAATTACTTGACCATTTAAGTCATATTACTTGGCTAGTTAAGTCAACTAATTTTTCCCACACCCTTTGCGTTGTACTCATTTTTAGTACACGATACCCCTAGTACACCCCTCCGAGCCTATCTTTTCGTTTCTAACTTTAAGCATCTTACTTAAAGGAAGAATTTGTTACACCCCACTTAAATGTACAACCAAATCGCCTTAGCCTTCCGTGTATGTGCTCATTTTTAGTGCATTATTGTTATTTGTTAAACCCTAAGTTAACTTTCTAATTGATTACATTGTTGCTAAGTCGAGTCATATCCTTGTACATATTGTTTTGGGATGATTGGGACTCATGGGTAAAGTACTTATTTTATGGAGTAATGGGGAAGAACATCATATTATTACCCCCATATGTACGTTAATCTTAAAAGTGCTCCAAGTGTTTTGATTTTCTTAATTCGAGTCATTAGAATAGTTAAATGTAAAGTATGTAAAGATTCAAGTGTAAGGGGATTGCTCATACCCCTATGATGTATTATTTTGGATGGTAGGGTAAGAGTGTATGAAAAAAAAAAAAAAAAAATAGAAAAAGAAAAAGAGAAAAAAACATACGGACTACCATCCCATTTTCATTCTATGTTCATTTTATGTTTTTGTTATTTTTCATTTATTAGTTTAAGTCGAGTCTAGTCTTGGCTTAGCAACGCCATCTTGTATATGTAATTTACCAAGATTGTTAACTCGCCACCAGTAAAATTCCCTTTATCCAACAAAACCGTGTAATTCATATCCCTACACCTAACGTTATAACCCTTTTTAAAGACCTCTTTGATAGTTTATCCTAGGTGCTTACGCCATGTGGTGGAGGTTTGATCCTTTCCCAAGCCTATGGTAATCTATTTTGTTATGACAGGTAGTGAGAGATATCTTCCATTTCCATAATGTTATATTACTTTATTACACCCGAGAGATGTGAGTATCTAAACACTATTTGTGAGGTGCTTGTGTATGACCTCCGTGCTTGTCTATTGGTCTTTAGTGGAACGATTATTTGTTGTAATTACTTTTATATTAGTGTTAAATGACCCCTAACTTGTCTTTTGAGTAGAATAAAAGCTCATTTGCTTGAGGACAAGCAAATCTCAAGTGTAAGGGTATATGATGAGGCGAAAAATGATCCGTTTTTAGGGGGTCATTTAAGCCCGAATCCGACTTTATTTGATCAAATATTGCCCTAAATCGTTCCTTTTGTGATTTTAGGTGTTTGGAGAGTGAATTCTGGAAAAGAGGCTATTTTGGACGTTTTTGGAGCATAAAGTGAAGAAAACAACAAAGTACCGAAAATCCAAGCTGGAAATACAAGGTGACGGCGTCAAGGGTTTACTCTTGACGGCGTCAGACAAGATGAATATTTTACCGTAGCTGGTGACGGCGTCAGATGGAGATATGACGGCGTCAAAGTGGCCAAGATTAATTTACCGTAGGTGGTGACGGCGTCACCAAGGCCGTCACAAGTGGATCTAGGGCGTCCGAGGAAGCGTATGGCGGCTAGTTGACGGCGTCAGATTTTACTCTTGACGCCGTCAGGACGATTTTCCTATATATAGTTTTCTAGTTTTTTCATTAAAAAGGGAGGAGAAGTTTTGGTGAAACCCTAAAGACGATTTTGGTGCCTCTTTTACAGGTTTTTCAAGGGTTCCAAACCCTTGAGACCTTGCATTGTAATTGAGATAAGTATACTCTTAATTCAATCAATATGTCTATGTGTTGGTTGTTTATCTTTTGCTCTTATCTTAATTCTACTATGCTAGGCTAGATTTCCTTTGTGTTTGCTTAGATCTAATGAAACCTAGATGTTGATTATGTGTTGATTACTTGTCTATTCTTGTTCTTGGATGAATGATATTATATGTTAGGCTTAAGAAAACTGGCAGATCTCCAAATGGTAACATGCTTGAACGTCTTAAGAAACATGAACCGAGGCGTACTAGGTCTTCATTGGTTGTATTTAATGCATGAGCCACTGTTTACAATCCCTATAGTTGTGCTGGGTCATGGTGTAGGAGGAGATAAGAGCTCATAGAGTTGGGGAGTTATGTATGCCACCCCACGAATGGTATTAAGGAATACAATCCGTCATCCATGCAAGTGTAACAAGTAATTGACATGTAAAAGATATCTAGGGAGTAATGAAATCTAAGTAAACACAATTTCTCCAAATACTGCTCACAACCTTAGTTTAATATTAGCTTAATTTCATTTTCATTAGTTTAATTAGTTATAAAGTAGTTTTTGGGTTAGTTGAATAACAACTAATTCCGCCCACTCTTCCAAAACCCGAGATTTTACTTGCTTTCATAAAATATAAAAACACAAAAATAATCATCTTTCATCTTTAGAACTATTAATTAGGCTTTCTAATCCTAGCGACACTATTCCTAAGCTGAACGATCAATCCCCCGGCACTTGTCACTATACTATACTACAACGATCAGGTACACTGCCTGGTGGGGGTTGTAAGCCTCGCGAGATCCCTCGAGAGGTAAAGCAAGGTGCGATTCCCACGCATCAAGTTTTTGGCGCCGCTGCCGGGGAATAGTTATTGTCTAGGTTAGGATTTCTTTTTATTAGGTCTACTTGCTAGATTCCTTTCTAGTAAGATTTTTATTTTTATTTTTAGGTCTTCTTTAGTCTATCTTATTTCTTTGTGCCTTTGTTAGTAAATTAAACTCATTGACTATTCCGTTGACCATTATGGAAAACGCGAATCCACCCCTTTCCCCTAGTGAAGTAGCTGTGTTACGTGAACAAATTGAGAGTGAGATTAGGGAGCTTAGAGAGCTTAATAGGTTGATCAAGATTGAACTCGAACATACGTTTAGCGACCTAGCAACCGTCTTGTATTCAAATAAGGACCTAGGGCCTGATGACTTTGTGAGTGTTATTAAGAGACCAGAAGAGGAAATGGATCCGAGGCTTAACGACCACTTTAACCTATACCCCACTAAGGAGGAGATTGCATACTATAATAACCTTATTGATAACCCGCGATCTCCCTTCGCCATGATTGAACCTAAGATTAAGAGAGGCGATCCTAAGAATGCTAAGATACCATGTATGATTGGATATAGGCAAATTAGTAATGCTTACATTGACTTTAAATCTCCAATCAAAATTATGTCCTCAGCGGTTTATAATGATATAGTAAACATAAGACTTGAACCTAGAAGGGACCCCAAGTACCCCGGTGGAATTTGTAACTTTGTCGGGAGAGTTAAAGGTTTATGTGTCTTTGTTGGTAATTTCACCTTTGTCACCAACTTTATGATTGTGGAGGATCTTGCTAATGTTATTGATTGTCGATTATCCAATGTTGTGTTTGGCAAACCGTTTGTTGAGGAGTCTAAGTTAGAGTATGATGAGGTGGAAGGCACAATCCGATTCGCAAGTAACACCGATAGTATCACCTATAGGATGCCCAATAGGATGAAAGAATTTCGCTTTGTATCTCGTCTTGATCAAGACAACATTGGTGCTTTTGAGGATATTAGTGAGGAGGATAAGAAAAAGGGCATGGATTATGTATGGGAGAAAAGAAGTCTTTACTACAAAAATTGCTTGGCCCTTGGACCAATGTATAAGGTCAATGAAGAATTTGTCCGATTGACTATGGGGGTGATTGAGAAAAAGGTGATTGGTTTCTACAAGGAATATTTACAATCGGAAAGTGGAACCAATGATGAAATCACGTAGTAACCCACGACTTTGAGTCTAGCTACAAGACTCGTAAATAAAGAAAAGCGCTTCTTGGGAGGCAACCCATGTTTTGTGTGATTTTAATTGTTTGATTGTTATTTGCTTCCGTATGCATGTTTTATTTTTTATTGTTGGTTGATCATGTTTCTCAATTAAAATGTGAAATACTTTATTATGTTGTTTGGCATAGTCCTAACTTCAACCTAAAGGTATTTTTGCAAAAGATAAGTGTAAGGGGAAACCCCAAATATGTTTTTAAGAAACAAACCGATCATGATTCTCCACAATATTTAATGAACATGTATATTCGTATTTGTTAGAGTCAAATGCTTGTATCGAGTCATAATGAAGTTTTGCAGGATTTTCCAGGAAGTAGGACAAGGTTTTTCTAGAAATTTTCCTGAAACTTAACATAAAGATTTCTGCAGGTCCATTCTGACGGCGTCAGGCAACTGCTCTTGACGGCGTCAGGAGTCAAAAATATGGAAATTTTACCGGTTTTGTTTTTCTAACGGAGTCTTATGGTTTTTGTGAATTATTAAGTTTTATAATCCCCAGGAAATCTGCAAACTTCATTCCACAAGCATTATATCTTACTTTGTTTTCTAGGATTTAGTAACTTATATAGGATGCCGCCGATTTTACGCGAGGTTGCCTTGTCTACTTTTGTCAGGATTTACAGGTTATTTAAGACAAGAAGATGATTTATATTCTGGAAGGGAAGCTTTGATTGTTCATTTTCTTGGAGGAAGATTTAACTTGGCCAACCTAAAATCCATACCGAGCGAATCAGGGGAGTATTTGATTTCATTCTCTTTACTTTTTACTTTTACATTCTTTACTTGAACATTGGGGACAATGTTCATCCTAAGTGTAAGGGGAGGGTAAAAAGATGATACCTTACATATGCACTTTCGCTTGAGTTTGTTTTGTTTGATAGTAGATGAGTAATAAAACTATGAGAAATACTTGTTAGTGTAATTTTAGCGCCAAATTTAAAATTTTTTACAACATTTAGGAGTGAAACTTTAGCCATAGCAAGCGTCTCATGGATAGGAGGTTGTATGACTAGCACATAACCGTATATTCAGAAAAATTTTCCACCCAAGAATGTGAGGTTCGCCTTTAGTTTTGATAGGAAAAGCATTTATTATTGGTGCTTATGAGTGTACCGGTAGCATTTAGATTCTAGAACTTGCGTTAGTGATGCATCCCGAGACCGCTAGTGAGACTACATTCGTGTGGTAGGATTTACTACATGATAAGAGGCATTAGGATCACCCTTGTGTTAAACCCGTATTACAATTACTTGACCATTTAAGTCATATTACTTGGCTAGTTAAGTCAACTAATTTTTCCCACACCCTTTGCGTTGTACTCATTTTTAGTACACGATACCCCTAGTACACCCCTCCGAGCCTATCTTTTCGTTTCTAACTTTAAGCATCTTACTTAAAGGAAGAATTTGTTACACCCCACTTAAATGTACAACCAAATCGCCTTAGCCTTCCGTGTATGTGCTCATTTTTAGTGCATTATTGTTATTTGTTAAACCCTAAGTTAACTTTCTAATTGATTACATTGTTGCTAAGTCGAGTCATATCCTTGTAAATATTGTTTTGGGATGATTGGGACTCATGGGTAAAGTACTTATTTTATGGAGTAATGGGGAAGAACATCATATTATTACCCCCATATGTACGTTAATCTTAAAAGTGCTCCAAGTGTTTTGATTTTCTTAATTCGAGTCATTAGAATAGTTAAATGTAAAGTATGTAAAGATTCAAGTGTAAGGGGATTGCTCATACCCCTATGATGTATTATTTTGGATGGTAGGGTAAGAGTGTATGAAAAAAAAAAAAAAAAAATAGAAAAAGAAAAAGAGAAAAAAACATACGGACTACCATCCCATTTTCATTCTATGTTCATTTTATGTTTTTGTTATTTTTCATTTATTAGTTTAAGTCGAGTCTAGTCTTGGCTTAGCAACGCCATCTTGTATATGTAATTTACCAAGATTGTTAACTCGCCACCAGTAAAATTCCCTTTATCCAACAAAACCGTGTAATTCATATCCCTACACCTAACGTTATAACCCTTTTTAAAGACCTCTTTGATAGTTTATCCTAGGTGCTTACGCCATGTGGTGGAGGTTTGATCCTTTCCCAAGCCTATGGTAATCTATTTTGTTATGACAGGTAGTGAGAGATATCTTCCATTTCCATAATGTTATATTACTTTATTACACCCGAGAGATGTGAGTATCTAAACACTATTTGTGAGGTGCTTGTGTATGACCTCCGTGCTTGTCTATTGGTCTTTAGTGGAACGATTATTTGTTGTACTTACTTTTATATTAGTGTTAAATGACCCCTAACTTGTCTTTTGAGTAGAATAAAAGCTCATTTGCTTGAGGACAAGCAAATCTCAAGTGTAAGGGTATATGATGAGGCGAAAAATGATCCGTTTTTAGGGGGTCATTTAAGCCCGAATCCGACTTTATTTGATCAAATATTGCCCTAAATCGTTCCTTTTGTGATTTTAGGTGTTTGGATAGTGAATTCTGGAAAAGAGGCTATTTTGGACGTTTTTGGAGCATAAAGTGAAGAAAACAACAAAGTACCGAAAATCCAAGCTGGAAATACAAGGTGACGGCGTCAAGGGTTTACTCTTGACGGCGTCAGACAAGATGAATATTTTACCGTAGCTGGTGACGGCGTCAGATGGAGATATGACGGCGTCAAAGTGGCCAAGATTAATTTACCGTAGGTGGTGACGGCGTCACCAAGGCCGTCACAAGTGGATCTAGGGCGTCCGAGGAAGTGTATGGCGGCTAGTTGACGGCGTCAGATTTTACTCTTGACGCCGTCAGGACGATTTTCCTATATATAGTTTTCTAGTTTTTTCATTAAAAAGGGAGGAGAAGTTTTGGTGAAACCCTAAAGACGATTTTGGTGCCTCTTTTACAGGTTTTTCAAGGGTTCCAAACCCTTGAGACCTTGCATTGTAATTGAGATAAGTATACTCTTAATTCAATCAATATGTCTATGTGTTGGTTGTTTATCTTTTGCTCTTATCTTAATTCTACTATGCTAGGCTAGATTTCCTTTGTGTTTGCTTAGATCTAATGAAACCTAGATGTTGATTATGTGTTGATTACTTGTCTATTCTTGTTCTTGGATGAATGATATTATATGTTAGGCTTAAGAAAACTGGCAGATCTCCAAATGGTAACATGCTTGAACGTCTTAAGAAACATGAACCGAGGCGTACTAGGTCTTCATTGGTTGTATTTAATGCATGAGCCATTGTTTACAATCCCTATAGTTGTGCTGGGTCATGGTGTAGGAGGAGATAAGAGCTCATAGAGTTGGGGAGTTATGTATGCCACCCCACGAATGGTATTAAGGAATACAATCCGTCATCCATGCAAGTGTAACAAGTAATTGACATGTAAAAGATATCTAGGGAGTAATGAAATCTAAGTAAACACAATTTCTCCAAATACTGCTCACAACCTTAGTTTAATATTAGCTTAATTTCATTTTTATTAGTTTAATTAGTTATAAAGTAGTTTTTGGGTTAGTTGAATAACAACTAATTCCGCCCACTCTTCCAAAACCCGAGATTTTACTTGCTTTCATAAAATATAAAAACACAAAAATAATCATCTTTCATCTTTAGAACTATTAATTAGGCTTTCTAATCCTAGCGACACTATTCCTAAGCTGAACGATCAATCCCCCGGTACTTGTCACTATACTATACTACAACGATCAGGTACACTGCCTGGTGGGGGTTGTAAGCCTCGCGAGATCCCTCGAGAGGTAAAGCAAGGTGCGATTCCCACGCATCACATAAAGTGGCCAAAAGTGTGAATATGTGTGACCATATGGTGTTTAAAGTGAAGGAATGTGTGTTTTGTGTGACGATTGATCATCCAACGGCCACATGAATTGTATGTTTGTGTGGCCTTTTGCAACATTTAGTCCCACAAAGCATGTTACTTTTGGGTATTTAGTCACATACAATTAACCATAAAGTGGCCAAAAGTGTAAATATGTGTGACCATATGGTGTTTAAAGTGAACAAATGTGTGTTTTGTGTGACTATTGATCATCTAATGGCCACATGAATTGTATGTTTGTGTGGCCTTTTGCAACATTTAGTCACACAAAGCATGTTTCTTTTTATGTATTTAGTCACATACAATTAACCATAAAGTGGCCAAAAGTGTGAATATGTGTGACCATATGCTGTTTCAAGTGAAAAAATGTGTGTTTTGTGTGACTATTGTTCATCCAATGGTCACATGCATTTTTTGTTTGTGTAGCCATTTGTATTATTTAGTCACACAAAGCATGAAGCAAACAGTGACCAAAAGTGTAATAATTGTGACTATATGCATCTTTTAGTCACATATAAGAAATCAATATATATGAAAACAAATTCAAATATATATAAAATATCAAAACGAATTCAAATACAATAAAATAAGAATTTATATGAAATTGTAATGTCGTACATAATAAATTTTTCATAAATTTAATGAATTCTGAGTCTTGATCTTCTTAGCAGCTTCCTTTTGAATGCCATTAATAGAGACGTAAATGTTTTTGCGCGTCGTTGTTAATTTAGGTGCAGTTTTGTTCTTAGTAATCTTTGGTATGGTACTTGGTGGTGTAGCCTATAGGAAACAAAAGCCGGGTGTATCGAACACTAAATTAAATATGAAGAATTATATATACGTAAGTTGATAAATTAAACACATGCGTGTATGTACCTGTTCATCAAAAATCACTTGATCCTTTGGCCATGCCCAAAAACCACCACATGCAGCCTGAACTGTTTTGAAACCGTTACTTCCTACATCCGGGATGCATGCTGCATCCACTAAAGATTTATCAACAGACACTCTGTAGCAATCCTTTGGGAGTGGTTTGTTATGAAGCATTTGTTTTCCTTCACTCTTGTATACAGTACCCAACGCTATAATACTTGTTTTCTTTGTATGCCACAGTTTGCACTTAATTTCCTAAAAAAATGATTTGTTGCATGTACATTTGTATCAGAAATTAATTAAACAAAAGAATATATGAACATGTTTGAATACATACTTGTATTGGAGAAGCATGTTCTTGTGATTGGGAATCTTGACGTGAAGAATCCTTTCATTTGAGTCTATTCGGTTTCTTAGATGAGACAGATTTAATAGGTTCCTGTACATATAAACACGGTAAATAAGACATGTATGTGGAATTCTAAAATAACAAGGGGATGTTTTATTACTTACACTTATTACCATTTCCTTTTCCAAATTTGCAAGTCCATTAGACTTCTGAATGGTCGCAACTTTCTCACATCTAGCAACACGTGTTTCGGCATCCTCATCAGCACTGCTATTTATAATATTAATTTTGACCGGAGTTACCTGCATTATAAATGTTATTTGGTAATATAATTTCACATTTGTAACAAAAAAAAAGCAACATAAAAAATGTCTTACTTCTGTTGGTGTCGATGGAGTTGACATTGACTGCAACGTCTACCCCTTTTGGGTAGCCAATTGATTCATCAAATCCTGGATTACCTTATCTTTTTCTTGACGTTTGCGTCTCTCATTTTCAAGTTCACTTTGAAGTAACACCACTCTTTCATCAGATGCTTGTCTGATTCGAGGCAGATCAAAATACCTCTTGTAGGTTACTCCACCTCCAACTCCTCTCGCATATCCTCCCTTTTCCTTACCTAATACAACTGTCATGGCATCAGTGCCATGATCAATCTTCAAGGTTCCTTTTTTGATTTTGTCCTCCGTTTCTTTCTGCACACACCATATGGGAAATAGGTTATTATATGTTGATCCCACTTTCAACAATGAACATAATACAAAATTTGGAGTAAAACTTACTATTTTTTCTCCCACAGTCCTAATCTCATCATCGTGATATTCTCCATCTTTCTTCTCCCTTCCTTTCAACCACAGCGTACCGCGCGGTGGTTCTTCATCTGGTTCAATTTCTTTTTTCTCGATCTTATAACCATCAAATACATACACATGTAAGATAAACCAATATAAACGATACTAAGATGCTATTAAATGCAAATGTGCAAATGTTTAATGTTACCATTTTATCTATCACATTGGCGTATCCACCTCGTCCCATTGTATGCTGATAAACACACTTGGAATGCGCCAGTTTAGCTGCAGCTGATTTCACCTTGTAACACAAAATGATAAGGAGTGAATATGTATTAATGTTGACATTATAGAACTAATATATATGTGAAAGATAGTGAAACTTGAATAAAAATGACTAATTAACACCTTGTATTCCTTCGTAGCCATGTACTTTACAAAATTGATCCAATCTTCGGCTTTTATAATTGCACTGTACTTCGCCGGTACTTCATTTAGGTTTGAAGGTGTATTTTGGTTTGGCAATATGTAGTTTTGTGCCAATTTCCTTCTGAAATTCCTTAGAAGTTGACCAAGACGATTCATTATCAGCTTTCTTACTGTCAATTCAACAGCAAAAAATCGCTGCAAAGAGTAACACAATGTTGTTAATTAGTTGCACATAATTAAAATGCAGAGATAAACTTATTAACACCTTGTACCTACAACAAGCAACCCACTACTATCACACACACGACATACACTAAAACAAGAACAAACATATCGACATAACAGACACTCACACAAACACAACTTGTATACTAAACAAGTATCGATCCTTCTTTTATTCTATAGTTTATCCAGGTTATTATTCGTATTCTAGATACCACATACATGTTCAAATGACCAGATTCACAACCGTATACCACAACATATCAAATGATTCCAACACTGAAATAAGGGACATATATGTATTATGGATTCTTGATTTCATGGTACGTATAGATTTAATTCTATATTAATGGGTTGAAAAAAAGTATATGTGTACCGTGATTTCGTCCCACATTTTATCCCTTGCTTCTGAATCAACTTTCTTCCACGATAGAATCCTGACACCTATATGCTTATGAACCAAGTCACCCAAAAAACTCGAAAACAATGCTCTGTTTTTTCCTGTTAACCTATTCAGAGCATCAAAGGTTACACTGACCTTTACTCCATCGGGTTTTCTATATTCCCAGCGAAACTTAGCTAACCTAGTTATCCCGCTCTTAACTATATTCATATTTGAATGGTTGTTTTCATCATCCTCACCATCTACAGAATAAACCTCTGATTCATATCCTAACTTTTTATCATTTAAATCTTCATTTTCTTGATCATTTTCATGATCAGAATGAAACATATGATCTATAGTTTCCATGATTCGTCACAAGTAATGTATAAAAGAGAATTAGTAAACTTAGTTGGTAAAGAATGGTGTAAAAATTAAAGGTTTTGATGGTATGGTCGAACCCTAATTTCTTGGAGTGAAAATAGGCCTCATGATGGGGCAGTTTTTGAAATAAGGAAACCATAATTTCCTAATTTTTTAAAAAATTTTTGGCTGAAATTTTGGCTCCACATTTGAGAATTAAAAATTTTGGCTCCAAAGTTATAATTAAGAGTTTAAATATTTAATTTTGGCTGCAATTTTAATATTTATTTCAAACCCAGTGTCCCAAACACACTGCAGACACACTAAAATCACCACACGTCGCATAAAAATGAACAAGCGAAAGCAAAAAATTGACTTAAAGCAACTAATTAAGAAACTATAACTCACAAGCAGTCCCAGATAAACAATTAAGCAAAAAAAAAAAAGCGAATCCAACCAAGGACTGCTGATACAACAACCAGCCAAACACCCCCTTAAAAGGGCCGTTGTGATTTTAAAACTAAATAATGGTTATACAAGCTGAGATTTTGAAAGTTAAATGTTGTAGTAACTATATTAATCACTGAAAAGTATATTTTAACAAAAAATAAGCACTAACAATAAAGTTGTTCGGGAACCACACCAGTAAACAACAACATACCCTGTTATATTATGAAGCAGCTTATATGTTCAAAATGGAACCCTATACCTGCAAGCACATATAACAAAACCATAAGAACAAGTAAGTATCAACTTAACGTAGGTGTTCGGGATCGATTACAAAAACATAAGAACAAGTAATTACCTGCAACCACATAGGTGTATATTCAATGTGTGAGTCTTTTGCATCGGCTTTTCAGCCATGGTTAACTATCGGATGTTCTTTTTTCTTCAATAATCATACAACACTAGACTTATGTTTAAATCAGGGCTACAAATTAGCCGAATAAGATTAAGCTTGACTCTAAGACTCATTTAGCTTGAATTACCCAATAAATATCGCTTTGTTTGCAGCCCTAGTCACATGTATATTAGCGCTTAAAACTTACACAGGAATCGAAATGCTCAAACAAAATGCAGTTGCATTCTTATATTTTCAACCTTGCTAACATATTCAAATACCACAACATATTCCAAAATGCAAAACAACATCTAAAATAAACTGAAACAAACTATCAAAGGCATTTCTTTTTAATCTAATAATATTGATAGCATTAACAACTGATCAAAAGACATAAAACATGTAAATTAAGCCATTGATTCCATTAATTTTCCATTTGAAGTGTTCATACATACAAAACATGGAAATTTAACAAAAGACATAAGACATAAACATATAAAACCAAACAAAAGAAACTTCACATCCCATGGACACAACCCTTCAACCAGTCATGGTCTCAATCTGTTCTTCCTTGGTCTGGACATCCTCCTCAGCATCAGCAATGAGATCATTCAGGCTTTGCAGCTTAGCATTGGCATTCTCCCTATCATGCCTAAGATCAAGCAGAGTGTCAAAGAGGTCTTCCTCTCTAAGAGCTTGCAACTCAGCTATTAAAGCATTAAGCTGCCCAATCTCATTCTTCAATGTGGTGACCTCTTCACGCATCCTGTTTATAAAGCCACGGATACTGGAGATTTGCTGACCCTTGAAGAAACTCATGTAACCATCAACAGAGGTCTCCCCGCTAAAGTCAACAAGGTCATCAATCACACGCCTAGCCACTTGGTTTGGTCCTGATGGTGCTGATGGTGCTGCCATTGATAATGAATTTGGGTAAAATAAGGATTGATTGAAATGATATTAAAAATTGATGAAGAAGAGTGGTAGGGATGGTGATGTGGGAATTGGGGTTTTTATAGGGGATTTTTGTGGTGGAGATTAGCTGTGTGAAAGTGGTGTGGTTAATACGCGTTGGAACCATCATGATGATTTGACGATTAAGTTGGTGGCGGCAGTTATTTCAAAAAAACAGAGGGAGAGACTCCTTGTGATGATGAGAACTCATAAATCCTGTGTATGAGAAGCCATAATGTTTTAAAAAAGTCAAACTAATTCCTCCTTATTTTAAACTATCACTATAAGTTAGGGTTGTTGATCGGTTCAGTTCGGTTCTCGGGTTTGTTCGTTTAGTTTGGTTTTGTCAAATCGGCTATAGTTTGATTCGGGTCATTAAACACAAAAACGTTTAAAACCATAGTAAATAAACGAAAACGCAAAAAAAAATGACCAAACTAGAAGAAAGTAAGAAAACGTCTAAAATAGATGAAAACGGCTAAAAATGGACAAAAACAGAAAAAAAACGTGTGACAACGGACTGAAACATGAAATAACGGGGCGAGAACGTGTAAAAAAGGAAAAACATATGAAAAGGGATAAAACCCTATGAGAAGGGGGAAAACGTGTATAAACGGACTAAATCATGAAATAACGGGCGAAAACGTGTTAACACTGACGAAGACATGTAAATCCGTAAGAAAACATATAAAAACTGACTAAAAAGGACAAAGACGTAAGAAAACGGATGAAAACGTATGAAAACATATGAAAAAGGACAAAACTCTATGAGAAGGGGAAAAACGTGTATAAACATAGTAAATGCATGAAATAATGTGCGAAAACGTGTAAACACTGAGGAAAACATGTAATCTCGTAAGAAAATGTATAAAAACTGAGTAAAAAGGACAAAGACGTAAGAAAACGGATGTAAGCGTATCAAATCATATGAAAAGGGAGAAACGCCTATGAGAAGGGGGAAAACGTGTATAAACGGCAAAAGGGAGAAACTGGGAGTCAGATATCATATCATAATCAGAGTGTCATATCAAAAGGTTCATATCCAATAGGTTCATATCCAATGTTGCAAAAATCGCGAATCAGTAGTCGGGCGGTGGACCACCTTGTAGCTTGTAATTGGTCTGGGCGGGATGAATTGGTGATAGGGTATAAAGTGCCGACTATTATGATTGAATGTATTTCTTCGAATGAAGTCAGAGATAGGACAGTAATCCACCACGAGCCCAGAAACATAACATATCATATCATATAACAGATAATCCACTAACAGTAGATAACAGATATAGGATGCATCCATACTCCCCTGCAGATAACATAGTGGCCAAACATATACTTGAGCTCATAACATGTAACATATAAGGGATAGTGTGGAACGTCACTCAAACACACTAGAGTCATATATGCCATTGGCGTGTCAATGACCAGGACATGGAACCCCCATGACTAGTGAAATGGCTCGTGTATCAAACTGATAGTCATATATCATATCTTAATCAGAGTGTAATATCAAAAGGTTCATATCCAAAATGTGCATAACAAATGGGTCATATCAAATGGTTCAGAAAAGCATATCAAAGGTTCATAATAAAAGTTTCATAGCAAAGATTCATCATTAAGGTTCATAGTAAAAAGAATCATATGAAGATTCGTCATTATGGTTCATCAAGGTCGACAACAGGGCAATATCACCGGTTCATATGACCCAAGTGTACTATCGGGTTGTTCGGTTAGTTTCGTTTCATTCAATTAGAAGATAATAATCATGAATATTTTAAAAATAATATTCAAATTATAACCATTTATAAAGATGGGCGTGATCTTTTTGATATTCACGGGTTGAAAAGGTTAAACGGGTTTTAGGTTGACACAGTCAACCCTTTTTTTATACAAAAGTTGCCACATTAAGAAAAAAAGCTTAAACGGGTTGTCAAGTCGACCCAATTAATTTATTCACAACCCGAACCTACCCTGATTAATAAATGGGTTAGATGGGTCGACCCAAACTCGACTCGAAATATATTTATACTCAACACCGAGTTACTAGTTCCTCTCTTTTTACAAATGCTTCAAACTGAAACTGAATTGGTTACACTTTGAGTCATCCCAATTAAAATAATAATCATCAATATTATGGGAACGCGTAAGTTTTTCTCGACCTTTGATTTTCTGCAGTCTCTTCAGTTCTCATGATTACTTGTTTTAATTATTTCATTTTTCATTAATACTCTTAATTTTTTCAGTTCATGCATCTAATCTTTATATATATGTTGGTTTTATTTTTATTTTTTCAGTTCATCCATAAACTTTTTTCAGTTCATAACTTTTTATTTCATTTCTCATTAACCCTAATTGAAAATGTGTGACATGCCACACTTGAATGAACTAAAAGATCTTTTTCGGTCCGAAAAGATTCATGATTGTTTTATTTTTCTCAATATTCAGGAGATACCTACGAATGAGGTCAACATGAGAAATGTTGCGGCCGTCAAAGACGACATGAGAATGCAAGTGGATAAGAGAACAAAAAGAATGATGGAGGTGTTTCGGTTAAATACTGATGAAGAAATGGCAGTTGAGGATGTTTATGATTCAATGCATGAAGTCCAGCTCATTGAGAGGCGTTTGGTTGAATCCCTTGCAAGTGTTGTGGCTGACTTTCAGAGGTTGATAGCATTGAAGAAGGAGACCATTGAGATTCTGGAGAAGTATGATGAAGAATGAAGGTAGTTGTTGGGTTTTTTTTATGGTTTTTGTGTCTGATGGTCTCATGTTGTTGGGTTATGTACTTATTTTGTTGAAAACTTGTTATTTATTTATCTTCAAGGTGATGGTTTGTGAACAATGGTTTCTGAACAATGGTTTGTGAAAACTTATTATTGTTAATATTTTAATGGTATGTGCATATTTAAGTTTAATGGCCGTTTGTTTTGTTATGTGCTTTGATAATAATCTGTATGTGCTTATGTTGATTATGTTGGGGTGTTGGAGAACAGAGTTTTGTTGATTATGTACATGTTTCAAGAGCCCTTGGTTGAGCCTAGGGGCAAGGTCTCATTATTTCGTTCCAATTTTTCATAAATCTGTGATTGTTAGTTGTTATTGTTAAATGTTGGTTGCTTTTGTTTATATGTGTTTAATTTAGCCTAGTACAAGCTTATGTATCAGTATTATGATTTAGATTGATCATTTGCCTTTTAAATTTGTTAAATCAGTTATTAAACAATCTGTGTTTCAAAGTAGTGTTTGGTTAGGTCTGTGTAGTGAGTATTAGTTGAACTCAGTGACTAAGGCCTGTTCATACAACTTTCTTAACACCTAATAAGTCAGAAACAAACAAGGTTTTAGTGGATATAAGCTTTAAAGTCAAAATCACCAAGAAATTGGCCTAAAATTTGTCTGTGTGGAAATCAGTGTGGCATAAGCTTCAAATCATCTCACAAGTAGTTGTTCTAGCATAAATAAGTCTTAATATAGCTTAAGTCACATTAATCAATCAGTAAATTAGGATCAAATCTCACAAAAGTCAATGTAAGTTCATAATTTAAAAAAGTCAAAACCATAGTTGTTTCAGAAATCCAAAAATAGGGAGATTTATTTTGATTTTTGTATTTGGATTGGGAACCTGAGCTTTTCACAAATCATAGTCCCTAAGCTCATCTTTAAAAATCTGTGTCCAGCTTATTTTTAGGATTTTTATTGTAGCTTGTGCAAGTGCTTCTTTAAGCTTGCAGGGCAAGTACTTGGCATGTGCACAGGAAATTGACCATTTTCAATAGACCATAGATTGTTCAATAGTGGGCCCCATAGTGTTATTATTGGCTTTTTGGAAAGCCAATCAGCTGATCTTTCTAGTTCATAGCTTATTTTGCAATTTATAGCTTATCTAATAGGGCTGCAAGTAGCTTTTAGTTTGTCCCATTTGACTGTGTACACTGGGTGGTCAGTGTGTACTTGGTTTTTAGCCAAAGTTCATAAGCTCTTATCTGGCTTATCTGTGGACCCCAGTACACAACCTTGGGCTTTTTAGGGAGCTTACAAGTTCAGCTTATTGGATTAGTCCTTATTTTGGACTCTAGCCCTTTTGCCCTTAGCTTATTTGACTCATACTTGTGACCTGTCTCAAAACATACACTGAGTGACTCAGAGTTTGCACACAGGTTCCAAGCACCACCTAGTGCTTATTTGTGTCCTTGCCTTGTTTCAAGTTGTTTTAGCTTAAGGTAGGTACAACTCATGTAGTTACAGCTTATTTAGCTTATTGTAGCTTATTTGTAGCTTAATTCCTTTTATAAATCCATTTTGGCTTAAAAAAAGAATCTGTAAAGCTAAAAAGCTCATAGAGAGCTTATTTTTGACTTTTGAAAAAGATGTTTTAACAAAAATTACTTATAATTAGTAATAAAAAAGTTTTGTAAAAAGAAAATCAAAAAAATTAAAATAAATGGAAAAATTGCAAAATACCACAACCCCCTTCCAGTTGCTCTGGGGCACCAGTTCCGTTTGTTATTGCATAATCTATATACTTAATATAGTCCTTGTTCCTTTTAGCTTATTTTTGCAGTTTAGCTTATTTAAATGCTTATCCGTACCATTTTCCCCCTCCTCATATTTTTCCTAGGTTCCTTGTAACTTGTAGCATTCCTAGTAATTTTCCCATAATTTTTACTCTTCAGTAGGTAATTTTTAGAGTTAATTTTAATTAAATTACTTTAAATAAAAAAGCAAAAAATATATTAGTTTTAGTGTTTAATTTTTATGCCAGATAACTTTTTATAATTTTTTTACCTTTTATAAGTTTTCAAGCTTATGTCAAAATTACTTTTGCAATTTTGACTTTTAATTTCCAATCACTTCAAATTAGTGTTTAATTCATAAAAAATAAAATAAAAGTCAAAAAATGAAATTATTTGTAGTCATTTATGACTTAAGAAAAATAATTTTGCATTTTGTGAACGTCCGATTTTTAATTCAAAATTTATAACAAGACATGAGCTGGGTAAATTCAAATTTGAAAACCTCATTTAAAACATGTCTATAAACGTTTAAATTTCAAACGTTTAAATTTCAAATTTCTAACAAGAGATTGGTAAATTCAGATTTCAAATCTAAACAATGCCCTTATAAATAGCCATCACTAGGTTATCACAATGATTCACATACAAAAACGTAATTCACAAATTATTAAGTTCAAAACAATGTCTCACAACGATTCACCAGATAATGAGTTAGTTTACAACACCCGACACGAAGATCTTTTCCCTGTATTCCCATACGACAATCTACCACAAAACAATCCACCACAAGATCTGTTTCCCGTAATCCAATATGACAATTCACCACAGAACACTCCACCGGAATTTCTTTTTCCACCGGCAATCAATCCACCGACAAACAATCCACCCCACTACAATCCACCGGTAAACTTTCCAGCACAAAACCAAACCAATGCACATGCATTGACTGATGAAGAACTGTATGACCAAGATATGCAAGAAGTGTTACGTGTTGAAGCAGAGGAAGAACGTGAGAGAATAGCTCGTGAGGAGTACTTAAGAGCTAAACAGGCTCGGAGAAACCGTCGTTGTGCATGGCGAATACAAAATGGATTGCCCCGTGTGCCATCGAGTGACGACGATTCGAGTGCTTCAAGTCACGAGGGCTATGTGTCGGATGATTCGTTTTCTTGATTCGTAATTTAATTTAGATGTTTTATGTTTACGTATCGTAGTTTAATTATCAAGTAGTAATGTTTAATTCACATGTTTTATATTTAATCATTGTAGTTTGTGAACGTCCAATTTTGAATAAAAAATATATTTATTAATATTTTTTTATATATATTCTTTTTTAATGTTTATTCTTATTATTATCTTTTAACAAAATACATCTACCAGTTAGACCAAAATTTTTTTGCGTGTATAGTATATGAAGCCATGATGCCATTGTATCTCCCAATATATGTCACTTAAAAATAAAATCCGGCCATTTGGTTACCACAACAGTTATTATTCACATAAACACACAAGTCGTACGTCGGCAAACTAACCGTCATCCCAAACTCATCTCAACTACCATAGGTTAGGTTTTTTCGATTTCTGCTCATGATCAAAGTCAATTTTTTAATTTCCCTTCTTTTGCATCTTGCTTGAAGTAATTTATATATACATAGTTGTTAATAATGTGTCCATGAGTTTACATTATACTTATTGGTCTGATTGACTACTTTATTCATGTTAATGAAGTTTAAACTCATTTTTGTGAAATGGTTTTAATCAATATTTGAATGATAAGAGCCTGCATGTAGGGTTAGTTGCCTATAAAAAAACAGTTTAAAGCCTAGAAAATTAGAATCTAAGAGTATGTTAGTTATATTTGACAAGTATTGAAGTATAGTAACTGTCTTGATTAGTTATGAGATAACTTATGAGAGATTGTTTATTCTGTAGGGGGTAATTGTACATATTGAATGGGTTGAAGTTGTGGTATAAAATTGGTTATTTGACTCACAAATAATTCAGTAGGAATGGTATAAAATTGGTATAAAATTGATAATCATTTGAGTTATATTTGCCAAGTATAAACAATGTATTACCTTTAGGAATGAGTTGCTTTTGGTCGGGTTCGGTTGTAATTGCATGTAGGAATGAGTGGGCTTCGGTCGGGTTTGGTTTGTGTATATAGAATTACTTTAATGTTAAACTATTTGCGTGTTAATCCATTTGAGTTGCATTAGCAAATGTTGATTAGCAACTCATGATGGAAATGTATAGGTTGCCTTAACATATGCTCTGTTGATTAGCAAGTCAGGATGGAAATGTATAGGTTGCCTTAACATATGCTCTGTTTTTGTTTAGAAACATGGCTGAATTTGTTGTCAGGTTAAACCCAAACACGTATCCAGAGTCGCAGGTAATCGCACACATATGCCTTAATGAATTTATATACCATAAATGTTCATTTAGTAAATGTCAAATACGTTATTGAAATATATTCAGGAACTACCAGCCGTGTACTTTACCTCATGTTTCCATGGAAGGAGTACAATCTACATCACAAGTGCACAGAGGGTTCGTTTCAGAGTTGCATTGCAGACTCAAACTGACGGCCCCATACAGTTAACCGGTGAAAGATGGAGGGCATTTGCTTTGGCAAACCTTAATCGAGATGTTAGAACATTGCATTTTGTTGAGGAAGGCGACGACTGCTTCTATGTCACAGGATACAATCAGGACGGAACAGAATATGGTGGGTACAACATGAATGCCGGTCGGTTATCAAGGTTCAAGTCTCGTGTTTTTGACTTCTATGATGAGATCCAGGTATTAGATATTGATAATTAATTAATCTTATGTCAAATGTGTGATTTCATAACTCACTAAATTTTTTATGTACTAATAAGGTTAGTATTAAAAATTATTTGTAGACACTACCTGCTGCATTCCTTAATGGAGTAGGTAATGCACGCCAAATCAGAATCCACGGAAATGGGATCAACTTTTCCGTGGATGTCAATATTGTTCAAGCAGGAGGAGCCGTTGTGTATGAGTTGGACATGGATGGATGGAACCACATTGAAGAAGTGTTGGGTTTAGAAGCTGGAATGAAAATCATCTTCACAAGGAAACGCGCTACAGAGTTATTGCTTACCGGCTTCAAAAGTGACGGTAGTCTAAGTACAGACGCGCATTTCCTTGGTGCCACCAATTTGCTAATGGTTCAGCCTGGTTTGTTAGAGACCGAAAGAGGTAAAAAGTTATGATATACTTTCATACTCCAAATTATTATACTCAGTCATTTATATAAATAAAAATTAAAAACAATTCTTTGTAGATGACAATCGAATGAAACATATTTGCCAATGGCCTTCACATCGAGACCACTTTGGTGAAGGGCATTCATTCTACAAAAGATTTTCAGCAATTCTACTACCAGGGAAACTTGTACGTATATATCCATTCATAAATATTGTTTACATTTGTTCAAGTCTTTTAAACAAAATATTTACTTACTAGAAACTACTGCAGGAAATCCCGGAAGAATTCCTGCTCTACCATCCTATCCACCCATACCGTAAGGTGCTCATGAAACATCGTGATGTTCAGTTTTTCATGACAATGGAGTGCGAGAATGAGGAGCCGGAGATGCCTGGAACTGTTAGTGTGTTTGGAAGGTGGAGGATGTTTGCCAAGGAATGCTCTTTCGAGTTTGAAAAAATGATCAGATTCAAGTTTATACATTTGAAGGTTGATGTGAATGGAAATGATTTTCAAGACAATGTCTATCCCGTTTTTCATCTTTGCTAACTGAATTCTGGATTTTATTGTTCATGTTCTGGAAGTACATTTGATACTTTTTTTGCATATCCCATCTTTAGTATATAACTTCTTTTAGATGTGTGTTGTGAATCACACATTGATGGGGGTACTTTACCAGGAACATGTAATTAAGTAGAAATATGTAAGTATTACTAATGGTAGTTATGACATCTATGTTACTTTGGTCGCTTATGCAAATTATGCAATGTAATATAACAATACTAGTATTATGCAATGATTGTACATGTTTAATGAATTTGAATTTGTTGTAATTTCTTATGTTTTATGCAATGTTGTTAAACAAATGCTCAATCTGAAACTGAGTATTTCTCATGTCATATTGGTTTTGAAACTGACCTATTTCTTAATTAATTGCCTAATTGTTACTTCAAAGCTAGATAAACTAATTTAAATCAAAAAATTAAATAATTAAGAATATTAGACTTATGAAGAATACATAAGAAAAAATTTGCAATAAATACTTAAAGTATTGAAGTTTGAAGGATAAATAAAAGTGACAAAAACAGCTTATTTAAATAAGCTGTAATAAGCTTATTTAAGTAATGAGAAACAAGCTAAAAGGTTAATAAGGTGGTTAAAAGAATTAAAGAAGAAGGGTATAACGAAAAAGTCCCAAGGGCAGAGATGGTGTTGTTGCTTGTGGTTGAGTTTGAGGTGTAGTTGAGGTCAGGGGTTCGAGTCCTAGTTCACCCATTTTTGCAATTTTTTTTCCTTTTTTATTTAAACTTGTTTTTAACCTTTGCTACTACTTGTTAATCGTGGCTAAAGATATTTTCCCTCCAATATTTTCGTGAAATTTTGTAAAATTTCTTAAAAAAATTGAATGTATTCCCCCCAAAGTTTGCATCAATCCCATTCCAAACTAATCAAAAACAATAAGAACTCCCCCTATCACATCCACAAATCCCTCTCATATCACCACACATCCGGTAACCACCACAACTCTCGTCACCACTGGTAAGTATTGCTATGTTCCTTTTGTATACATCGTTATAACAAAATATATAAGTAACCATGTTAATCGTCTTAGGTAATTCATTATTCCTCCTGGACCCAAACACCCCATTAACAACTGTTTCATTAGACTTCATGGACATATTAGCAGAATTCAACACCAAATTCCATCTTTTAGAAGTCCTAATCATTATTTGGAATGTCTATTTAAATTTTAAGCTCATCAACTGCTTATTCATGGAACAAGAATTTAGATACTGAATTGGTAATTCCTCATTGACCCAAACACACCTTTAGGAACTATTTCATTAGACTTCATCAATTGCAGTTTGATGTTGTCTTCTATAATCAATAACTTGGACTTTCTTTTTAACTTGGCTACAGGGACTACATTTATAAACGTGGACAAGTCTTGGATGGGAAGTAATAGGACCGGAAAAGTTGATGTTGATGGAGTAGCAGCCTTTCTTGATTATGCAGTAGACAACTTGCTAATGATGGGGAACATCGACCCACGAGTTAATAAACGAAATCTTTTACTGCCATGTCCGTGTAAAAATTGTTTAAACCACATAGAGCGTAAACTGGATGAAGTGCAGTTCCATTTATTCGGTAATGGGATTGATCTAACCTACATAAACTGGACTAAACATGGAGAGAAGGCTGACCAATCAATAAGTGACCCAAAACCTGTTAACGATACAATAGAGTTTGTTGACGACACGGATTTTGTTTCAGATATTCCAACAGATGGCCCAACAACAGTAGAAATGGTTTATGCTACAAAAGATAATTTTGAATCTGAGGATGACCTTGTCAAATTTCAAGAACTATTATTAGATGTAGAGAAGCCTCTTTACGAAGGATGTCCCGACTTCACAAAGATGTCCGCAATAGTTAAACTACTAAACTTGAAGGGTAAGTACGGATGTTCTGATAAGTTCTTTACTGAATTACTAGGATTGTTAAAAAAGATGCTACCTTCTGGTAACGAAATGGTGGAAAAAACTTATCAAGCAAAAAAAAATGATGAAGTTGATGGGTTCAGGATACAAAAAGATACATGTATGTATCAACAACTGCATGATTTACTGGAACGACAGTGACAAGGATTTGACTGCGTGTCGAACTTGTGGGACATCAAGATGGAAGGTGGATAATAAGACACATAAGTGTACGAAAACATTCCAGCAAAGGTAATGTGGTACTTTCCCATTATACCTAGACTGAAATGACTATTTGAGATAGAAAGTATTTCAGAAAAGTTAAGATGGCACGCGACACGAAGGATAACCGATGGTGTCTTACGTCACCCCGCAGATTCACAAGCATGGCGTACTATAGATGAAAAATTCCCCGAAATTGCTGAAGATCCAAGAATCTTACGGCTTGGAATATCGGCTGATGGTGTTGACGTCCACACGGGAAATAGGCATCACAGTGTATGGCCAGTTTTAACTATCATATAAAACCTTTCTCCATGGTTGTGTATGAAAAGATAGTTTATCAATCTTTCAGTATTAATATCGGGATACCCGGGAAATGATATCGATGTTTTTTTAGAACCGTTGGTTGATGATCTGCAAACCTTATTCGATAAAGGGGTTGATACATATGATGCATCCACAAAGGATACCTTTAAGCTACGTGCCGTTGTGTTATGGACAATAAATAATTACCCTGCACTTGGTACACTATGTGGCTGCCCGTACAGTGGATTCAAAGGTTGTGTGGTATGTGGGAAAGATACAAACTGTGTTCGACTTCCTGCTTCATCCAAACAAAGTTATGTTGGTCACAGACGATATCTACCATATGACCATCCTTTCAGAAGGCAAAGGAAGGCATTTAATGGACAACCAGAATTTCTCCCGGCTCCAAATCCAATGACCGGGGAACAAATATACAACGAGGTACAACTGTAGCCTCTCGTAATTTTCCCCAACGGTTAGTAAATACTTACAAGTTATTACGTTATTTAAATACCCACTTTTGCGTGTGAATTTTTTTTTATTTTAGACTTGATATATAAATCACAACGGTAAAATGTAAATTATCTTTTGCTTAGAAACGTTGCTTGCACACAAACCTAGATAGTCTAATTATCGCGAATATATATTTTAAACGTTTATATTTTTATAATATACGTTTCGATTAAATACCATACAATATTTATATATTCCCGAAGCTTACGAAAATTCTCGAGACTACTCATTAATATTAATTGATCGTAACCCGACTCTCAAAACACACCAGGTGGGCCCCGTTGACTCATTGGGCCTTAAACCCAACTAATAAGCCAAACAGGCCCTTTTTAATTTCTCCTTTTCTTTCTTTTCTTGCTGGACCGAACGAAAGCAGCCCACAGGCTAGTTGGCCCAACCCAATTTCACTTTTAATTTTTTTGATTTCTTTCTTTGACTCGACACAACCTCGACACCACCCAAAACACCCCCGTTACTTTTGTTTTTAACTCATGACCTTGCTAAATTACTTCACAACTTGTTTTATCACCTAGCTAACATTCATAAGTGATAAATATCACTCACTCACTCGCTCATTTGCTACCTGAAAACCACACGAAGCATATGTTAAAAACCATGGACATGGTGAAGCCAAAAACGTGTCATTCATATTCTAACACCTCCCATGACTCCCAATAGCTTCTAAAACTAAACACAAGGGTACAGTAGAATGTCAGGAGAAACAGAGATCTTATGACACATTCCTTTTGTTGCCAAGTTTCGATTGGATGAAGGAAAGGTGCCACCCTCTTATGCCGAGACAACACACACCACTCTTTGCTTCTATCCTTTTTCTTGAACCTTTCACAAGCTCCTATAACTCCCTTGTGCATTCTCAGCTAGTATCTCACACACAAACATACCAAAAGTTATTATAACGTGAAGTATTGACATCGAGTTGGGACAAGAAGTTTGCGAGGAGTACGAGGTGCACAAGTGATCCAAGGAGTACCACCATTGCTTGTCTTGGACCTTGCTAAGTCGTGAAGTGAACCACAATCATCCCACGTACTAATTCGAACCATACGTACCATTGTCACCACCTATCTGTGGTGAGGTGAGCAAACTCGAAACACTATGAACATTTTCTATTTCTAGTAATATTAGTTTTACACTTTTACTTTTATCTTTTATTTCGTAAATATTAAACGTAACATATATATGTTTTTCCTTCTTTTCATTTTTGACCACGCTAAAAATCGAGTATGATAATAATTTTGAGCTAATAATAACGTATACGTAAATTATATCACACGTTCCATGTATACCTTGACCCATTCGAATAAGCACAAAAACACTTAGAATATTTCTAAGTGTTGAAACTGTTTTCAAAATGAAGTTTGCTTGATCACTTTGGTCTCGTAAATAAATATTTAGACACGTGACATATTATTTTTAAGGCTCGACTCCATTTTTGATATAACAAATAAACGAGAGACACTTTTCATTCGACCTAACAAGCTCATTTGAACCATTTACTCGACCCTTTTTGAACCTGCCTAAAACAGTTTTCGTATGAAACTAAATAAGCCAAGTGGGCTTATTAGCCCGATAAGCTATCCTATAGCTTATTCGATAAGCTATAGCTTATTCGATAAGCTGGTCTTAACAGCTTGCCACCATCATTTTTATAACATAAAATATGACCCAAACTCAGGCCCAAAAGTCTCGATAGTCCAATGGACCAAAATTTGTTAACGGGCCAAGACTTGTTCTCGTTAAGGCCCAATTTAGAAAAATAGTGAAATATAAGCTAATAAGCTGTTGTAATAAGCTTATTGGAATTTCCTGAGCTTATTTAAGAAGCCAAAATGTTAAACTTTTAATTTAGTGAAATTTGGACTAACTTTGCAAAATTTTCTTAACCGAGGGACTAAAAGTGTCAAAATGGTAAACTATGGGTAGAAACTGTCAAAACAGAAAACTTTGAGTTCTAAACTGTTAAAAATGATATTTGGAGTTGAAAAATGTAAATATTGATGCTTTTGGACCTAAAAATGTAAATTATATATATTTTTGGACTAACGGTGTAAAATATATATCGTTAGGGTTAAAAATGTAAATTTTGGAAACTTAAAGGAATTTTCAGTAAATATTATTTTATAAAAATAATATTAACCTTTTACATATATAAACATATAATTAATCTAAGACTTATATAAACATAAACTTATATATATATATATATATATATATATATATATATATATATATATATATATATATATATATATATATATATATATACGATATATATTCGTAATTATAATTAAACGATATAACGATACATTATTTATTTCTTGTAAAACGATACGTTTATTTTATTTCCGTTATAAAAACTAACTTTATATCAATCATCGATCATTTTACTTACGAGTTATATGTATATATAACTTTGTTTTTGAACTTTAGGCACTTAAACAAACACGAGATTCGTTCGTAACTAAATAACAAGTATTCGCGATAAAACCAGATTTAGACTATCAACTGAAACTTGCATTATCTTTTAGGTTGTGTTGTGTGAAGCCGTTTCCTTGCTTTGTTGAGACTACGATACCACTGTACTACTAAGGTGAGTTCATAGCCCACTCTTTAACTATTTTCCCGTGGGGGAGATACATGCTTAAAACTCGAACACAAGTCTTTTATACCGGGTATTGAAATACCGTCAGGCCAATGTTATTTGCTTAAGTTACTATTGTCAGAAGTCCCTCGATCATGAACCTTAATCACTTGAAGGGTGAACGTAAATAATTGTGGATAGTACTATTAGTGATTGACAATCCTCGTTTGGTTGTTGGAGAAAACACCAGGCGCACTTTATTGTTCTTATAAATAGGTTATTGACAAATACCTATCTTTGGGGGCCTATTACTTACCATCATAATCCACATTTATGATTGGCTGTTATTCGTTGAGTATCATGAGCTTAAGGCAATAACAGGAACATTGATTTTTTTTACATATTGATTGTATGTGATTACAATACATTCTTAGCTTGTGATTCAAACTCTTAAACTCAAACCTATGAATATCACTCAACTTTATGTTGACTTTAGCATGTTTATCTCAGTTAACTAAACAAGACGGATCTGGATGGTACGGAGTGGGCAAAAGCATGACAAGAACCATAATAAACTACTTATTTTCCTTTAGAATAAAACACGTTCTTAACTTAATAATGTCTTGTATCCCAGATATTTGGTATTTTTGAAATAAATTAAACTTTAATACTTCACTTTGTGATGTCTACTATAATTGTGACAAAGATCCTTGAAGTAATACCCCGAAAGTCTTCCGCTGACATGTTAAGTCTTCCGCTGTTATTAACGACTTTTGGGGGTGTTACAGATTGGTATTCAGAGCCACGGTTATAGAGAACCAGATGTTTTTAAACATTGGACTATAACTACACTTTAACTGGACCATTTTTACAAAATACCACTTCATGCCCTCCGTGCCTACATTCCAACATCTGGTAGAAAAGTTACTTCTCATTATTTCTTACTTATATAACTTGATATATGCTTACATGTTATGATTATGCTAATAACTATGTTTACTAATCGGGATTATTACAGTACCATGTCTTCCAAACCCAACTTCATTGTTTTGTTATCGGATTCGGAAACTGAGAGCTCTACACCTATTGTACCAACTCTTGCTCCAACTCCTAAGACTGTATCACCTACAACAGACAAGAATAAGGAAAGTCAGCAATCCTTTACTTCACCTCAAGCATCATCTGGTCCAATCAGACGTAGTAAGCAAACTTCTCCATTCCAGCCTTATGAATCAGCCACTGCTGGAAAAGCTCTTTCATATGCTGAAGAAAAAGACATCTGGGATGATACTGAATGGAAAAAGGAAATTGCTCCAACTGCAAAACCAGTGATACTACCTAGTATATTTTATCAGCAGACTACTACTGTACCAGTGACAATCAACAGTCCACCACCTGTGAAAACTCACAGTGCTCCTCTACCTTATCAACCAAGGAATTACCAGATTCGTCCTACCTCCTCAGATCCTTACTATTATGTAAGAACCAACCATAAGGCTCGTAAGCGGGTCAATGCTCGCAAATGGTCATTCCTACTACCAATCCTTAAGTATTGGAGATCTCAAGAAGGTACTCCCACCAACAGAGAACTTGGTGAAAGATCATCATTTGCTGCATCCAAGATCCTTCCAGTCACTAGAGAACCCATTCACCGTACCATACCACTCTTGGCAGCTAGGTTAGTAAGACATGAAGATAGGTTAGACGCCATAGCCACCTTGGTGAACAACATCCCTAATGAACTGATAGAAGTCATGTCAGCTGAGATAGAACAACTTGTGATGGGACACCTAGAGATGGGAGCCATGATGGAACAACTAAATACCCAATTCGGTGAAGCTATGGAATTCATCGGATTACTTTATTCTGCTAACACCGTAAACAAGGACATCATGTGTGACATCGATCAAGCTCTCGACACCACAAGAGCCCAAGTCATGTCTCTGCGACGTGCACAACAAGAAACACAAGCTAGGGAGAGAGACCGAGACCAAATCATAGAAACCATGGCCGCCAAAATTCAGGAACTAGAACGTCGTCTTGATGATAACCAAGGAAAACCCTAGAATGCCATAGATTGTCGACGTAGCCTCACCCACATCACAGTAATAACTTGTATTTGAATGTCCTAGAGATATGTCAACAAGAATAAATAAGTGATGTAAACTCAAAACGACAATCTAATCAATGATGTTATGTTTGATTTATTTTCATAAGTGTTATGATATCGTATATTGCATCGTGATATATGTGACACTATTATAACTTTGAACCTATTGATGTTACTAAATAGTCTAACACAAGATGGTTATTATGAAAATTCTGAACATATACTCTCATTTTTAGGATTATGGCACCTAAGAGAACCGCGACTGCTACCTCAGCAACAACCATGACCCCGGAAGAAATCCAACAAGCAATCACCAATGGAATCAATGCAGCCTTAGCCGAACAAGCAAATGCTAACGCACAACCGGCAAGAAATGTTGCTCCCGCACCTCGCCAATGTACCTATAAAGATTTTATGACTTGTCAGCCGACTTACTTCATGGGTACTGAAGGGATAACTAAACTCGCCCATTGGTTCGAGAGATGCGAAACGGTATTCCAAAGGAGTGGATGCTCAGAAAACAACAGGGTCACATTTTCCACAGGAACCCTAATGGATGACGCTTTGTCATGGTGGACCGCTACAACTCAAACTTTAGGTACAGAAGCAGCGTACCGACTCTCTTGGACGGAATTCAAAGCCAAGATCCTAAAGAAGTACTGTCCTCGATCCGAAATAAGGAAACTGGAAGACGAATTCCATATGCTTGTAGTCAAAGGAATCGATCTTAGGGCTTACAACAGGAGATTCCACGAGCTGATGGCATTATGTCCTTCTATCGTACCAGATTTAGAGAAAACTCTGGAGAAATATATTGAAGGTCTTCCCCGGAGTATTGAAGGAGACGTCACAGCATCCAACCCACCGTCACTAGAAGTCGCAATGGAGTTAGCACAAAAAACTCCTAGACCGCGAAGTCAAGTGCAACGAACTCAAAAGAAAGCTCGATGACAGGAGAACCACCCACCATCAAAACCACAATCACTACCACAACGGCCATCGCAACAACAACCATCACCACAACAACAACAACAACAACAACAGGATCAACCAATAACAACACCAGAACAAGAACCCGCATCGTCAACAGCAGAACCAACGACCAGAATCTCCTAAGGTATTTACGGCAACCAATGGCAATGGATACCAAGGTATTAAGCCACAGTGCAACCGATGCAAGCTTCATCACAATGGTGCTTGTACAGTAAAATGCCATAAATGCCAAAGGATAGGTCATGCCACAAAAGATTGTAGGACCCCTGCTACCGGCAGCAACCTATAACCAATAGCACCAACATGTTACACATGTGGATAAACAGGACACTTCAAGAACCGATGTCCAAAAGGAAATGGTCAGAACACTGCACGAGCGAGAGCATACGTGATGGGAAATGAAAATGAACCACAAAACCCCGACGTCGTCACGGGTACGTTCTTATTAAATCATCATAATGCTAGAGTATTATTTGATTCTGGAGCAGATAAGAGCTTCGTGTCAGATACGTTTGCCCCTTTCATTAACTCTAACCCTTCTAAGCTAAACACCACATACGAGATAGAAATGGCCAATGGGAACTTAATTAGCACCAACTCTGTTTTAAAAGATTGTACATTAACTCTCGTAGGAGAATCTTTTCCTATTGACCTGATGCCTGTCCAACTCGGTAGTTTTGATGCTATCATCGGAATGGATTGGTTATCCAAACATCATGCTAAGATTCATTGTGACGAGAAAGCCATACACATTCCTTTTAAGAATGAAACCCTCGTTATCCATGGCGACAAGAATAAAAACCGATACGGAATCATCTCATGCCTCAGAATGATAAAATACATGAACGAAGGATGTCATGTATTCATGGTTCAGGTGACGGAAAGTAAGTTAACCGAGAAACAACTTAAAGACGTACCTATCGTTAAGGAATTCCCCGAAATATTTCCTGAAGATCTACCCGGTCTTCCACCGACTCGTCAAGTAGAGTTCCAAATTGAACTAGTGCCTGGAGCGGCACCAGTAGCAAAAGCACCTTACAGGTTGGCACCTTCCGAAATGGAGGAACTATCGGAACAACTAAAGGAATTATCCGATAAAGGTTTCATTAGACCAAGTTCATCACCTTGGGGAGCCCCAGTTCTATTTGTTAAAAAGAAAGACGGATCATTCCGAATGTGCATAGATTACCGAGAGCTAAACAAACTCACTATAAAGAACCGATATCCTTTACCTAGAATAGACGATTTGTTTGATCAATTACAAGGATCGAGTGTATACTCGAAAATTGATCTAAGGTCGGGATACCATCAATTGAGAGTTCGGGAAGAAGATATACCCAAGACAGCCTTCAGAACCCGTTATGGACACTATGAATTTCAGGTAATGCCATTTGGTCTAACGAACGCACCCGCAGTGTTTATGGACCTAATGAACCGAGTATGCAAGCCATATTTGGACAAATTCGTGATAGTATTCATAGACGACATTCTGATCTACTCTCGTAACAAAGAGGAACATGCCAATCATTTGAGAACAATCCTAGAGTTACTTAGGAAGGAAAAGTTGTACGCAAAATTCTCAAAATGTGACTTTTGGATTCCCACGGTGCAATTTTTGGGACACATAATCAATAGTCAAGGTATCCACGTGGATCCTGCAAAAATAGAGGCAGTTAAAGAGTGGTCATCACCTACAACTCCCACAGAAGTACGTCAATTTTTAGGTCTTGTAGGTTACTACCGGAGATTTATTGAAGGTTTCTCTAAAATCTCAAAACCATTGACCAAGTTGACCCAAAAGAACGAAAAGTACGTCTGGGGACAAGAAGCAGAATCAGCCTTCCAACTGTTAAAACAAAAGCTTTGTGAAGCTCCAATACTAGCGTTGCCCGAAGGAAGCAAAGATTTCGTGCTATATTGTGACGCTTCGTACCATGGTTTAGGTGCAGTTTTGATGCAACGGGATAAGGTGATAGCTTATGCCTCACGTCAACTGAAGAAACATGAGGAAAATTTCACAACCCATGATCTAGAACTAGGAGCAATAGTATTCGCTCTTAAGATATGGAGACACTATCTATACGGCACCAAGTGTATCGTGTTTACAGATCACAAAAGTCTCCAACACATCCTAGATCAAAAGGATTTAAACATGAGACAACGTCGTTGGTTAGAATTGCTTAGCGATTATGATTGTGAAATCCGTTATCACCCAGGAAAGGCTAATGTAGTAGCAGATGCATTAAGCCGAAAAGAAAGACTAAAACCTCTCAGGGTTAGATCGTTAGGCATGACTATTTGTTCACCCCTCCCAACACAAATCATTATCGCCCAGAGCGAAGCTCTCAAGAAAGAAAATCGACCAATTGAAAAGATTTTTGGTATGCCAGAAAACGAAAACGGATTTGTGAAAAGATCAAATGGAATGCTTTGTTTCAAGGAAAGAAGCTGGATTCCTCTCTTCAGAGGTATTCGTGACCTCATCATGCATGAGTCTCACAAATCAAAATACTCCATTCACCCAGGTTCCGACAAGATGTACCAGGATCTTAAGAAACTATATTGGTGGCCGAACATGAAAGCCGACATCGCTGAGTACGTCAGTAAATGTCTAACATGTTCAAGAGTAAAAGTAGAATACCAGAAACCCTCCAGATTACTCACCCAACCCGAACTTCCCATGTGGAAATGGGAACGTATTACAATGGACTTCATAACCAAACTACCCAAAACCTCTACTGGCTACGATACGATATGGGTTATCATTGATCGTCTCACCAAGTCAGCTCATTTCCTACCAATCAAAGAAACTGATGAAATGAACACACTTGCTCAGATATATCTGAAAGAAATTGTGTCACGACATGGAGTGCCGATTTCTATTATATCAGATCGTGACAGTCGTTTCACGTCTCATTTTTGGAAATCATTGCAAAAAGCTTTAGGAACAAAGCTGGATATGAGCACAGCTTATCACCCACAAACCGATGGTCAAAGTGAGAGAACTATACAAACCTTAGAAGATATGCTACGCGCTTGTGTCATAGACTTCGGAAAAGGTTGGGACAAACACTTACCATTGGCAGAATTCTCATACAACAACAGTTATCATACCAGTATCAAGGCAGCACCATTCAAAGCACTTTACGGTAGAAAGTGTAGATCACCCATTTGCTGGGCAGAAGTCGGAGAAATACAACTCACGGGACCGGATCTAGTTCATGAGACAACCGAGAAAATCATCAAAATCAAACAACGTTTACAAACCGCTAGAGACCGACAGAAAAGTTACGCTGACCTAAAAAGAAAACCCATGGATTTTCAGATCGGAGATAAGGTTATGTTAAAAGTATCACCATGGAAAGGAATGATACGATTCGGAAAGAGGGGAAAGTTAAACCCAAGATACATCGGTCCATTCAAAATCCTAGAAAGAATTGGACCCATGGCATATAAACTTGAACTACCCGAGGAACTTAGCCGAATTCACAACACTTTTCATGTGTCAAACCTCAAGAAGTGTTTATCCGATGAATCTCTGATCATTCCATTGAAAGAGTTACAACTTGATGACAAACTCGTTTTTACCGAGGAACCGGTAGAAATCATGGATAGGGAAGTCAAACAACTGAAACAAAACCGTATCCCTATCATAAAAGTTCGTTGGAACTCTAAACGAGGACCAGAGTATACTTGGGAACGCGAGGACCAGATTCGCACCAAGTACCCACACCTCTTCTCTTAGACACCCTTGGCAACCCTCCTAAACTCGAATTCCGGGACGGAATTCACTGTAAGGTGTATGTATTGTAGCCTCTCGTAATTTTCCCCAACGGTTAGTAAATACTTACAAGTTATTACGTTATTTAAATACCCACTTTTGCGTGTGATTTTTTATTTTATTTTAGACTTGATATATAAATTACAACGGTAAAATGTAAATTATCTTTTGCTTAGAAACGTTGCTTGCACACAAACCTAGATAGTCTAATTATCGCGAATATATATTTTAAACATTTATATTTTTATAATATACGTTTCGATTAAATACCATACAATATTTATATATTCCCGAAGCTTACGAAAATTCTCGAGACTACTCATTAATATTAATTGATCGTAACCCGACTCTCAAAACACACCAGGTGGGCCCCGTTGACTCATTGGGCCTTAAACCCAACTAATAAGCCAAACAAGCCCTTTTTAATTTCTCTTTTTCTTTCTTTTCTTGCTGGACCGAACGAAAGCAGCCCACAGGCTAGTTGGCCCAACCTAATTTCACTTTTAATTTTTTTGATTTCTTTCTTTGACTCGACACAACCTCGACACCACCCAAAACACCCCCGTTACTTTTGTTTTTAACTCATGACCTTGCTAAATTACTTCACAACTTGTTTTATCACCTAGCTAACCTTCATAAGTGATAAATATCACTCACTCACTCGCTCATTTGCTGCCTGAAAACCACACGAAGCATATGTTAAAAACCATGGACATGGTGAAGCCAAAAACGTGTCATTCATATTCTAACACCTCCCATGACTCCCAATAGCTTCTAAAACTAAACACAAGGGTACAGTAGAATGTCAGGAGAAACAGAGATCTTATGACACATTCCTTTTGTTGCCAAGTTTCGATTGGATGGAGGAAAGGTGCCACCCTCTTATGCCGAGACAACACACACCACTCTTGGCTTCTATCCTTTGTCTTGAACCTTTCACAAGCTCCTATAACTCCCTTGTGCATTCTCAGCTAGTATCTCACACAAAAACATAGCAAAAGTTATTATAACGTGAAGTATTGACATCGAGTTGGGACAAGAAGTTGGCGAGAAGTACGAGGTGCACAAGTGATCCAAGGAGTACCACCATTGCTTGTCTTGGACCTTGCTAAGTCATGAAGTGAACCACAATCATCCCACGTACTAATTCGAACCATACGTACCATTGTCACCACCTATCTGTGGTGAGGTGAGCAAACTCGAAAAACTATGAACATTTTCTATTTCTAGTAATATTAGTTTTACACGTTTACTTTTATCTTTTATTTCTTAAATATTAAACGTAATATATATATGTTTTCCCTTCTTTTCATTTTTGACCACGCTAAAAATCGAGTATGATAATAATTTTGAGCTAATAATAACGTATACGTAAATTATATCACACGTTCCATGTATACCTTGACCCATTCGAATAAGCACAAAAACACTTAGAATATTTCTAAGTGTTGAAACTGTTTTCAAAATGAAGTTTGCTTGATCACTTTGGTCTCGTAAATAAATATTTAGACACGTGACATATTATTTTTAAGGCTCGACTCCATTTTTGATATAACAAATAAACGAGAGACACTTTTCATTCGACCTAACAAGCTCATTTGAACCATTTACTCGACCCTTTTTGAACCTGCCTAAAACAGTTTTCGTATGAAACTAAATAAGCCAAGTGGGCTTATTAGCCCGATAAGCTATCCAATAGCTTATTCGATAAGCTGGTCTTAACAGCTTGCCACCATCATTTTTATAACATAAAATATGACCCAAACTCAGGCCCAAAAGTCTCGATAGTCCAATGGACCAAAATTTGTTAACGGGCCAAGACTTGTTCTCGTTAAGGCCCAATTTAGAAAAATAGTGAAATATAAGCTAATAAGCTGTTGTAATAAGCTTATTGGAATGTCCTGAGCTTATTTAAGAAGTCAAAATGTTAAACTTTTAATTTAGTGAAATTTGGACTAACTTTGCAAAATTTTCTTAACCGAGGGACTAAAATTGTCAAAATGGTAAACTATGGGTAGAAGCTGTCAAAACAGAAAACTTTGAGTTCTAAACTGTTAAAAATGATATTTGGAGTTGAAAAATGTAAATATTGATGCTTTTGGACCTAAAAATGTAAATTATATATATTTTTGGACTAACGGTGTAAAATATATATCGTTAGGGTTAAAAATGTAAATTTTGGAAACTTAAAGGAATTTTCAGTAAATATTATTTTATAAAAATAATATTAACCTTTTACATATATAAACATATAATTAATCTAAGACTTATATAAACATAAACTTATATATATATATACGATATATATTCGTAATTATAATTAAACGATATAACGATACATTATTTATTTCTTGTAAAACGATACGTTTATTTTATTTCCGTTATAAAAACTAACTTTATATCAATCATCGATCATTTTACTTACGAGTTATATGTATATAAAACTTTGTTTTTGAACTTTAGGCACTTAAACAAACACGAGATTCGTTCGTAACTAAATAACAAGTATTCGTGATAAAACCAGATTTAGACTATCAACTGAAATTTGCATTATCTTTTAGGTTGTGTTGTGTGAAGCCGTTTCCTTGCTTTGTTGAGACTACGATACCACTGTACTACTAAGGTGAGTTCATAGCCCACTCTTTAACTATTTTCCCGTGGGGGAGATACATGCTTAAAACTCGAACACAAGTCTTTTATACCGGGTATTGAAATACCGTCAGGCCAATGTTATTTGCTTAAGTTACTATTGTCAGAAGTCCCTCGATCATGAACCTTAATCACTTGAAGGGTGAACGTAAATAATTGTGGATAGTACTATTAGTGATTGACAATCCTCGTTTGGTTGTTGGAGAAAACACCAGGCGCACTTTATTGTTCTTATAAATAGGTTATTGACAAATACCTATCTTTGGGGGCCTATTACTTACCATCATAATCCACATTTATGATTGGCTGTTAATCGTTGAGTATCATGAGCTTAAGGCAATAACAGGAACATTGATTTTTTTTTACATATTGATTGTATGTGCTTACAATACATTCTTAACTTGTGATTCAAACTCTTAAACTCAAACCTATGAATATCACTCAACTTTATGTTGACTTTAGCATGTTTATCTCAGGTAACTAAACAAGACGGATCTGGATGGCACGGAGTGGGCAAAAGCATGACAAGAACCATAATAAACTACTTATTTTCCTTCAGAATAAAACACGTTCTTAACTTAATAATGTCTTGTATCCCAGATATTTGGTATTTTTGAAATAAATTAAACTTTAATACTTCACTTTGTGATGTCTACTATAATTGTGACAAAGATCCTTGAAGTAATACCCCGAAAGTCTTCCGCTGACATGTTAAGTCTTCCGCTGTATTTAACGACTTTTGGGGGTGTTACAACAACATATTGAAAATAAGTGGGGAAATGGAAAAAGGACCAAACAATAATGCATCAGGAAACCAAGAAGATACAAGAGGCGGAGGTGGGAAGATTAAAAAGAAGAATAGAAACACAACAGAAGAAGAGGGGAGTTCAAGCAAAGTAAACGGACAAAACGATGTGTATTGGAAGAAATTCAACATTTGGTACCGAAAACTTCGGTATTGGAGGCATCATTCTGTTCCACATTGTATTGATTTTATGCATGTAGAAAAGAATGTTGCTGAGAGCCTCATGGGAACTTTGCTACATGTTCCAGGAAAGACGAAAGATGGACTTAATGCTCGATTGGATCTGGCTGCGTTTGGGGTAAAACAAGAGTTGTTTGCTATGCAAGGACAAGACAGTACAACACTACCTCCAGCAGGTTACACATTAACTAATGCTGAAAAAGACATTTTTTGTGAAACATTACAGAACATCAGGGTACCACAAGGCTATTGTTCAAATTTCTCTAGTTTGGTCAGCCTAAAGGATAGGAAGCTCATTGGCCTAAAATCGCATGACTATCACATGCTAATGCAAGATTTCCTGCCCATTGCAATACGTTCAATCATGCACCCACCCACACGATATGCCATTATCAGGTTTTGCTTTTTCTTTAAATCGATATGTAAGAAAGAAATAATATCGCAAGAACTAGATAAGATGCAAACAGAACTGGTAGTGACACTTTGCCTACTCGAGAAGTTCTTTCCCCTGTCGTTTTTTGTTAGGACCTTAAATAACACAACTTTATCACACACAATATAAGCACAATAAGAAGGAAAGATGGAAAGATGGTGACTTGTAGTATGTATATGTAATTCGTATGTATATATAGAGAGAGATGAATATGAGAGCTTTTATTCAAGAAAACACACACAAATACATACACAAGCACACACCTCAAATGAGCCTTTGAGGTGTTTAAATAGTTCTTAACATGAGATGCCCTATGGGCTTTCTATGGGCTTGGGCTTGGACTTGGTTACATGATTGGATGACTAGGCTTATGAAACATAGCACATAACATATTAGCTTGCCAAGTCCAAGGCCCAATGACTAAACTATTACTATTCTTAACAAACGACACAAAGTTACAATATGAGAATGACCATCACTTCTATATCTTTATATTTTAATGCTAACAATCTCCCCCTAAGGGGTGGTCATTCGAATGATGCTCCACGTGAGTGGGTCTTCCGTGTTCTTTGTCTTTAACTTTGTGTGTCGATGTAGAATAGTCATTAGTCTTTGTTCCTTCATGCTTTGTGATCTTTGATAACTGATTTTTCATCGTTCTTTGTTCCTTTGTGATGTGGAGTTATCTGCCATTCATCACTTCTGCGTCTGTGGTGGTTGTTTTCCATTCCAACATGCTCATACATCTTTGGACTTTGATATTCATATGCACGTAGTTCCCTTTCTTTCACTTTGATCTTTAGTCTTTATACTTTGTAGATTCTTCCTCTTTGGCGTAGAATCTTTCTTTGAACTTTGTGTTGTATAGATCTTTGAGGGAGCTTTCTTTAACTTCCAGATGTATGTATGAGCACGTGGAATCTGTCTCCATGGAGATGAAGTGTCCCTGCATATAAACAGTTAGCAATAAAACATCCGGTACTTACAGATAAGGAATTAGAGATCGTCAACAACATATTGTGAAGACTCCTTCTAACCCTTATCAAGGCCGTTCCCATGTCAGATACTCTCGAGAGAGCTTACAAGACCTACTTAGTAGCTCAATGACTGGGTGAGTCGCTGGGGATCACTCCACGACTGTAGACCGTTTGAAACCCCCGCGAACACTAAGCGTAACCCATAAAGAATTACCGAAGTGACCTGCTGTCAGGACTTCTTGATGTTGACCCTGGCAGGAATTTCCATTCAATCATTGAGAATCACAAGTGTGAATCCTCTCATAAATATTCTGGCAGATTGCTAAGATCTGTGTAGGACTCTTAAGTTTACATCTGGCGTCATTAATGTTGAACAACCAGTGTAGAGATATCATGTGTTCCTATGAGATCTTTTGATGAATCTTGGGGCTCTAGACTCGATAAGTGCACATTTGGTTTCCTATGCGGAGATTAGGGAGAGGTCTCCTGCTTCAATATCAACCATCTCTAAGAGATAGGTCGATAGATTACACCGGTTCCCCGTGAGAATGAAACAAGCTCTTTTAAGAGAACTTGAGTGGTTAAGAAGGTTTAGTGCAGTGCGTCACTGGGTCCATGACGTCTTTGTCTTCAATACCGGTGTCACCTTAGTAACAACCAGTAGCATATGATATGTACCCGGTGTCTGCCCTAAGGTTGAACATTTGGAGGGCTATTTCTTTTCACCCTTTTTCATAACTTTTCTTTTTAATTCTTCAACCCCTTCTTTCTCCTTTCTCATTTTCTCCTTTTTTCAATCATACCTAAGGACTTCTAATACTAATCTATTGGATTTGTCCTTAGGTAGATCCCTCCAGCTCTGGCGGATCATAGGACGGTTTTCCCTAACCTTAGTCACCTTATAACTCCATGACTATCCTATCATTGCCATAAAACCATTCATTTGAAAATCTCTCAAAGTGTTTATGATAATAAAACACATTGTTGTTACCACTTTGAGAGTTTTGCATTTCTTTTGAAGGACTCCCCCTTCACATGTGCTCATGAATTTTTTAGAAATTTGCACATGCGTGAGGAGTTTGTACTTTTTAAATTGATCCACTTTCAGTGAACATGACCGATTCAAGACACGCTTACATCACTAGTTAGACTAGCTTGAAATTATTACCTGTCCTGGTCAAGTCCAAAGAAAGTCTATCGATACGGTACACTCTACTCAGACAAGTCCTATTCGAGACACGCTTACATCACTAGTTAGAGTAGCTTGAAATTATTACTCGTCCAGGACAAGTCTTTTGATTAATGACATTTAAGCTTCGTCAATTCATTGGTAATATGTGAGTCGAGCTCTTTTGAGATTCAGCCACAATCTTAAACATTTTGATCACATTTTAATCACGTCTTCTCCCCCTCAAAAATAGCATATCGTGATATTTTTGATATCAACTGATTAAGAAAAAGCCTTTGGAGAGATAGACAGATTTGTTTTTGCATGAAATTGGAACATTTTTGTCTTTGAAATACTCCCCCTCAAAACTCGCATATGTTTTTGAGAATGTTAAACTTTTTAAAGTTTAGAGGGAAGGAGTCTTCTTGAAGCAAAATTCTGAAAGAGAAGAAGTTTCAGATTTGCTGAATTTTGCATCAAGGTTTTTTGAAAAACAAAGACTTTTCTTTGTTTGAATAGGAATGTCGCACTGAGGCGTACAACAGTGTCCATTTTTAGGATAAGTGCACTTTGTTGATGAAAATCATTTTTGCGTAGCACTTTCCTTTCTTTGAAAAATTGAGTTGTGTACTGTAAGATGTACACAAGTCATTTTGATGATGAGCACCGATTTTGATAGATTTTGAAAATCTTTTTGAAAAATCTTGAAAAGTTGGCGCTCAAAATGTAAGAGAATTTTTGAAAATTTAATTTATCATTAGATCAACAATCATGGTCTTGAGCTTAAAGATTTTGAAAGTTTTTCTAAAGAAAACTCAAGCCAGATAAGTGTTTGGTACTCGTTTTAGGATAAGTGCTCGAAAAATATTTGGAATCTTTGTTTTGATTAAGCACTTTCCTTTCTTTGAAGCACGGGTCCTGAACTGATATGTCCAGAAGCCATCATTTAAGTTCGGGTTTTGTACTGAAGTATACGAAAGCCATAGTGAAGAAAATTTTGAGAAACGACATGTTTTAGAAAAACATTAAAAAGAACTCCCGCTCAAGCATCTGTACATGTCCGTATCATTGTTGAATGACATTTCTAGAAACGTAAAGAATATTGATTTATACGAGAGACATGTCGTGAGAAGAATATTTTTGGATTTTTTGATTTTATATTGTTTTTGTATTTTTTGAAAATTTTATATTTTTGTATTTTGTTTTTGTTGGTTTTTCAAATTTTGTATTTTGTTTTTTTCAAAAATATTTTACAGCGAAGCGATTTTGAAATCATTTTTCAAGAAGATTCGAGAAGACGTTCTAGCTCCTCAGGAGTTAGGCTTCGCATGCCAATTCGTCGAACTAAATAGTCAAACCGTTCTTTTGGAAGGGCTTTAGTAAAAAGATCGGCGAGTTGGTAATCAGTCTTAACGAAAAATAATTCAACATTACCCTCTTCCACGTGTTCTTTGATGAAATGGTAGCGGACTTTGATATGCTTCGTCTTAGAGTGATGTACGGGATTGCACGAGATGGCTATGGCACTTTTTGAGTCACAATACATAGGTATTCTGTCAAAAGTAAAGCCATAATCTGTGAGCTGTGTCCGCATCCAGAGAACTTGGGCACAACACGCAGATAGAGACACATACTCGGCTTCGGCGGTTGATAGTGCAGTACAGTCCTGTTTCTTTGAAGACCAGCTTACAAGCTTTTCACCTAAAAATTGTGCTCCACCTGATGTACTCTTTGCTGTAACTTGATCACCAGCATGGTCTGCATCTGAAAATGCTGTTAGATTAAACTCCGAATCCTTCGGAGACCAAAGTCCCATGTTAATGGTGCTTCGTAGGTACCGAAAGATCCGTTTAACCTCTTTGAGGTGAAGTTCGGTAGGCTTTGCCTGAAACCTTGTTAATAAACATACAACAAATTGAATATCAGGTCGGCTAGCGGTTAGGTACATGAGAAAACCGATCATGCTCCGATATTTTTTCGGATCGATTGGTTTCCCAAACAGATCAGCACCTATTTTTGGTGAACTGACCATTGGTGTACCAACAGAATCACAATTTTCCATTCCATGTTTTTTCAAAATCTCTATAGTATATTTAGCTTGATTGATAAAAATACCACGAGGGGATTGATGGATTTGTAAACCAAGAAAGAATTTTAGTTCCCTCATCATGGACATTTCAAATTTGCTTTTCATAAGATTTTCAAAATGTTTTGAATGGTTAGGATTGGTTGATCCAAAAATAATGTCGTCCACGTAAATTTGAACGATCAAAATGTCATCTTTGAATTTTTTGATAAACAAGGTGTCATCAACCGTTCCTTTTGTGAAATTGATTTTAAGCAAGAAAGATGATAGTTCGTCATACCACGCTCTTGGAGCTTGTTTTAGACCATAAATTGCTTTCTTAAGCTTGTAGACGTAGTCTGGATGATCTTTGTCGATGAATCCCTCTGGTTGACTCACATACACTTCTTCTTTCAGAGTTCCATTCAAGAAGGCTATCTTAATGTCCATCTGATAGACTGTGATGTTTTTATGAGCTGCATAGGCTAAGAAAATCCGGACTGCTTCAAGTCTAGCTACAGGCGCGAATGATTCCTCGAAATCTATCCTTTCTTCTTGTGGATAACCTTTAGCCACGAGACGAGCTTTGTTGCGAATAACAGTCATTTCCTCATCCAGTTTGTTCTTCCACAACCACTTGAGATCAAGAACTCGTTTATCAAGTGGTCGTTCAACAAGTTCCCAACTATCATGTAACGGGTATTGAAGAAATTCCTCCTGGATCGCTTCAATCCAAGGGTTTTCTGCCATTGCTTCCCGAATGTTCTTTGGTTCTTTGAGGCTGATTCAGCAAACGTAGATGCACAATTCGAGATCGGTGGCAAGTTGTCTCCTTGTCTGAACTAGCTTTGAAGGTTCACCAATAATATGTTCTATTGGATGGTCTTTTGTCCATTGAAACGTAGAAGGGTACCTTGGGTGTAACGAATGTGTGTTAGATGGTTCTTGTAACCTTGAAGAAGATTCAGCAGAATCTGTTGCAAACGGGTTTTCAAATACTTCTTCTTCTTCTTATAACGTAACATCATTTGAATTATTTGTTGGTTCTTCTTGAAAATTTGTGTTTTGGTTTTGCTCATCAACTCTTGGTAGAACAGTTTCAAGTACTGGAGTTGCTTGAGTAGATGTAGATGATGTTGATGTAGTTGGTGCTTCGGCTTCGATTGTTGTAGATGCATCTTGTGTTGGTGGTGGTGGTTGATGGTTTTGAGTGGGTGCAGTTGAATGTTGTTGAGTTGCATTTGTCGAAGTTCCACCATAATATTCATCAAACATTAACTCGAAGAAATTTTCCAGTTCTTGTTCTGAAGGTTTATCCATGTTTGTTGACTGAGCTCCTTGAGGCACGAGTCCTGAACTGATGTGTCCAGAAGTCTGTATGTTTGGTGCGGGTCCTAATCCGTTTTGATTAGAAGCCATCGGATTAAGCGCGGGTTCTAGAGCGAGTCTCTCAGAAGCCATAAATAACACAACTTTATCACACACAATATAAGCACAATAAGAAGGAAAGATGGAAAGATAAAAAGATGGTGACTTGTAGTATGTATATGTAATTCGTATGTATATAGAGAGAGATGAATATGAGAGCTTTTATTCAAGAAAACACACACAAATACACACACAAGCACACACCTTAAATGAGCCTTTGAGGTGTTTAAATAGTTCTTAACATGTGATGCCCTATGGGCTTTCTATGGGCTTGGGCTTGGACTTGGTTACATGATTGGATGACTAGGCTTATGAAACATAGCACATAACATATTCGCTTGCCAAGTCCAAGGCCCAATGACTAAACTATTACTAATCTTAACAAACGACACAAAGTTACAATATGAGAATGACCATCACTTCTATATCTATATATTTTAATGCTAACAATTTTTGATATTATGATACACTTGACTGTGCACCTAACTAGGGAGGTAAAATTATGTGGTCCAATATGCTTTCGGTGGATGTATCCATTCGAAAGATGTATGAAGGTTATTAAAGGACATGTGAGAAATAGGAATAGAGCAGAGGGATGCATTGCTGAGGAGACTATTGCGGAAGAAACAATAGAGTTTTTTAGCGAATATCATAAATCCATGAAAACTATTGTGTTAGGAATACAAATATTCCTGTAAAAGTCTCGGTCACCTAATGATTGTAATAGCATTAAGTTAGCTCGTAGTTAGTTTATTTATTAGTTAATTAGTTTTAGTTTAAGTAACACCGTGGAAGAAGGACGGGTCTTCACCCACTGTATGCCTGATCCACAGCCCGGGAGTGGGCGTTATATTGTAAGTATAAATACCCCTCTCCACATGTGGATAGGGTTGGACCTTTCATTAATCTAATATTCACATCTTGTTCCTCTCTCTAGAAAAGGCTCCCACTTCTCTCTAAACTCTTTTCTACTTCTCTTTCTTTCTCTCTTAATTCGAACCAAGAAAACAAGAACTATTCATGTGATAATATTGTGTTTCTTACAATTGGTATCAAGAGCCAAGGTTACATTCTTGGGATTTATTTTGTTTTTTTTGGTTCGAATTTATGCATGACAAAACTAAGTTCGGATACTTCTCGTGATTTGATTTGATAAAGGGTTGTACTTTCGTGTCTAGTAAGGTCCTTGAAGCTTTTTTTGGTGACTAGTATGCTTATTTCATAAGCATAGAGATTATTTTGGTCTATACGTGAGTTTGTCCTTTGGTATTATTAGTTGCGATTAGTATTTTTTGTAATTTCATTGTTGCGTTTACCTGATGTGTTTTGGTCCACTGATTTGGCATTTTGTATCTAAGTGGGTATAAGACAAATAACTAAGAAAGTGACTGTTTTGTCATTTGGTCTTGCGTTTGAATGTTGCGGTTATCCTCTGTCAGATTTGTGCTGCGGTTCCATTTATTTATTTATTGTGGTTAGCTCATTTTTGTCTGCGGCTACTCAAGCTTGCGGTTAATGAGTTTGCGGTTAGTAAGAAGTTGCGGTTAATATTTTTTTTGCGGTTACCTTTGACCCCATACGTGAACTAAACCAAAACAATCTCATCATCACAGATTCAAAGCGGTGCATCAATATTTAACCACATCTAAACCAAAACTCAAACAACTAACATGAAAAGGATCTCAGTACATACTTTCGTTTCATTCCAGAAGAGATTTGTGACCTTTAAGATCTTAACATAACGAAAGTACCATCATCAAAGACCCGTGTGAAACAAAACCAAACGGTTACACTCGTTCTCTCATTCGGTTTAAAGTAAAAGAAAATCAAACGATCTCCGGTCTCTTTCTTTATATACTCACTGATTCGTGTAAAAGAAAACACCATCACAGATCTGAAATTTTGTTTATATTTGAATCAAATAAAGAAAAGACTATAACTACCTTGTTTTATCTTTCCTGTTATTTGGTTTAAATTTCGAAAAGCAACAAACCTACCTGAACCAAAACTAGGAGATGGTCGCTTGGTATATCATTTTCTTTAGTTGATTGGTTTAAATATCATTCTCTTTGTATCGAATCAAAAGGGCTGCTTGCTTGTGTAACTGGATTCGTTGGATTCGTTGGTTCAGGATTACAAGAAGATTGAAGGTGTTGTTGGTTGTGATTCGGATCTTATTATCACAAGGGACGATTTTTTTTGTGTTGCTCGAATTTATTTGAGAATCACAGGGGATTAATTTTCAGAATTTTTGGTGAGAGGATTTTTTTTCTGGTGGCTGCGTAATTTTTAGAATAGGTTAAGATTAAGTGTGAGTGTAATTAGGGTTGTGCCTGATTAGTTGGTGTTTATATTTTTCGTTTTATTTTAGTTGGGGTTTGCTTGGGCCGACTGAACATCAAACGTGATCTTGGACTGTGATTGGTACTAAGTATTTGGGCTGTGTGTATTTGTTAGTTCTCGGCATTGGGCTTATCTTCTGGACAAATGAAAGGGACGAAATGTTGTGACAATATTGGAATAGCAAATGAATTAAGTGGAATGTGTGGGTAATTTTAGTACAATTTTTGGATCACGATTTTGATTGTGCTTCAACAACTCGAGATTGAGATTTATTTTGGATTAAGTTATTTTCGGGTTGATTGGATATTACTAAAGGATTTATTTGGATTTCAAACCACGAACATTGCTTTTAATTCACTGTGACTGGTCCTACTCACCACTCAAACTCGCTTCAACTAAATATTATCTAATCTTCGGTGCTTCACGGTTTCTTTTGTTGACTTTAGTAAAATCCCTAGAAAGAATCATTTCTCGGTTCAAGTCACTAAAGCTGTAAAATCCCGTTTGAAGACTTTGAGATGTCGACAGCCTCAGATAACGTTCGAGCTGCAGGATCCGATACTTATCCTCCTATACTGTCGATTACTGAAAGTTGTACAGAATGCTGTCGATTACTTCACTCCCATATCAAAATATCTTTGAACAATCAGGTTACTCTGGAGGATATAGACGTGCATTCGTGACACTCTTTGGACATGACATTGAGTCATTCACTATCACAATGACCCTGTACTTGGATCAGCTGCAACAACAAATGGACAGAGCAAATTTCTCTGAAAGCTGCTGCACTGCAGCATACGGTGTGATCAACAACCAACTCCAAGCGTTCATTGATTCACGATTCACTGAGGAGTATGATCATGAGAGTCAAATGACGAAAAAGAGCTTTGCCACTCATACGGGAATTGAAGTTGACGTGTTCAGAGTCACACTACTCCAACTCATGGGTAATGTGAAGGAGTACATTATGGAAAGAGCAAAGCACGAACCCAAGAATGAAGACAAAGTGATGGCATGTCTGGTGCAACCATGTGATGGTAGTGTGGATTCGAGCAAAGCATCGAATGCTGGGTCAGTTGTCATCGAAGGCAGAGGATCAGAGACTGAAAAGCTTGACACAACGAACAGTTCAATGACTATTACACGTGATGTGGATGTAGATATCGGACCGGTAAAAGAACATGTGTCATGTGCTAAGGTACTCGAACTGTGTAACATTATTGATGAACAAAAGATTCCTAACAAAGTACAACCGACAAACAATGTTGATTCAGATGTCGTTGACATGGGAAATAGCAATGTTGACCCATGTGAACAACATATGAAACACAATGAAGTGTCTGTTGTACAATGTAGTGCATCTTCTGTTTTAAATGATGATTGTGTGTTGCATGAGTACACTGCCTATAACCCTGATGACTCCTTGACCACTAGATTTAATATCCTTAAGGATCAAGTGGCTATGTACGAACAACGTGCTAGATTTGAACTCACTGGACGTGAGCAGAACATGGAATGGCAAATGCGTGCATATATATCTGAAAATAATCTTAAGCGAGAAGCATTGAAAAAGGAGTTACAATCTTTGCAAAAACAACTGGATCAAACTGTTAAACAAAAACAAGAGATTCAAAAAGGTTTAAACACACTCAAACATGATTTCAAAGAAAAGGAAACAAAACTCCTAAATGATTTCTCTAGTCTTAAAATGCAGAAAAACAAACTTGAGGATAAGTTATACACGCAAGGCCAAACCATTCAAACTGCTCAAATGATGCATAAACATAGGAAGTTGAGTGATGATCATAGTGAAAAGGATTCTACTAAGCCAAAAGCCAATTTCCTTAGAAGCGGTATAGGTGCACAACCGGCATTATATGATGCAAACATTATGCTTGAGCCTAATCATGCCCCACCTGATGCTACATCCGATGATGAGGGCAATGAGATAGAAGATAGAACCAGAGAAAAACTAGCTGAGAAATTAAAGGATCCCCTGTGCATAGCTAATAAAATCTTGTACAAGTATGATTACTCTGAAGATACTCAATTAGCTGTCTTTGTCCCACAAAAGAAATTTACTCCAGAGCAAGTCTTCTGGAACATAGACATAGAAAAAATGAAAGCTGAAAGAATTGTGGGTAACACACGCACTATGGTTAGAATTGCTCACCCAACTGCTTACCCCCTGAACACACCTAGGCACCTTGTACCTCTCACTCTTCCCACCCAATGTAATACTCTAATTGGGCTGTATGTGCTAGGTCAATTGTTCAATGACTTTGAGAAAACCTGTAAAATAAGAATTACACCTACAGGGATTACAAAAGGGGAAAGGGGTTTTGAGCAAACAAAACAGTGTTACCTAACTGAAGTCATGCCATTTTTTAAACTTCTCAAAGAACATTTTGAGGGACTTAAAAACACCATTAATGATGATGTGACTCAAATGAAAAAGGTGTATAAAGATGTGGAAAATGAGAGTAAACAATTGGCAATTGATCTTAAATGCAGTGAAGTTGCGAGGAAAAATATTCTCATCATAAATGAGAATTTGATTACTAAATGTATTGCGCAGGATGTATTTTACACTGCTACTGATTCTACATTATCTGCCTGCCAATTTCATGAGATGTCTATTGCATTAAACGTTTTCCAGAATCGTGTTGTTGAGCTTGAGGGGGAGAATTTAAAATTGCGTGAGAAAATTCAAAACGATGACCATGATAACATGGTCAGGCATTTGTCAAAACTAGAAGTTGATAATCTTAATTTGCAATTAAAGTGTCAACATTTAGAAGAAAGAATTAAAATCTCAAATGCCAAGAGATCTTCGGATGCTCCTGAATTTGATGCATATTTTGAATTAGCCAAACGTGATGAAAAGATTCAAGCTCACACTAACACGATTCGGAAACTGAGGGTTCAAATTGCCCAATTGAAGTCTAACGAGAGTGATGTGATTGGCACCCAAAAACCACAGTCTATAGATTCTCAGAGTTTTCACCTTCAAGATACCATCAATAAATTGCAACATGAAAATGATTGGTTTCGTATTGAAAATTCGAAAGTTAAACAACATTACAAAGAGTTATATGATTCAATTAAGATCACACGTGATATAAACAATGAAAAGATAACTTCTTTGCTTAATGAGATTGAGAATCTAAAGACTCAGGTGAAAGGGAAAATGCCAATCATCACTTGTGATAATATTGTTCAAAAGGTTTCTGCTTGTAAGAAGTATGCTTGTGATGCTGTGTATATTCCTCTTCCCCTTAGGAATAATAAGTTGGTTCATAGTGACTATCTTAAACATCTTAAGGAGTGCCTTGATTTGCTTCGTGAAACCATTGAAGAGGATAGGATAGCAAAACCACTTGATGATGCTATTGTAGGTGCCTGCTTTCTCACTAATAGATCTCAGGAACTCTTAGAATATGCTATTGGTACATGTCCTAAAATTGATAGCAAGCGAGATAGGTCTACTGCATCATCATCTATGACTAAGAACAAGCATGTTACCTTTGAAGTACCCTTGGAAACTTCAGATCCCAACACATCAAAACATGTTCAGCAACCGGAAGTGAAAAAGACTAAAATTCCCATTAGTCCGTCTACAGGAGTAAATAGTAACACTAAAGCTAGAGAGTCTAAACCAAAGAGAAATAGAAGGAATTATAGGACTTCACCTGCTAAAAGTGTTCCTAAAAAGAAAGTAGACGACCACATGAGGAACATTAAGTCCAACTTGAGCAAAATGAGTCATAATTCAAAACCTAATTCACGTTGCAAAACATGTAATGAATGCATAATTTCAAGTAATCATGATAAATGTGTTGAGAAATTTCTGAAGTCGTTTAACAAAACCCCAGTTAAGAAAGTTTGGAGAGCTAAACAAAGTAAGCAAATTTGGAAAGCAACAGGTAAACTGTTTGCCAATGTTGGTTATCAATGGAAGCCCACTGGAAGGAAATTCACTTTAGGAGAACAGTGCCCTTTAACTAGGATAACTAACTCTAAAGTAGTGCCTATTAAGGAATGGAAGCCAACTGGTAGAACTTTCCCTTGGGAGACCAAATGTCCTTTAACTAGGCCCATTGAATCTACTAGTGTAAATTCCACCATTGAAACGTATGCACCTAAGGTCTCAGTGGCTCCAGAACTTGTTTGCACTAACCAACTGGAACCCAACTCAAATTGGGGATCCGACACTCCAAATTTTCTGCTCTCGTCTGTTTCCAAATGCAGGTCGTACATTTCGTCCTTTGATATTTGGACTCAGGCTGCTCTAAACCTATGATTGGGGATCGCTCAGGGCTCGAGAATTTCGTGAATAAGTTTATCGGGACAGTTAGATTCGGGAACTACCATTTTGGGGGTAATTATGGGTTTTGGAGATTATGTTTCTGGTGACAGCTAATTTCCTGGGTATACTGCGTGGAAGGACTTGGGCATAATCGGTTCTCTGTTGGTCAAATATCTTGATTCCGATCTTGAAGATTGCCTTCAGAAATTACACATGATTCGTCAGAGAATTGGATGGTGTTGATCTTCTTCAAGGTTTTCATGGCACCAATTTATACACCATCTCCATTGAAGTCATGATGCGGTCCTCTCCTATTTGCTTGTTGACTAATGCCTCAATGAACAAATCATGGCTATGGCACCGATGTTTAAGTCACTTGAACTTTGGTACCATCGATGCTCTTGCTCGCATGTACTTGGTGCGAGATCTACCTTGATTTAAGTTCGAGAAATATCATCTTTGATCGGCTTGTCAACTGAGCAAAAGCACGAAGCATACACACAAACCCAAAACTGTCAATACCATCATGGAAGTTCTTCACACCCTTTACATGGTTCTATGCGGACCAAAGAAAATGCAAAGTATAAATGGGAAGAAGTATTTCTTGTAATAGTCATCGACTATTCTCAGTTTACATGGGTGAAGTTTTTGAGAACCAAGGACGTGACTCCAGAGGTTATCATCAAACTCATTAAACAGCTGCATGTAAGGGATACCGAATCTCAGTATTGTAAGGGATACCGAATATACAACAATCAAACCCGATAAATCTTGGAAACCATTCACGTCACATTCGTTGAGCTGACTGAGCATATGGCTCATGTACACATCAGTGCAGGACCCGCGTCTAAACTTTTGTCCCCTGAACCAATCAGTTCAGGTCTTGTACAGAATCTCACTCCTGCATGTACCCTATGTACCACCTACAAGTGAGCATTTGAAGATATAGTTTGACCAAACGTTTGATGAATACTTCGAGACACCTACTAATGATTCACTTACACCACCAGCTGCCGCTGCTCCAGTTCTGTACAACTCAAATGGTCCATCAGTGTCTCTTTGAATTGATCAAGATGCTCAATCTACAAGTTACTCACCATCATCGTCAAACCTTCAATCTCCTTCGGTTCATCAAGGCACTGCAGTCGACAATTCTTTTGAAGTGAATTCATTTTCTCCTCTTGAAGATGCTCTGTACTAAAACCTATTTGCTCATGAATCTTCTTCTGAGACATCCTCTTCAAGGAATACAAACGCGGCTTCTTCATGTTCCTACCCACATTCACATGAACATCTCAGAAAACGAATATAGGATCATCCGATCGACTACATTATTGGATATCCTTCTCAACCGGTGTTCACACAAAGGAAACTTAACACCCATGCCTTGTGGTGTTGTTATAATTCCATAGTATCCAAATTCAAACCCAAAGATTCCAAGACTGCTATCTCTAAAGACTGTTGGGTTAATGCAATGCAAGATGAAGCTCACACCCCATTCTCATCTTATTTTACCACACCTTAGGAGAATCCGTTTCCCAGGAGAAACTTTGATAGTGTATCAAACCATGCCCTAGGCGTCTGTTTTAGGCCAAAGAGAGCCCCTTTCAGACGATAGACATGGTTAGGACGATCAAAATATACAAATCTTTCCGGTTGACTGAAATAAAGAACTTTATTCAGCTCGCCATTTAGAAAAGCAATTTTCATATCCATTTGATAGACCGTCATGTTCTGACTTGCAGCATTGCCGAGAAACATTCTGATAGCTTCAAAACGAACAACCAGAGCGAAATATTCCTCTAAATTAATGCCTTCCTGTAGACGATATCCCTTAGCAGCAAGCCTTGCCTTGTTTTCAGAACGACATAATGCTCATCAAGTTTCACTTTGAAGATCCACCTAGAGCTATAATCATTGCACAGTCTGGAAGTAGTACCAATTCCCATACTTCAAGTCGATCGAAAGTGTGAGCTTCATCTTGCATTGCATTAACCCAACAGTCTTTAGAGATAGCAGTCTTGGAATCTTTGGGTTTGAATTTGGATACTATGGAATTATAACAACACCACAAGGCATGGGTGTTAAGTTTCCTTTGTGTGAACACCGGTTGAGAAGGATATCCAATAATGTAGTCGATCGGATGATCCTATATTCGTTTTCTGAGATGTTCATGTGAATGTGGGTAGGAACATGAAGAAGCCGCGTTTGTATTCCTTGAAGAGGATGTCTTTTCAAAAACATGTCGTATCTCAAAACATTCTTTAAATATGGCTTGTAGTCATTTCAGGCTACAACCCGGACTTCAAAAATACGGCTTGCTATTACTTCAGATAGCAACCCGGTTTTAAAAATTAAGGAAAACACGTCGCCAAAAAGACGGTTGTTCCTAACAAAGGGTGCCGTTCATCCGAGCGTGAATTACTTTATATTCATGCACCCTCGATCTAATGTACGCTTCAGTGCATTATTTCTTGATAAAGAAGAGAAATCTTCTTTTTATCACCAAATACTTTCCCTTCTATGATTTTTCCGGAAAGTGTTTGTGCAAAACTTGGTGGTACCATGAAATTTTGAATGAAAATCAAATTGAACTCAAAAGTTTGATAAAATTTTCACTCAATCAATGACGTTAATAGTTTATGATAATTTTTATGCTTTAACATCCGTCATTGATTGAGGGGGAGAGTGATTTCTCAAAATTTTATGTATCAACAAAACTCCCCACACTTTGTACAAAACAAAAACAACAAAATGATTTGATATGTGTTATGTGTCAGAATGAGTACATTTTCAAAGAGTTTTCTTTAAAACTTCAAATCTTGTGTAAACTCTTCAAACCTGACACATAACAACCTCCCTCACAGATTGAGGGGGAGCAAGAAAAAGTTCCTTGTTATCAGAAAACATTAAAATTGACCGCATTTCTCTCCCAAAAACACTTTCTAAATTATTTAAATCAATTGAGATCAAAAATCTCGAATGATTTGAAATTTTTGATCGGGGGAGAGAATGTGATTTAAATATGAAATCTGATAATCAAAAGTGATCTTTTGTACTCAATAATAGGCTCCCACATATGTGCTAAACACTTTCGAATATCGATGCACATATTAAGGGGGAGCAAAAGGCGTTTGTGGAAATTATACCAAAGACCGACCACTTATCTTTATGCATGGAGTTATAAGGATGGGTAAGGTTAGGTATGAGTTCCCATGATCCACCAGAACCGGAAGGATCTTCCCAGGGACAATCCATAGATAGAATAGAAGTCCTTAGGAATGATTGAAAAAAGGAGAAAAGTGGAAAGGGAAGAGTGCGGACTGAGATAGAGCTAGGACTGGAACAAACCCAACAAGGTTCTAGTGGTGAAGTCTCGGTAAGCACTGAAGGGGTTGAAGAATGAAAAAGAAATATAATGAGAAAGGGTGAAAAGAAATAGCCCTCCATATATTCAACCTTAGGGCAGAAACCGGGTTCAATTCATAACCTACTGGCGGTTACTAAGGTAACACCGGTATTGAAGACAAGACGTCATGGACCCAGTGACGCACTGCACTAAACTTCCCAACCACTCAAGTTCTCTTAAAAGAGCTTGTTTCATTCTCACGGGGAACCCTGTGCAATGTATTGACCGCTCATTGCGAGCTATGTTGATACCTAAAACAGGAGACGCCTCCCCAGTCTCCAGGAGCGGATCAAAATGCACTATTGAGTCTAGAGCCATGAGATCATCCATAAATCTCGATAGGACACATTCCAAATATGCTTATTGTTTCACAATATGTGGAAAATAAGATAAAATATTTAGAGTCCTACGCATTATCCTTGTGGTATTGCCAGAACATCCGAGTGATATGAAAATATTCACAATGAAGATGGAAATCCTTCTAGAGCGAACATCACTCAAGCTCTTGGTAGGTGACATGTGAGATCCATCTTGGATCAATGATCAAGTGACAACTGGAAAGCAACGATGGTGCGATTCAACATTGAATCAAACTTGTTCCAGGATATGGATTGACGGATACTTTTGCTAAAACCTCTCAATGTGCTCACCAACTAATTTTTCGAGCACATTGATTGTGTACAATATTTCAAACAAAAGTATTTTTGATGGAAATGTGATTCTAAGCTAAAAACTCTCGTCGTGTCTCAAAAATGTTTATCATATGACACGCGAGTGATTTCTATAAATCAATTTCTCATCAATCCGTGAATATCAATTCACCGATTCACTCTATCGTGCTGTCTGCTTTGAGACGTTCCAGTATGAGAACATGCTTAGTATGAAGATTCCAAAGTGGATTCTTTGGAAAATTCATTACTACAAGCTGGAAATTCCTGTCAAGGAGAGTCTTCTTTAAAAGAGACTCTACCTGATCACAGGTCGGTTTTCACAAAACCGGAGGGTAGTCTGTCCTCGCAGAACGAATGACAAAGCCATATTCGTTCTCTATCTTTATTGCTAACTGTTTCATTTCAGGGACACATATAAAGATGGCGTTGATGGCTCCAGTTTCCAGCTGAATCGGGTCAATCCATACCTCATGCTCACACATCCTCCACACTATCAATGAAGATGAGAGATTTGCTACAACAAATGTTGAGAGACTACCAACAACGTTTCCGCAACTCTGATGAAAAAGTCTCCTAATCTACAACTCTTATGCAACGTCTCCAGATACAGAAGGGTATGAGCATGATGGTCCTTGAGTCACTACATCACATAAAGGCAATTCTACTATGGATGAGGTTGGAGATTTACTTTGGCTGATGATCTCAAAGAAGCTCAAAGATCACACATCACAAAGGGACTCTACTCACAAGTTCGCTTGCTTGAAGTACAAAGTGTGCTGAAAAGAGAAGAATCAGATCCTACGAGCTACAAAGACTAAAGAATGCTTAAAGACCAAAGAGCTTAATTTCAAAGGTGACCTCGCTTAGGGGGAGATTGTTAGGAATACAAATATTCCTGTAAAAGTATCGGTCACCTAATGATTGTAATAGAATTAAGTTAGCTCGTAGTTAGTTTATTTATTAGTTAATTAGTTTTAGTTTAAGTAACACCGTGGAAGAAGGACGGGTCTTCACCCACTGTATGCCTGATCCACAGCCCGGGAGTGGGCGTTATATTGTAAGTATAAATACCCCTCTCCACATGTGGAGAGGGTTGGACCTTTCATTAATCTAATATTCACATCTTGTTCCTCTCTCTAGAAAAGGCTCCCACTTCTCTCTAAACTCTTTTCTACTTCTCTTTCTTTCTCTCTTAATTCGAACCAAGAAAACAAGAACTATTCATGTGATAATATTGTGTTTCTTACATATTGGTATCCCACATGATAAACATGAAACTGATGAAAATGAGGAAGGAAACCCATTGTCGGCTGGCAAATCAAGTGAATTTTCTGCGAAACTCTTTCAGAAAGCACATTTGTATGTATTACAATATACAGATGAAATTGTACCGTATATCGAGTAAGTGTTACTTAACACATGTCTATTTCTTTACTTAAAATGATCTACGAAATATGATAATCAAACACATTGCCTCAGGCGACACAAGCAAGTTTTGAAAAGAGAAAACCCGGGTATGCGAATAGCATTACTTGAGAATGAGCACAATAAATCTTTTGCTAAGTGATTACACAAAGAGGTACGTAATTAATCTTATGTTATTTATAATTGAGTTTTTATTTTTTATTTTTTTTTTATTTTTATATTTTTGTGCAAATATGAATATTTTATTAGTCTTCCCAAAATATACATCATAACAAAATTACTTGTAATGAAATTCAGGTTGAGAGAGAGTTGCAAATCGACAAAGAAAGTGTATCCGAAACTATAAGGTGGATATCATATGGACCACGCGCTAGCTTAGTGAAATACGATGCATATGACATCAATGGGTATACATTTCGTACGAAATCTCATGAAGGCAAAGTTTACCAGAACAGTGGGGTTAGTGTTGAGGCATTAGATCTGCACATATCTAAAGACGTTGCAACCACAAGGCAAGCCTTTTATTATGGGATTTTGCAAGAGATATGGGAACTAGATTACCGTTACAGGCAAATTCCTCTTTTCAAATGTGATTGGGTTAATCACAGAGGTGGTGTGAAACGTGATACTATTCTTGGGTATACGTTGGTTGACCTGAATAATTTAGGCCACAAGGTTGATCTGTTCATATTAGCCTCACAAGCACGACAAGTGTTTTATGTTCAAGACCAGGTAGATAAAAAATTGTCTATTGTGTTTAAGACACTTCCCAAGAATTACAAGGATAAGTATGACAAAGTCGATGAGGAATTTAGTACCGTCATTCACCAGGACAATGATAACATATTGTCGCGTGTGGATCGACGTGACTTGGGTCATGAATCACGAAATGACTACTATCGAACCGACTGTGGAGGTGTTGTTATACGAAAATCCAAGTGAACCATTATATGTAATAAGAGCTTGGGAATTGTTGTGGTATGTTAGGGATGTATGTAATATTGCCTTTATGGCTCACTTTCTTAATAAATTTACCTTAAAGATAACCAAAATTGTTTTACCTGTTATTTATGTGTATTTTGTGTGGCCTTTGCTAACATTTAGTCACACAAAACATGCTTTTGGGGTGTCTTTAGTCACATACAACTAACCATAAAGAGACCAAAACTGTGAATAAGTGTGACCATATGATGTTTACAAAGTAGTATTGTGTATTTTGTGTGACTATTGATCATCCAATGGCCACATGCATTTTGTTTTTGTGTGGCCTTTGGTAGCATTTAGTCACACAAAGCATGCTTTTGGGGGTGTATTTAGTCACATACAAGTACACATAAAGTTACCAAAGGTGTGAATAAGTGTGACCATATGATGTTCAAAGTGAAGGAATGTGTATCTTGTGTGGCTATTGATCATCCAATGGCCACATGAATTTCGTTTTTGTGTTGCCTTTCTTAGCATTTAGTCACACAAAGCATGGTTTTGGGAGTTTATTTATTCACATACAACTAACCATCAAGTGAACAAAAGTGTTAATAAGTGTGACCATATGGTGTTGAAAATGAAGGAATGTATGGTTTGTGTAACTATAGATCATCCAATTGCCACATAAATTTGGTTTTTGTGTGGCCTTTACTAACATTTAGTCACACAAAGCATGTTTTTGGGAGTGTATTTAGTCACATAAAACTAACCATCAAGAGACCAAAAGTGTTAATAAGTGTGACCATATGGTGTTGAAAGTGAAGGAATGTGTATTTTGTGTGACTATTGATCATCCACTTGCCACATGAATTTGGTTTTTGTGTGGCCTTTGGTAACATTTAGTCACACAAAGCATGATTTTGGGAGTGTATTTAGTCACATACAACTAACCATCAAGTGACCAAAAGTGTTAATAAGTGTGACCATATGCTCTTTAAAGTGAAGGAATGTGTATTTTGTGTGACTATTGATCATCCACTTGTCACATGAATTTGGTTTTTGTGTGACCTTTACTAACATTTAGTCACACAAACCATGTTCTTGGGAGTGAATTTAGTCACATACAACTAACCATCAAGTGACAAAAAGTGTTAATAAGTGTGACCATATGCTCTTTAAAGTGAAGGAATGTGTATTTGGTGTGACTATTGATCATCCACTTGCCACATGAATTTGGTTTTTGTGTGGCCTTTGGTAACATTTAGTCACACAAAGCATGATTTTGGGAGTGTATTTAGTCACATACAACTAACCATCAAGTGACCAAAAGTGTTAATAAGTGTGACCATATGTTGTTGAAAATGAATGAATGTATGGTTTGTGTGACTATAGATAATCCAATTGCCACATAAATTTGGTTTTTGTGTGGCCTTTACTAACATTTAGTCACACAAAGCATGTTTTTTGGAGTGTATTTAGTCACATACAACTAACCATCAAGTGACCAAAAGTGTTAATAAGTGTGACCATATGGTCCTTAAAGTGAAGGAATGTGTATTTTGTGTGACTATTGATCATCCACTTGCCACATGAATTTGGTTTTTGTGTGGCCTTTGAAAACATTTAGTCACACAAATCATGTTTTGGCTACACTTAAATAATGTGTGACAAACTGTTTAGTGTGACTATATGTACCGGATTTTGGCTACACTTAAATAATGTGTGACAAACTGTTTTGTGTGACCGTATATGGCATTTGGTCATACTATTAGAAGCAAATGTGACTATAAGTTTAGTGTGACCATATATGGCATCAAGGTTACTTGTATTTGTCACACGTTCCAAAAGCATATGTGACTAAATGATCTGGAACAAAATCACCAGTTACGTTTAGTCACATAAGGGTCGATTGTGTGGCAATAGAGGTCTTATGGTCACACATTCGAAATTCTCATGTGTGACTAATTCGTAAATGCTGTCAATTTTCCTACCTTCAGCCACACAAATTTTTCAATGTGTGGCTGTTCCAAATCGAGCATGTGTGACCATAGGTCGTTTTTGGCCTAGTGACACAACCTCGATACTCTATAATTATTGCGAACAATAAATATAAAACGTTTATATTTATAATTATACGTTTCGTCTAACTTCCGTATACAATTTATATATTTCTCGAGCCTACGAAAATTCCCGAGATTTCTCACTAATATTTTTGAACCTCGACACGATACCCGAAACACGCTACGTGGGCCCATATCACCTTTTAGGCCACGTAAACCAAATACAAACCAAACGGACCTATCATTTCTTTCTTTTCTTTCTTTGGGCCGACACAACCACAAGCCCAAGATACCAAGCCCAAACGCTCCTTAGTTTTATTTTCTTTCTTTTTCTTTTCTGTCACGACAACCAACCAAAACCACCTTGTATTCTTACAATTTCTATACGTAACATATATATGTTTTTACTTATCTTGTTTCACCTAGTGACTAAGAATCATGAATGGTAAAAGTTACACCCTCACTCGCTCATTTGCTACTCTAAAACTGACCAAAGCAAAACACCAAACTCACTCCTTGAAAGATAAGTCTCAACGTGGCATAACATTCCTTCATGCCTCCCCTGCTCCCCAATGATCACAAAGCTATCTATGTTCATATCAGGAATGAATAGGGGATCTATGACACATTCCTTGCCATGTATCGATTCCATTGGACACAAATGGAGGTAGCATACATTTGTATCACTTCTACACTCAAACTCATGTGAACCTACCTTGTATACACCCTCCAAAAACTCACTATATAAGCCTTCACACGCAAGCTCAGTAGCTACATGCACATATACGCACCACATTTCAAGTATTAGTGAAGGATATGGGTTATTAAGGGACGAATGAATTGCCAAGAGTACCACGCCTCAAGGAAGCCTAGGACTCCAAGTTTGACGCATCTTGAACCTTTGGTGGAACGTGAAGTAAACCATATAGCTCTGTTGGGATATAAAATATCAAAGTACTTCTGGATGTCAAAGTACTGCTGCATGAAGAATAAAGTCAAATTACTGCTAAAGGAAAAAGTCAAAGTACTACTGTTATTGAAGAATGTTTAAAGTACTTCGAAGGAAACAAGGACTGATGTGCAATATTAGATAAGGATTAATGTGTAATATTGAACGAATATTCTAGAATTAGTTAGGGATAATGACTTGTCATTCAAGGATTATATGTTGTAAACCGACTTAAGGTTATCTATATAAAGATCCTTAAGAGGTATTAGTCGATACAAGTTTTAGATAGAAGTTCTCATAAGTTTTAGAGTCGATCAAAGTTGATAAATAGTTAGGGATTGTTAGTGAATCTTTGTAACAAAGCAGGTTCAAAGTTTGGTTAATATAAAAGTTCTTCTTAAGCTTTGTGTTAGTAGATTCCGCATACTTTACAAGGTAAAACAGTGTTTCAATATTAATAGTGTTGAGTTTACTCAATATTGTTAAACCCTTACAAGCTACAAAGTAGTTTGGTCAGAGTATATCGATCCAACAAGTGGTACCAGAGATTGTGTTGGAAACTCTGATTAAGAAGACAAACCTTTAAACCTTTAAACCGATTTCACTACAAACCCTTCAAGATGTCGACAGATGCTGCACCTGCTCCCTCAATCACTGCTGTTAGAATCCCTATTGTTAAGAAGGGAGAATACAAACTATGGGCCATGAAGATGAGGCAGTACATTGCCATCACAGACCATGCACTGTGGGATGTGATTGTCAATGGTAACATGCAAATTGATGAACCAGTAGAGGTACCTGGACAACGAACACCACCTAAAATTACTGTACCTGCTGCTACCAAAAGAAATCAAGACAAAGCTCTCAACATACTGCTTTCTGCTATTCTTGATGGTCACTTATTAAAGTTTCATGATGCCAAGGATGCCAAACAACTATGGGCTGCAATAAAGAAGAAGTTTGGAGGTAATGATGCTTCCAAGAAGATGCATAGGAATTTACTGAAGCAACAATTTGAAACTTTCACTGTTGGAGAAAGAGAAGGTCTTGATTCTGCTTATGAAAGATTCCAACATCTTCTGAGTATGCTAGAACTATATGATGCTGAGGCATGAGTTGAAGATGCTAACTTGAAATTCTTGAGAAGTTTGCCATCAACATGGCATGTAGTTGCTACTATGATCAGAGGACAACTAGGGCTGGATACTATGGACTTTGATGATCTCTACAACAATCTGAAGGTGTATGAGCATGAGATGAATGGTACTACAGCTTCAAGTACACATCAGAAACCTCAAAACATTGCTTTTGTCTCTTCTGAAAATAGAAGCAGTACTTCTAACAAAGGTACTGCTTATCCTGTTCAAAGTATGTGACTGAAACACAGGTTCCATGTACAACAATGGTCACCACCAATTCATCACAATCACTTACCCCCACCTCAAATGAAGTTCTATGTTCATTCTTTGCTCAACAAGCATCTCTACCTGTCACCTATCAAGAAGATGTATTGCAAATAGATGATGATGCTTTGGAAGAAATTGATATCAGATGGCAAGTTGCCATGCTCACTGCAAGGATCAAGAAGTATGTGAATAAGACAGGAAAAGGATCAATTTCAGAGCCAAACAAGGAATAACATTTGACAAGTCCAAGATTGAGTGTTTCAACTATCAAAGGACTGGTCACTTTGCAAGGGAGTGCAAATTTGCAAAGTATCAAGCAAACAAGATGATTGAACCACCCAAGCCTGAAAGAAAAGAGATTCCAATTACTGAACCAAAACCAAAAGCTTTGGTTGCTCAAGAGAATCTGTCAGAGATTGATTGGTCCAATGAGTTTGATGATGAACCTGTAACCTATTCAATGGTTGCATTGGAAGACTGGATCACAACATTTTATGAAGAGCCTGGATATGCTGCTTTGGAGTCAAGAGATGGTTTAGGAAGATTTGATTGGAGCATGGAGTTTGAAGAAGCACCTGTTCAGCTTGCTATGGTAGCTGCTTCACCAAGTTCATCCACTAACTCTGAGGTATGCTCTAAGTGCAATGATATGTATCAAAAGTTAGTGAATATGTAGCTGAAAGAGATAAATTTCAAAAGGCTAGGGATGAGATAACTGGTTATTAATTGACTTTAGAGTCAATGGAGGCCAAAATCATTACACATGAAAAAAATGAAGTAGCATGGCTTGAAACATATAAACAACAGGATTACCTAGTTAAGTTAAGTGAATGGAAACTAGGTTGTAAGGTGTCTGAACTAGAGAAAGTGACTGCTGAAAGGGATAAGTTGTTAGAAAAACTTGCTGTGTGGAATGAGGCAGGTGTGTCACATGTTCAATTTGTTGAAAAGCAAAGAACACCTAATATTAAGACAGGCCTAGGTTATGATAATGATAGCAATGAAGGAATTCCATTTAAGGGCAAGGAACTAAATCTTACAGTAGATACCTCCACTAGTGATGAAGAGTTCATTATTCTAGATGAAAACACTTCTAGTGATGAGGAATACCCTAGTCCAACACCTCCTGAATTTAATAAAGAAAAGGGATATAATGCAGTTCCTCACCCCCCCAGGTAGCTTTCAACCACCTAGAAAAGATGTTGACTGTTATGGTGTAGATAATCTAGAGTGTAGGAAAAAGCTTAAAAGTAAATCTAACCCTGAAACTTTAGAAAAGTCTGTTGAAGCACCTAAGGTTGAAGAGACCAAGTTTTCAAACAAGCAGTACCTCCAAACACTTTTCGAAGTACTGCTGATCACTCAACAGTACCTCAAAGAAAATTCTTTCAAAATACTGCTAATTTTAGAAAATCTTATGGAAGGGGATTTGGGGATATTGGTCCAAAGGTCTGTTATGTATGTTATAGTCCTCATCATTTGACTAAAGACTGTGATTATCATTCAGAATACTTAAGTAAATATCCAAAGACCAGAACTGCACAACCAAATCATAGGGAGAATAAGCCAAGGGACAACAAACCAGTTTGGAATTATACAAATAGGGTTAACCATAGTAATTTCTCAAAAGACTATAGGTATCCTCATCAGAAAAGTACTGATAGAAAGTTCCCTAACCAAGATGTCTCTAGCAAACACTCAAGTGTAAGACCTAGGAGGTACAATCACTACAACCCTAGAAGGCCTTATAACACAAGAAAAGATGCTAGAACACAAAACCCAACTCCTAAAGTTACAACTAAATGGGTTAAGAAAGAAAGTACTGCTAGGGTAGAACCAGTACTTTCAGAGGTTAAGGGTGAAAAAGGGAAAATTGATCATGATAAACCAACAGTTTTGGAAACAAAAACCTTAATTCTTGATCATGCTTTCAAAGACAGTGGTGATTACATACTCAAAAATTTTGAGTATGTAACTCCACAAGGGGAACACAAGTCAGTAATGGCTTGGGTTCTAAAAAATAACTAACCTTTTTCATGTGAATGCAGGGCAACCCAGAGGAGGAGCTTAAAGATCATCTTATTGTAGATAGTGGTTGCTCTGGCAGTATGACAGGAGAAAAGGAGCTCTTGTCAGATTTTAAAGCTTATTTTGGAGGAAAAGTTGCATTTGGGAATGATCCTGATGGAGGAAGAATTACTAGCAAAGGAACTATCAAGGCAGGAAACATTGATTTTGAAGATGTTAGATATGTGAAGGAGCTCAAATTCAATCTTTTGTCAGTCTCTCAGATTTGTGATAAGAAGTACCCTGTGTTATTCTTTGACACAGAATGTCTTATACTTTCTCCTGATTTCAAGTTAGAAGATAGAAACTTGGTGTTGCTGAGAGCACCAAGAACTAATGATGTGTACAGCATAAACTTAAATAATGTAAACTCTGCTGAAAGAGTAACATGTTTGATTGCAAGAGCAACTATAGAAGAAGCACGTCAATGACACAGAAGATTGGGGCATGTCAATTTTAAGAACATCAATAAGCTGGTCAGAGGTAATTTAGTTAGAGGTTTACCTTCTAAAACATTCAAGAATGATCACTCATGTCTTGCTTGTAAGAAGGGTAAACAGCACAAGGCTTCTTATAAGAAGATTGATGAGAAAACCATTAGAGAGCCTTTGGAATTGCTGCACATGGATCTGTTTGGACCTGTTTCAGTTGTTAGTCTGAACAAGAAGAAGTACTGCTTGGTTGTAACAGATGACTATAGCAGATTTAGTTGGGTCTTTTTCTTATACTTTAAAGATGAAACTTTTTATGCTATTCATGATCTTATAATAGCACTTGAAAATCAGTTAAGACTCAAGGTTAGAGGCATTAGATGTGATAATGGGACTGAGTTCAAGAATCAGCTAATGGATGAATTTTGTGCCAAGAAAGGAATTAAAAGAGAGTTCAGTATTGCTAGAACTCCTCAGCAAAATGGAGTTGCAGAAAGAAAGAATAGAACTCTTATAGAAGCAGCAAGGACAATGCTTGCAGACTCTCAATTACCTGTTCCATTCTGGGCTGAGGCTGTAAGTGCTGCTTGTTATGTGTTAAATAGAGTATCATTGACTAAACCTCAAATGAGGAAAACTTATGAGTTACTCATGGGAAAGAAGCCAAGCATCAAGTTTATGAAACCTTTTGGATGTCCCCTAACCATCTTAAACATTGCTGATAATTTGGGCAAATTTGATGGGAAGTCAGATGAAGGTTATTTATTGGGATATTGTACCAATAACAAAGGATTCAGAGTGTACAACAGGGCTACCAAAAAGGTTCAAGAATGTCTTCATGTTGATTTTCTGGAAGAACAGGAAAATTCTAAAGGTAAAGGTCCTGATTGGATGTTTTATCATGATTTAATGTCTTCATCAATGAATTATGTACCTATAAGGGAAGAAAATCAAGCTACTCCCACTAAAGAAGAAGCACAGTACATTGTTCATGATGTTAATTTAAGATCTGAAGATGAGCCAAATGATAATGCCAATAATGAGAAGAAGAGTACTTCTGAGCCTCAAGGTACTGCTAAACCTAACAGTACTGTTGATCCTCAAAGTACTGTTCCACCACAAATCCCAGTATCTGCAGAAGATCAAGCCGTTCAAGATGAACTTTCTAGGATGCTTTTTCAAGAAATAATGGCTAAGTCGTATGAAGATGAACAAAGGAGAGTTTATGAAGCAGAAAAGAAGAAGGCAAAAGAAACAGCCAGTACTTTACCCCAAAGTACTGCTAATCCATTTGAAAGTACTTTTCAACCTTTAGATACTTCAAATTGGATAAATACTGATGCTGTTAATGATTCTAATATGCCTGACCTAGAAGATACTGATGATCCAAACAAGATTACTTTAGAAGATACTGATGATGAATTGGATCAATAAGGCATTTTCTCAGATTCTAATGAAGATCCTGATATAACTAATTTGGAAGATAATCTTGAAGTCTCACCAACTCCTACTCTTAGAATTCACAAAACTCATCCTGTTACCAACATAATTGCACCCTCAGCTTCAGGGGTGCTCACAAGGACTAAGGCTAAGAATATGTCTCAACAACATACTTCTTTACTTAGTTTTATCTACAAGCAAAACAGGGTGAATCACATGGATCAGAAGTTGTGTTTATTTGCTTGTTTTCTATCTCAGGAAGAACCCAAGAATATCAAACAAGCATTAGCAAAGGAAAGTTGGGTGGAAGCTATGCAAGAAGAACTCCTACAGTTTAAGCTTCAAGAAGTTTAGGTATTATGTGATTTACCTGATGGAAAGAAACTGATTGGAACTAAATGGGTCTTCAGGGTAAAAAGAGATGAAAGAGGGAATGTTATCAAGAACAAGGCAAGGTTAGTGGCTCAAGGATATAGACAGGAAGAAGGAGTAGACTATGATGAAGTTTTTGCTCCTGTGGCAAGGCTTGAAGCCATCAGGCTATTTTTGGCTTTTGCATCTTATATGGGATTCCCTGTATTAATGGATGTTAAAAGTGCTTTTCTATATGGCAAAATCATAGAAAAAGTTTATGTCAAACAGCCTCCTGGTTTTGAAGACCATGCACATCCAAACAAAGTCTACAAGGTAATCAAGGCTTTGTATGGCCTTCATCAAGCTCCAAGAGCATGGTATGAAAGACTTTCCAATTTTCTACTACAACATGGTTATAGAAGAGGAGCTATTGACAAGACTTTGTTTATCAAGAGAGATAAGAAGGATATCATGCTTGTCCAAGTATATGTAGATGACATTATTTTTGGTGCTACTAGGCAATCTATGGTCAAAGAATTTGAAGATCTTATGCAGAAAGAGTTTCAGATGAGTTCAAAGGGCGAATTAACCTTCTTCTTGGGACTTCAAATGCAACAGTCAAGCAATGGAATATATATTTGTCAAGATAAGTATGTTGCAGATATTCTTAAAAGATTCAATTTCACAACTATTAGGCCTACATCTACACCATTGGATACTAACAAACCTTTGGGAAAAGATGAAGAAGGAGAAGATGTTGATGTCACCCTATACAGGTCTATGATTGGATGTCTCATGTATTTAACTGCATCAAGACCTGATATAACTTTTGTTGTGAGTTTATGTGCAAGACATCAAGTTAATCCGAAGGTATCTCACTTGAATGCTGTCAAGAGAATTTTCAGGTATCTTAGGCAACAACCTAAGCTATGCTTATGGTATCCTAGAGATTCACCTTTCCATCTCCAAGCTTTTTCAGACAGTGATTATGCTGGAGATAACTATGAAAGAAGATCCACAACTGGAGGATGCCAGTACCTTGGAAGCAGATTAGTGTCATGGCAATGTAAGAAGCAAACAATTGCAGCAACTTCTTCCACTGAAGCAGAGTATGTAGCTGCTGCAAGTTGTTGTGCACAAGTACTTTGGTTGCAGAATCAGCTTTTGGATTATGGATTCAATTTCAAGAATAATCCTATCAACATTGATAATGAGAGTACTATCTGTATTGTCAAGAATCCAGTGTATCATTCCAAGACCAAGCACATTCAGATTAGACATCACTTTATAAGAGATTGCTATGAACACAGGCTTATCAATGTGGTTAAAGTTCATACTGATGATAATGTAGCAGATCTACTCACAAAGGGCTTTGATGTTTCAAGATTTACCTTTTTTGTTGTGAGTGTTGGTATGATTAATATGTAAGCTATTTTTGAGGGGAGGCATTAGTAGTTATTAGTTAGTCATTATTTGAGGGGAGGCTACATGTATCATTCAAAAGACAAAAGTTTATTCATCATTCAACAAAGTTATTACAACAACCATTCAGAAAGTTTCTACATCATCATTGTTGTTAATAAGACACAGAAAACACAAGACTATACCAACCCCCAACTATCACAACCTACTACCAAGCTTCATACACATACTCCATAGGCCTTTTTACCTTGCCCTCATAGTTATGCTTCCCCTTTTGAGCAGTTTTTCTCTTATCATCAAAAGAAGCCTGCTTTCTTGGGCAAGCCAGGCCAAGAACCTGTTTGGGAGGTCTCTCTTTCCTTGGAGCAGGCCACTTCATGTTCTGAATTGCTGATTCCAGGGCTTGAGTCAAAGAATGTGGAAGCTCATTAGCCAGAGATGAACCAGGGACAACTTTCTTCTTCTTGGGCTTTTTGTTGGTAGTACTCCCTGCATCAGTTATGGTAGAGTTGGCAACACTTATTGTTGAGGAAGATTCTTGGAGTCCCATCCACTGTACATGAGGAGGGAAATAATCTAACCATCCTGGATCTTCAAACTCAGAATCAGAGTAGTAACTTATCTCTGAATCAGTGGTGCCATCTGAGTCTGAAGAGATGTTCACAATTGGAATGTGACTCATTGTGCTTACTAGTTTTTGTGTTATGCTAAAGAAAGAAAAGGTGATTGCATGTTGTTGTTGGTAAAGTTGCTTTTATAAGCAAAATAAAGGTAAATGGGCATTTAATGAAGTGTATTGATGTTCACTTACCATGGTAGCTTTGGGATTTAATTTGGGGAGATAGTCATTAATCAGGGTTGACTTTCAAAGATATTTTGGTCAAATGGTCAACATCCAAGATTTTTTTTGGGAAAGTACTTTGGTCAACATACTGTGTGAGTTTATAACGGAAGGTACTGCTCCATATTTTATGGAACGTACTGCTTGGTGCTATTAAAGGGTTCGCTGACGTGTCAGATACTGTTCCAATGGTTAGATTTGCGGCTAACAAACTTTCGAAAGATATGGGGATAATTACTTCCAAAAATAAAGGTTCATAATTTACCCGTGATTTTTTTTGTATCTTATCCTTATATAAACCTCATATCTTTTCTTTTTATTCATCCTTATTCACATTTCTTGTTATTTAAACTCATTTCTTGTTAATCACCATGGCAAATCGACGCACCAACACCAAACACAACATGATAGCAAACCTTGAGAAAACCCAAGATAACCTTGACTTTCATGGTATTATTGACTTTCTCACTGGAACCAACATCTGTTACTCAATCCTAGTCAACCCAGAAATTATTGGACCTTGGATTTAAGCTTTTTGGGATACAGCAAGGTCACAGGTTGAAGATGGAGAGGATATCATTACTGCTACAGTTGCTGGGAGAGCTATTCGTGTCACAGAAGCTTCAATTAGAGAGGCTATGTTATTTGATGATGAAGGAGGCTCTGTTTTGTTTGGAAAACAAGAGACTTGGAACACACTCAGAGACATTGGGTATGAAGGTCCTTTGACTAAGCTTACTTTTCAGAAGGCTATGGTTAGTCCTTATTGGAAATTTCTTATTCATATTTTACTTCATTGTTTGAGTCTAAAGAGTACTGCTTGGGATCAGTTTAGCCATTCCATAGCTTCTGCTTTTGTTGGTCTTATTACAAATCAACCTTTCAATTTCTCATACATGATCCTTGAAGGTATGCTTACTCATATTAAGGTTGGCAAACCCTTTCTAATGTATCCTAGATTTGTTCAATTGCTTTTAGAGAATCCATTAGATGGGATACCCAAACCTCAGGATTATGTACCTACCATTAGGATGCCACCTAAAGTGTTCACTTTTATGTCTCATAAGGGAGTAAATTTTTCGGGTAGGAATACACCTCTAAATGCTTGTATGTTAGAGGTTGCTCAAGCTGTTAGGGATGAAGAAAACAATAGTGGTTCTGCACAATCTAATAATGATGATCAACCTGATTCTGCTGAGCATTCTGCTTCAGTACATACTCCTACACCACCTATTGTTTCCCCTCAGCATGTTGTTTCAATTGAAAGGACTCCCTCAGTATCAGCTTCCTTGGATAAATCTGTTTTTGCTCAAGGTACTTCTCCACGAAATACTTTTTCTAAAGGTACTGCTTCAGAGGATTCACAGGTACCTACTGATGAGGCGAAAAATGAACCACTTTTAGGGGGTCATTTAAGCCCGGAATTGAATTTATTTGATCAAATATTGCCCTAAATCATTCCTTTTGTGATTTTAGGTACTTTGGGAGTGAAATCTGGAAAAGGAAGCAATTCAGACGTTTTTGAAGCATAAAAGTGAAGAAAACACCAAAGACTTAATTTTCCAAGCTGGGAACAGTAGTTGACGGCGTCAAGAGCAACAATTTGACGGAGTCAAGAGTAATTTTCATGACGGCCCAGTACAGAAATGAAGGCGTCACAAGGAAGAGCGTCAAGAGTAAAATACGTGACAGCCTGGAAAAAGTTAATACATGACAGTGTCAGATGTAGATCAAGGCAGTCCGAGAATTCTTTTGGCGGCGAGATGACGGCGTCACCCATTTGGTCTTGACGCCGTCAGACTCAATTTTCTATATATAGTTTTCTAATTTTCATTCATTAGGAGGAAAAAGTTTGGAGAAACTCTAAGGCCGAACCATATACGATTTTTACAGGTTTTTCAACGGTTTTCAGCCCTTGAACCCTTACATGTGTAATTGAGATAAGTGTTCTTCTAATTCAATTAATATGTCTATGTGTTGGTTGTCTATATCTTGTGCTTGTCTTGATTCTACCATGCTAGGCTAGATTTATCTTGTGATTGCTTAGATCTAATGAAACCTAGATGTTGATTATGTGTTGATTACTTGTTTATGGTTGTATTGGATGAATGATTTCGATGTTAGGCTTAAGAAAACTGGCAGATCTCCAAATGGTAACATGCTTGAACGTCTTAGGAAACATGAACTGATGTGCACTAGGTTTTATTGGTTGTATTTAATGCATGAGTAAATTCTAATGATCCCATGTTAGGAGCTTCTTAGCCGGCTCGACATAGGAGTGAAATAGGCACTCATAGGATTGGGGAGTTAAGTGCGCCACCCCATGAATGGTATTAAGGAATACAATCCGTCATCCACACAACTATAACAAGTAATTAACGTGTAAAAGATATCTAGGGAGTAGTGAAATCTAAGTAAACACATTTCTCCACTTATTGCTCACAACCTTAGTTTAATTTAGTTTTATTTTCATTTCTAGTATTTTATTTTGATTGCATCTTTAGTATTGGTTTAGTTGACTAGCAACTAATTCCGTCCAAATCCTTCAAACCCGAGATATTTACTTGCTTTCTAAAAAAATATAAAAATACAAAAAATAATCATCCCTCATCTCTAGAACTAGTATTTAGGTTTTCTAATCCTAGCGACACTATTCCTAGCTGAACGATCAATCCCCCGGTACTTGTCACTATACTATACTACAACGATCAGGTACACTGCCTGGTGGGGGTTGTAAGCTTCTCAAGATCCCTTGAGAGGTAAAGCCTGGTGCAATCCCTACGCATCAAGTTTTTGGCGCCGCAGCCCGGGGAATAGTTATTGTCTAGGTTAGAATCTCTTTTTATTAGGTCTACTTGCTAGATTCCTTTCTAGTAAGATTTTATTTTTATTTATAGGTCTTCTTTAGTCTATCTTTTCTTTGTGTCTTTGTTTGTAAAAACCTTTCCATTGACTATTCCGTTAGCCATTATGGAGAACGCGAATCCACCATACTACCAACCACGTAATTCACCCACTCCAAATGACATCTTGATGTTTAAACAACATGAGGATGAACCTATCTATGATGCATGGGCTCGTTTTAAATATTTACTCCGAAAAGTCCCTTATCATAATTTCGATCTGTGGTCCCAAATTGAAATATTTTACCATCGTGTCGACCACTATACCAAAATGGACATTGACCATGCCACAGATGGGGACCTTTGGGGATTAAGTGCTGATGAGGCATGGAAAACCATAGAGAATTGTGCCAAACTTGCCAAAAAAATGGCCAACCCAACAAACGTTGTTACGGATCAATTGATAGCAAGTTTAAGGGAATAAGCAAGAAGATTGTTTGGGGATAAAACTATAGATGAGATAACTGGGCATACGGAGTGGTTTGATTTCACCACAATACAAGATGAACATATAGGTGACCTTGATGTGATGGAGGATGTAGCCGAACATGATCACATTGATAAAAAAGACCTAGGTTTTATGATCGATGATGATGAATCTCAAGAAACACATGATGAATCTTTTGGGCAATTTGTATATAGCAGTCAGAATATTGAGGATGATCCTTATGATTCAGATATAGAAGTTGAGATGCCTAGAGAAGCACGTGAGATACTTGGAAAAAAGTTAGGGTTAGATTATAATAAAATACATGTTAAGGATATAGGTGATCTTGACACTAGGAATGATGAAGTAGAAAATCTTAGCCCACTAAGTATCCCACAAGTCCTACCATTATTTAAGGCATACATACCACCCGTGACTTACCCGGAAGAAGTAGAAGAGACTATAGGAGCCCCAATAGAGGTAGAGCCCTTGGACCAAACACAACTAGATGAAATAGGTTTGAATACTTGTAAACACAACCTTTCTCTTAGTTCTAGGGAAGTTCCTAGTTTTGATGAACCAGAGCCTCAACCAAAACCGTTACCTAATCTTCCATCCTTGGATGAAAATTTAGGAATTGAAACAGGTTCCAATCCACCCATCAAACCATATAGTCCGGGTAGTCTTAGGATAAAGGTAGTGGACTCTAAGCCTTGTAGAGAGGAAGCCAATATAGGAGTGGAAAATGACCTTACATGCTTACATCACCCATTTATGATTGATCACAAGAAACATTATGGGTTTAAACCGGGTTTATTAGGTCAAGATGGATCCCTAACTAGTAATCTCTTGAAGTTGATTGAAAATGATCCCTTTCTAGGAGAAAATCTTAATCCACCCATTAACCCGATTGAATTAGGTAAGGTTATGATGATAGGAGCACACCCCTTTGAGCATATAATTCATTCACCACTCTTTCCTCATGAGGCACATTCCTACCCTAAGGGTATGTATTGCTACTATCACCCATACTTAATCCTAAGTGTAGGGAAAACTTCCCCTATTCATGTTAAATAAGGGTAGAGTCAGGCTCGTGACTCGAATAAAAACAAGCGCTTCTTGAGAGGCAACCCATGCTTTGTGTGATTTTATTTTGTTTGTTTGTTTTTTATTTGTTTCCGTATGCATGCTTTATTTTTATGGTTGGTAGATCATGTTTCTAAACTAAAAAGTGGAAATACTTTAATTTGTTGTTTTGGCCTAGTCTTAACTCCACCTAAAGGTATTTTTGCAAAAGATAAGTGTAAGGGGAAACCCCAAATATGTTTTTAAGCAACAAACCAATCATGGTTCTCCACAATATTAAATGAACATGTATATTCGTATTTGTTAGAGTCAAATGCTTGTATTGAGTCATAATGAAGTTTTGTAGGATTTTCCAGGAAGTAGGACCAAGTTTTTCCAGAAATTTTCCGGAAACTTAACACAAGAATTTCTGCAGGCCACTTCTGATGGCGTCACGACTTTACTCTTGATGGCGTCACGTATAAAAATCTGGAAATTTTACCAGTTTTGTTTTTCTAACGGAGTTTTAAAGTTTTTGTTGAATTATTAAGTTTTATAATCTCCAGGAAATCTGCAAACGTCATTCCACAAGCATTATATCTTATTTTGTTTTCTAGGATTTAGTAACTTATGTAGATTGCCGCCGATTTTATGCGAGGTTGTCTTGTTTGTTTTCTCAGGATTTACAAGTTATGTATCACAAGAAGATGATTTATTATTCTGGAAGGGAAGCTTTGATTGTTCATTTTCTTGGAGGAAGATTTAACCTGGCCACCTTATTATCCATACCGAGCGATGTTAGATTTGGAAAGTCTCTCAGTCTAGCTAGTACCCTTAAATGATAGAATTTGACAACTAAGTCAGATTTGATGATTCGTATGGTCTCGCAGTATCTTAGTATTGTTGTTGAGTTATGAATTCTCTCACTATATCCTTCTAGTCCTGGTTAGTAGTTCTGTAATCCTTTCGTTGCTTCTATTGTATAGAGGAATCCTGCATGTAAGTGATATGGAAAGTCTCTCCTAGGGAAGTCAATGGGAAAATCCAACTTAATGGCTAAGTGAGTGACAGGTGGGGTAAGTATCCAGGGATAGTTCGGCAAAAGGGATGTTTATGGAAGAGTTCCTTTGTTTACAAAACTTTTAAATGAAGATTGTTATTAACAATCCTTTGAAAAGGTAATTATTTCCTTTATGGCATAATCCTTCCTGAATTTTACATAGGTGATCAGGCTATGTACAATTGAGGACTAATGATGCGATGTTAGATTTTGTCAAAATATCATAACTTTTCTCAAAAGTTTTAGATGGTGTTCAACGCATTGTTATTAAAATGGTATCCTGATATTTTCTTTCAAGTAACATGAAAATTGCCTCGCGTAATAATAGCAAATACTTGGTGTAATGATAGAAAAATCAATTTATAGGATGGTAATAAAATAGCTTACTTCAGAAATTTTTCGGTAAAACAATTTCCCCATATAATAGTAAAATAGCTTGAATGGTGTATTGGAAAAGTGGGTGAATCTTGTCGAATGGTAATCGTCTACTAATTCGTCAAAAACGAAATCAACCTAATCCCTAATAAGACAATGCTAAAATGTTGCGAAACGATTGAAGTCTGAGCAATTGGGATAGAAAATGGAGTAAATGATGGTTATGATTATCACAGAGGTAACAAAGGATAGATACTACATTGGATAGAAAAGTGCTTAATACAACTAGGTTATGTCATCGTACCAACAGTAAGTACAAAAGGAAAGATACAACCCTAAAGGGCTCAAACTACGGTTTATATATTGAAACAAGGCTCCTCTTGCTGAAGCATTATTGTTATCCTTGATGTTGCTAATATCCTGACAGTTCTCTTTCAACAGCTCACGCTATTCCTCGAGCGATTCAGTCTTGATTCCAAGTTCCTGATTTTCCTTGTTCCTTAGTTCCGAGCAGTCGTTCTTGAAATGCCCTAAGTTTCCACATTTAAAGCAACTCCCTGGGATCTTATGATTTGTGAGTTTCCTACAATCCTTAGTCCGATGACCCTGCTTCTTGCACACTCCACACGGTTTACTGCAATGATCTCGGTGATGTTGATTACACAGGTTGCAGTAAGGTAACTTTCCAGTATACCTTCTCTTTGTGTGCGGTTCTGCAGCAAAGGTTCTATTCACTTCTTGTCCTTTGGGTGATTGTTGAGCAGCATTGCAACCTAGATTGTTGTTCCACTTCCTTTTAATATTGTTTCCTGATTTCTCGGCGTGAACTATGAGTTCCTTTGCTTCAATCGCAATTTTGATAGCTTCAGACATGGTATCGGGTTCCCATGCGATGACCAACATACGAATTCCATTTGAGAGTCCCCCGATGTACCTTTCAAGTTTCTTGCTTTCCGGTTCATCCATTGCAGAACCTAGTCGTGTTAATTCATAAAAATGAGTAGTGTACTCGTCAACATTATTTCCTACCATGGTAAAGTTTAGTATTTCCTACACAAAATGTTATACCCATCATCCTTCTTAGTTTCTCTCAAGAGTGTGAGTAGGCAGCATCAACTCCCACCATCTTAATATGTTTGGCCCACCATTCCTGGGCATGATCCTGAAAAGTGCATGTGGCGAACTTAACCTTGTCTTCCTTACGACAGTCGCCACATCGAAATATTGTTTCTATTTCTTCGAACCATTTGAGAAATTCCTTTGTGTCTCTAGTTCCGCTAAAGGAGGGAGGATTGCACCCCATAAATTCCACGTGAGTAAGTTCCTTAGTGAGGGCGGTGGCTATGTTCTTGGCAATGACTTGTCCAACAGCAGCTTGCGACATGCTTGAAGTGGTTTGCTTAAATCTCTCTTCATCAAATTATAAGAGACCATGAGGATCTATAGGTAATAGAAATTATCATATTCACAACACCTGAATATAATACATGAAAATTTCGGTCTACGTGAACCGATATCACAAATAGCACAACCATTTCTTACATAGTAGAGTCACACTTGATATATTTGTTTGTACAACAATCAAAAGACAACAAGTTCTTTAGATTATGTCCCACACTTTCTGTGGCTAGGATAATAGTAAAAGCTAGTGAGGATATAAGTCTGGTATAGGAACTTCCTGGTGTCCCTCTGTGTGAAATCAGGTTTGTGGCATTACAAGGTCGAGATAGTCCTGAAGTGGTGTCTGAAGTTGTGCATCGATCAAATCTCAAATAATGTAGGTTCTGAACCATTCCTGAAGAATCTGCGGATGTTTCTGTTGAGTCCGTGATATTGGTATTATCTACTAGGTGTCATCTAGTTCATGGCAAGTGGGAATGGAAAAGGAAAATGACAATGATGGTACTAGTGAATGGAATACTACCCTCTTTCGCGCTACATCGCGACATCTAAGAGGTAAAACTGAAGTACGCATTATAGGATGACCAATAGTGTAATAAGTAACTGATGGTGGTGGTAGTACCTGAGTAGTGAGTGCTCTACTAGTGATGGAAAGAAACATACTATCTCCCTTGAAATAAACAATCTAATATGTCCATTAAGATTAAGTCTGAATACTCTACCAAAAGGCATTCTATGTATGGGCTGAATGATAGGAAAACCCTGTTCCTACGGCAAATCAATAGTGCTAATGGTGTAAGTGCAACTGGTGGTATAATGGTAGTGGAAGATGACAAGGCATCTTTAATGTCGGAATCCGATAAAAGGATGTCAGGGTGAGTATCTGAAGACATGTCACTTGTGAACCAGGTCAATAAAATGATATATATATATATATACGAATATAAGTATAAATAACTCGCACAGGGTATGCATGAAACAACATGTATCATGATTATGCACTTATGATGAAATGATGAGATGCTATGATGATGCGGTTATAGTCTAGGGTCCAAGATACATCCTAGTTCGCTATAACCTTAGCTCTGATGCCAATCTGTCACACCCCCAATTTACATGACTTGCAGCGGAATGGAATACCTAGGGGTGTCTATCATAGCACCACAGTTACAGTTACATTTAACGACCTAAAGTGTCGTTTGGAAAATTCTTCGTTTGATCATTGAAATAATCCAGAGTTTACAATATGAGGTCCCCAAAAGGTGTTGCAAGTTTATGAAAAACAAGTCATACTAGATCAAACATTTCCATAAGTGCATGAAATAATGGTGAGACGCATCGACCCCGCGACTCCATGAAGGTCCAAATGCATGTCACATGTGCTACCTTAATAACCTGAAATACATTGCTAAAACGTCAACATGAATGTTGGTGAATTCCATAGGTTTATCAAATGTAATGTTGTACGGCCACCACAAGTAAAAGTGCATGACAAAAGTTAAGTAAAACTGTACAATAGACCTTAAGCTCATGACCCCGAAGCTATGACTGATGAAATTATATGCCCCTTCCGAATGTTTTACCAGAACACTCCCACAATGTAGACATGAAATGCATCCGCTTACTGTTGGTAATAACTACCACGGATGGAGGCGTCACCCTCGATAGATCTATCCACTCACTCTCGCTTACCGGTAAATTAACGGTCCATGATAATAAATAGGGGACTTTAACTGATTGGTAAGGCAACTTAAGCAATGTACATATGTTTTGGTACTTGGGCTCGTACTAAAATAAATGATGCAATGTATTCCCCCCGTGGGATTTGAAATCAAAATGTTGAATTGAAAACGGGGCTATGAAAACTCACCTGATATGATGGTACCATGAACATGTAATGAGCTGAAAAACAAGGCGCGCATACTAGCCGCAACCTAATATGAATGATGAATGATCTACTTTAGATCATGAAATGATGTTATGAATGTCCATGCACATGTTTCATATACCACTCTACTCTTTGGAAAATACTTGTTGTTATCAAAAAAATACATTTTCCAAAACTTAGGAAAAATATGGCAACTAGAAAATAAAACTAGTTGAAATATATATATATATATCGTATGTGTCAATGTTAGTGTTGAAATCCTCGGTTTGAAATCCTTGAAATAACGCCTTGTAGTGATAAAAATATACTTGTAATCACTAATACTTCCATAGTTATGAATTTGGGTACTTGGTTAATATTTCTAGAAAATCTAGAATTTAGTACGTAGAAGAAGTATTATTATTATTACTAGTGAAAGCTGCCAATTATAGAGGATTTTTGTCGATATTGAAACGTGAATATCTTTGTCGTTATAAGTCCGTTTTACTTGTTCTTTATATCCACGGTTACGTCTTAGTATGTAGTAATATGTTTTGGAAAGCTTGGCTCCTCCGGGTTACGTCTAAAGCCTCTTTTTGTCCGACGAAAAACGTCCAACAGCATGTATTTTCAGAAAATATAGTTTTCGTCAATAAACTTGCAAAAATCATAACTTCTTCGTTATAAACTCTTTTTAATCCGTTCTTTCGCCTACGGATTCGTTTTTGAAAGTATTTTCTAAAAATTTTGCCAAAGTTTCCTTTATGTTTACTGATTTTCCTGGATTTATAAAAATGGGACAGTAGGTTTATATACTTGTTACAAAACCATTTTTCATGGCCAAAACTAGTTTCTACTTCAACCAAATCTCTTGAAAACACCACAAATCTATACTAATCCTACCATACACCTTCTTAGGTGCCATGGGTTCCTAATCACTAGTAATCATGTTAATGTAACAAAGGAACACCTAAATCAAAATCTAGGGTTTGTATGTTCAAAAAGTTAACAAAAATAATGTGGTATAGCTAACTTGTACATGAAATTAAGCATGAAAACCATAAGATACATGTGTTAATTAGATGAAAACACGAAAATAAATTTGATAACTCACTTTGAAATAATGGGTGATTAGATGATGAGAAATCTTGTGTTACTTGTGTTTTTGTTGCAAGAATCTTGATTAGAATGATGAAATGAACAACTTTGTAGCTTTGTACTCTGAAAAATCATCACTTGATCATGGAGATTGAGATGAGGTCGTGGGTTTTGGAGAAGAAAGATGAGAAATGAGCTTTTGATTCTTAAAATTATGTATGTTAAGTGTTTTAGGTGTTTTTCCTAGATATTTATGTAATTTCAATGGCATACTTGTAATTATATGGTCAATGTGAAGACTAATGAGGGGGGGGGGGGGGGCTGCACATGTTAGTTAAATGTGTGTGGGAAGCTTGGTAATCTAGTTCACGGAGTCGGTTTTGGTTCCATTAATCGCTAAACGTTAATAGTTAAGCCGCGAAACGTAAATCTGGGTATCGTGTTTGCTAAAAAAATAAATATTAACGAAGTTAACCGGGACTTAATAAAGTCATAAAAATGTTAAAAATATGTTGGGTACAAGTATTGAGTGTTCGGGTAATTGTTGTTTAGTTTTCACGAAAATCGTCGTAATATTTATAAACTTACGTTATAAATAAAAATAAATTTCCAAAATACTGGGTAAATGAATATTATAACTTTTATGATGATATAATGGATATAAAAATATGTCGGGACCATTGTGGGAATATTTAGATATATTCGTCGTGTATAAACCGGGTGTTAACGTTTATTATAAATAATTATAAGAAAAACGTTAAATGTATCGAATATATAAATTTGAAAATCCTAAGAGTGGTATAATATGTAAATGACCTACTGATGATATGCAAACTGTCTCTAGTCCATATGCAGTGTCCTTACTGATAATGAAATGAATTCGCACCTAAACCAATCCGGTTACGCGAATTTGAATACCCGTAAACTAAATTTACGATGAAATGTGTAATGCAAGTGAATAGTGAAAACTTTTCTGGCAATGAATAGTGTTCAGTGAATAGTAAAATTTCTGAATGCTTCTCGGAATGTCAAACAGACACCAAAAATGATGAATAGTAAACTGATGAATAGTGTTTTGATGAATAGTGTTTGGTGAATAGTGTTTTTCCAAAGTTTGGAAAATGACCTGAAATGGTGAGTTGTGACACCTTACAGATACACTTTCGCTTGAGTTTGTTTGTTTAATGGTAGATGTGTAATAAAACTATGAGAAATACTTGTTAGTGCAATTTTAGCGCCAAATTTAAATTTTTTTACAACATTTAGGAGTGAAACTTTAGCCATAGCAAGTGTCTCATGGATCAGAGATTGTATGACTAGCACATAACCGTATCATTCAGAAAAATTTTCCACCCAAATATGTGAGGTTCACCTTTAGATTTGATAGGAAAAGCATTTATTATTAGTGCTTATGAGTGTACCGGTAGCATTTAGATTCTAGAACTTGCTTTAGTGATGCATCCCGAGACCGTTAGTGAGACTACATTCGTGTAGTAGGATTTACTACATGATAAGAGGCAGTAGGATCACCCTTGTGTTAAACCCGTATCATAATTACTTGACCATTTAAGTCATATTACTTGGCTAGTTAAATCAACTAATATTTCCCACACCCTTAGCGTTGTACTCATTTTTAGTACACGAAACCCCTAGTACACCCCTCCGAGCCTATCTTTTCGTTTCTAACTTTAAGCATTTTACTTAAAGGAAGAATTTGTTACACCCCACTTAAATGTACAACCAAATCGCCTTAGCCTTCCGTGTATGCGCTCATTTTTAGTGCATTATTGTTATTTGTTAAACCCTAAGTTAACTATCTAATTGATTACATGGTTGCTAAGTCGAGTCATATCCTTGTACATATTGTTTGGGACGATTGGGACTCATGGGTAAAGTACTTATATTATGGAGTAATGGGGAAGAACATCATATTATTACCCCCCATATGTGCGTTAATCTTAAAAGTACTCCAAGTGTTTTGATTTTCTTAATTCGAGTCATTAGTTTAGTTCATTGTAAAGTATGTAAAAATTCAAGTGTAAGGGGAATTTATATTCCCTATGATGTATTATTTTGGATGGTAGGGTAAGAGTGTATGCAAAAAAAAAAAAAAAAAAAAAAAAAAAAAAAAAAAAAAAAAAAAAAAAAAGCACATTTGCTTGAATTTTGACTAGAATAAAAGCGCATTTGCTTGAAGACAAGCAAATCTCAAATGTAAGGGTATATGATGAGGCAAAAAATGAACCACTTTTAGGGGGTCATTTAAGCCCGGAATTGAATTTATTTGATCAAATATTGCCCTAAATCGTTCCTTTTGTGATTTTAGGTACTTTGGGAGTGAAATCTGGAAAAGGAACCAATTCAGATGTTTTTGGAGCATAAAAGTGAAGAAGACGCCAAAGACTTAATTTTCCAAGCTGGGAACAGTAGTTGACGGCATCAAGAGCAACAATTTGACGGCGTCAAGAGTAATTTTCATGACGGCCCAGTACAAAAATGAAGGCGTCACAAGGAAGAGCGTCAAGAGTAAAATATGTGACGGCCTGGAAAAAGTTAATACATGACGGCGTCAGATGTAGATCAAGGCAGTTCGAGAATTCTTTTGGCGGCGAGATGACGGCGTCACCCATTTGGTCTTGACGCCGTCAGACTCAATTTTCTATATATAGTTTTCTAATTTTCATTCATTAGGAGGAACAAGTTTGGAGAAACCCTAAGGCCGAACCATATGCGATTTTTACAGGTTTTTCAAGGGTTTTCAGCCCTTGAACCCTTACATGTGTAATTGAGATAAGTGTTCTTCTAATTCAATCAATATGTCTATGTGTTGGTTGTCTATATCTTGTGCTTGTCTTGATTCCACCATGCTAGGCTAGATTTATCTTGTGTTTGCTTAGATCTAATGAAACCTAGATGTTGATTATGTGTTGATTACTTGTTTATGGTTGTATTGGATGAATGATTTCGATGTTAGGCTTAAGAAAACTGGCAGATCTCCAAATGGTAACATGCTTGAACGTCTTAGGAAACATGAATTGATGTGCACTAGGTTTTATTGGTTGTATTTAATGCATGAGTAAATTCTAATGATCCCATGTTAGGAGCTTCTTAGCCGGCTCGACATAGGAGTGAAGTAGGCACTCATAGGATTGGGGAGTTAAGTGCGCCACCCCATGAATGGTATTAAGGAATACAATCCGTCATCCACGCAACTATAACAAGTAATTAACGTGTAAAAGATATCTAGGGAGTAGTGAAATCTAAGTAAACACATTTCTCCACTTATTGCTCACAACCTTAGTTTAATTTAGTTTTATTTTCATTTCTAGTATTTTATTTTGATTGCATCTTTAATATTGGGTTAGTTGACTAGCAACTAATTCCGCCCAAATCCTTCAAACCCGAGATATTTACTTGCTTTCTAAAAAAATATAAAAATACAAAAAATAATCATCCCTCATCTCTAGAACGGTTTTCTAATCCTAGCGACACTATTCCTAGCTGAACAATCAATCCCCCGGTACTTGTCACTATACTATACTACAACGATTAGGTACACTGCCTGGTGGGGGTTGTAAGCTTCTCAAGATCCCTTGAGAGGTAAAGCTTGGTGCAATCCCTACGCGTCACGTACTCCCAATGATTATACTTCCACAGGTGGGCTTCAAACACCTGGAGGAGATGAGGGAATTGAAGGTGCTGTGAGTACTTCTGATTGGGCTAAGGAATTGGAGAAGATGAAGACAACTGTTAATGCTCAAGCTGCAGAAATCAAGAAGCTAAGAAGGAAGTTCAGAAGATTGAAGAAATTTATTTGGCCTCTTGTTCAGAATTTTAGGTTTTATGTGAAAGAAAAGAAGCAGTCTCAGAAGCCAAAGTCAAAATCTTCAAAGAAGTCTTCTAAATCCAAGAGGAAGCATAGGAGGTCATCATTTACCAAATTGGGGAGGAATCAAGATGAGAATTTGGATAAAGATGATGCTGAGGTTAAATATTCAGAAGATGCTCATTTGTGGCAATATCCAGAAAGTCCAAAGACTCTTGTACCAGAAAGCTATATTGAAGAAGATATGAATATTGCACAAGAGAAAGATAATGAGCAAGAAGATGCTGAGCAAGAAATTGTTAAGCAGGATGTAGATGCACAGAACATTCAAAGTGCTGGTGTTCAAAGTACTGCTTCAGAAAACATAAGTCTGCTAGGTACTGCTGAGCAAGGTACTTCTTCTAGGAATATTGATGAAAGTGGAGTCACTGCAGCTGGACCTTCTACAATGAATTATGAAGATGAAGCTTGTCCTTCTACTCTTGTACATCAAGAAGAAGTAAGAGTACATACTGCAAGTGATGATGAAACAATTGCTCAAGTTATGATCAATTTGAGGAGACCTACTGGAGGAATACATATTTCTGAGCCTGCACAAAAAGATGTTGAAAGTACTTCTGAATCAGAAGAGCTAGATCTAAAAGATAAAGGGAAAGGGATCAAGGATCAGAGAGATGTTAAGAAGAAAAAGAAGAAATTTTCTATTGCTCAGATTAGAGAATTAGAGATTGCAGAAGATTTAGAGCTTGCTAAGAAGCAACAAGCTGAGTATGATGCTGAGTATTTGGCAGAAGTTAGTAGGCCAATTACTAAGAAGCCAATGACAATTGCTCAGGAGAGGAACTGGATGATAAGTTTCTTGAAAAGAAGAGGATACAAGAATTTACACAAAAAGAGGTATCCAGAAGTGAAAGCTCTGTGGGATAAAGTACAAGAAGATATCAGAAAAGAAGTAGAAAACTTTGTACCTATGGAAGTTGATAGAAAGAAGAAATTAGAAGATATCAGAAAGGAACACGCTGATAAAAGGAGATTGAAAAGAAAGAAATTAGTTCAAGATGATCAACTGTCAAAAAGATTGAAAATGATTCATGAAAACACAGTTGATGAACTTAGAAATTATTTCAGAGTTGTAGACTTTGAGAATAAGAAGATTGCAGATTCTGGAAAGAAGTCCAAGATAATCTCATTTTCTGTGGTTGAATCAAAAGAGGGGAATTATTTTATGATCCACAGAGAAGATGAAAGCTTCACAACATTCAATATGTTATGGGATGTGTTGCATTGTATTACAAGGGCAGATTTGTATGACTTATATGTGCAAGTGCAGACATACTATGCAGAGATTGAAGCTTCAGAAGTGGGATTAATTTTGCTTGGAGACTTAATTACCATTTGGGAAACTGAAGAAACAAGTGTTGATCCTCTGTGGAATGATCAAGAGAATTAGAAAATAACAAGATGGAGATTCTTTGAGTCATCAGGAGTTCATACATTAGAGATGGAAGATGGTACCATGATTCATATGCTGGCTGAGAAGAGATATCCATGGATTAGAGAAATTATGCTCAGAATGCTGGATCATGGAATGGAACTTGAAGATGAATCTGAAGTAGCTTTGGATGTTATCAAGCTATTTATCAGATGGATCAAGTCTGAAGAGTAATATTGCATAATACTGGTATGATTTGTTTTGTAAAATAAAGTATTTTTCAAAGTACTGCAAAAACAAACAGTACTTTAACAAAGTACTACTTGCTGATATAAACCAGTATAAGTCCTTTAAAATAAAAATAAAATGTTTTGATGTTTAAAAGAAAAGGAAAAAGGATTTGAAAAGCAACACACGGTGTTAGTATTTATACTGCACAACAAATGGTAATCAACTCACCATGTTTAACAAACATGAAAGAGTTTGACTCATCATGAGGGTACGGCTCTGATGTGATAATCAAATCCGTTTATGGTTGATAGTTTACCAAAAACTATATGGTTATCAACTCACCATACTCCAAGTGATCAAGAGTTGGCTAGTCCATAGCAAACAGCTATTGGTAAAGACTAATCAAATCCGTTGATAGCTGATGATTTGCTAAAAATCATAATTTTCAATGATTCACCTCTCACAGGAGTTAACACACCTGGAAGTGATGAGAATAGTATGAAACTTTTAAGATTTGATGATCATTGTACCAAAGTGTTGCTGCATTGCTGAGAAGATATATTGAAAGACAAGATGCTGATGAAGAGTACTTTGACACATGACAGATAGAAGACAAAGAAATAAAGAAACAATCTTTCTGAATGATTAAAGATTTGAAGATTAAAGATAACAAAGAAACTTGAAATCAAGCAACTGGAGTTCAAGTTAGGGGAGGATTGTTGGGATATAAAATATCAAAGTACTTCTGGATGTCAAAGTACTGCTGCATGAAGAATAAAGTCAAAGTACTGCTAAAGGAAAAAGTTAAAGTACTGCTGTTATTGAAGAATGTTTAAAGTACTTCGAAGGAAACAAGGACTGATGTGCAATATTAGATAAGGATTAATATGTAATATTGAACGAATATTCTAGAATTAGTTAGGGATAATGACTTGTCGTTCAAGGATTATATGTTGTAAACCGACTTAAGGTTATCTATATAAAGAGCCTTAAGAGGTATTAGTCGATACAAGTTTTAGATAGAAGTTCTCATAAGTTTTAGAGTCGATCAAAGTTGATAAATAGTTAGGGATTGTTAGTGAATCTGTGTAACAAAGCAGGTTCAAAGTTTGGTTAATATAAAAGTTCTTCTTAAGCTTTGTGTTAGTAGATTCCGCATACTTTACAAGGTAAAACAGTGTTTCAATATTAATAGTGTTGAGTTTACTCAATATTGTTAAACCCTTACAAGCTACAAAGTAGTTTGGTCAGAGTATATCGATCCAACAAGTGTTGGGTTTTATTGATTTGATGATACAAAAAAATAAGAATGAAACATGAAGGGCTTGAAGTGACAAGAAGGGAAACTACAAAAAGATGGAGGATTTGGAAGATTCTAGAAGAATATTTAGTTTCCTAATTGTATTATGATTCCTCTCGTAAACTCTAGATGTCTCTAGTATATAAAGAGACATAGGGTCATTAGTTTTAATAGCACGTACAAGATGTAAACACCAAAGGTGTGTGTGTGTGGGAACCTATGCGTAGGGATTTGGGAAAACGCCTAGGGTTTAGTTGATTAGTTTAGTATAGCCTCAAGGTCTTTCTACCTTGATCAAGTAGGATTGGGGCTGTAAATTATTAATATATGTTAGAGATGATGATGAAGAACCTTGTTGATAATAATAATAATCTTTATGTTATTCCGCTGTGCTTATTATTATCATAATGCTTATAGTTTATCCTAGATCAATGTCTAAACAACATGGAGTCCAAAACGGTCATTAGAACTTTGAAGATGGTGCGTGCATGAGTTCTATCTAGTGGTATCAGAGAAAGGGGGCTCTCGATCTAGGGATCTACAAGGTTTTTCGAAGAAAAAGAAGAAAATTTAAGTCTGGTGCATATGTTCGTATTTTTCTGCAGGGCTGTTTTCAAACGATGATAACTCCTTCGTTAACCGTTTGATTAGGCTAAATTTTTTTGTGAAGATTCTTGGTACATCTAACTATTATTCCACCGGAAGGATCTTCGATTTGAGCATTTATGAGAAAGTTATGGTGTGTCGAAAACTATTGCAGACAAGGTTTTTGTAAGTCAAATTTTTAAGGTTTTTATGATATTCAACTTCATGAATTCATGGTTAACTTGTATCATGGGACGGTAAAGAAAGTGGTGTGATTGGTCGAATTCTTCATTAATGCATCATGGGTCGGTGGATTTTCAATGTTTTTAACCTCGTACTTCAATTTTAATGATTAATAATGGTTGAAGTAATTATCCTCGTATCTGATTGGAAAATATAAAAAGTTAAATCTCGTTCTATCTCAATGATTTAATGTTGCTAATGATTTGGTTGTGTAGGGATAAGATTCGATTTGATTGAAGTTTGTCATCTTCTGTATTAATGAACGAGAGCATGGACAAGACTCAGATATCTCGTACCATTAATTAAAGATAGCGAAGCTGATTTGTTAGTGGGTGCGTTGGTTTTCGTTCGAATATCAATGGGTTTCAAATTACAGCTACGTTTGGAATTAAAAATGATGCTCTTTTAATCAAAGTACTGCCCATGATTTGTTCAAAGTACTGCTCTCTCAAACCAAGGTACTGCTGCTCGTATATTGAAAGTACTGTTGCTTGTTTATGTTCAACATACTGCTCGTATTCTCCAAGGTACTTTCGTTTGTTTCAAAGTACTGCTTGCCGAATGCATGGTACTGTTTATTGCAAAGTGCTGCTGTGATTTATGGAGACATGTAAGAGCTTTATGGTTCAATATATATGTATGGTTTACGAGCAGTAAGGGGAAGTATCTATGATTGATTAAAGATTGGTTTTGGATTACACACACATAATGGTTATTTGATTTACACACACCGGAAGAAGTTTATGTTCTTAAAGGATTTTAAAAAGGCTCGTATTTGATTCTTATTGGAATAATTGATTACGAAGGAGATTGTTTATCACTTATTTGAAGATGAAGTGGAATTATTTGGGTTTTTGTTCTTATCATATAGCTTGATGAATCTAGCAATGTGTGATTTTTCTTATGATGCTCTATGCGCACATTGGCTATCACTTAAAGGAGTTACATTGTAGTGCTCAGTGTCTCATATTAGTTGAGGATTTTGTCAAGGGATTGCGGTCTACTTATATTTATGGTTGGGTATAAGTATGGAGTTACGTGGATAGTAAAGATTTAAGACACAAGTTTGGGTTATTCTACTTCTTCATCAAATTCATTATACTTGATTTTCTTCATCAGTGATCATTACAAGGAGCTTACAGAATTGAAGATTCATGAAGATGATTAACACATTGGTTTCAGGGGAAGTATCTTATTATGTGTTTAATCATTTGATGTACATGCACCACTCAAGGGGAAGTTTCCATTGCTTATACGTTCTCTATTTGTTGATAACAAAAAGGGGAAGAGATGTTAGAAGAGATTTGGAGTGGCATGGCATGGCTTAAGGGGAAGACAAGATTGTTTCATTCATGGCGAGATTTAATTATCTCAATTTTTCTACTTCGTCTAGGGAAGTTTGTACAAGAAGGTGATTGTTTTGTTACCATGAAATAGGGGAAGATTGTTGGGTTTTATTGATTTGATGATACAAAACAATAAGAATGAAACATGAAGGGCTTGAAGTGACAAGAAGGGAAACTACAAAAAGATGGAGGATTTGGAAGATTCTAGAAGAATATTTAGTTTCCTAATTGTATTATGATTCCTCTTGTAAAACCTAGATGTCTCTAGTATATAAAGAGACATAGGGTCATTAGTTTTAATAGCACGTACAAGATGTAAACACCAAAGGTGTGTGTGTGTGGGAACCTAGGCGTAGGGAATTGGGAAAACGCCTAGGGTTTAGTTGATTAGTTTAGTATAGCCTCAAGGTCGTTCAACCTTGATCAAGTAGGATTGGGGCTGTAAATTATTAATATATGTTAGAGATGATGATGAAGAACCTTGTTGATAATAATAATAATCTTTATGTTATTCCGCTGTGCTTATTATTATCATTATGCTTATAGTTTATCCTAGATCAATGTCTAAACAACATGGAGTCCAAAACGGTCCTTAGAACTTAGAAGATGGTGCGTGCATGAGTTCTATCAAGCTCTTTTACTCTCACTCAATCCCTTCGTAATGTTTTACACCACCTTTGAAAGGTCAGGTAAGACTTCGAACCCTATTTCTATTTATAGATACGTATTTTTATGATTTTAGCACAAACACTTGCTATATATAACTCGTAAACTATAAACACGACACATACTTATTATACCTCGTATCATTTGTTAGCTAGGTCATTAACTAGACCCTATAAGTATTTTGAACTTATATTAACGTATAAACATAGATATCACACGTTTCCAAAATGATTTGGACCTATACGATTTATACTAAAAAGACTTAGAATATTTTTGAGTCTATATAGTTTTCACGTTATGATTTTGCCCGTATACTTTAGCCTCGCCATTTTTAAATTTGACACGTAACTACCCTATATTTAAGCACGAACTAATTGTCTATCTTATAAGCTATTGAGACTAATAAATATCTTGACCTAACAACTTGGTTTTGTTACCTAAACGACCCTAAAGCAAAACGTGATTTCATAAAGATTTCAAGGAAATTAAATCACTTATGGGCCTGTTAAGCCCAATAAGCAGTTTCAAGCTTATTCTAATAAGCTGATCATAAAATCTCTTTTTAAAAGTTTTTATAAGGAAAAAGTGGATCGTCAAGCCCATTTAAAAGGAAAAAGTGGATTTTTAGCTAATAAGCTGTTGAAATAAGCTATTGTGAATAATATGAGCTTATTTGAAAAGTGAAAAGGTTAAACTTTAAGTTTGATAATTTATGGACGATTTTTGCAAAACTTCACTAATGAGGGACTAAAACTGTCAAACTTGTAAACTCTGGGTCAAAAGTATCAAAACTGTTTTCTTAGGATAAAAACTGTTAATATTGAAACATAGAGTTGGGAAATGTAAATATTGATACTTTTGGCCCTAAAATGTAATAATATGTAACTGTGGACTAACGATGTAAATTTATTCCGTTAGGGGTAAAAGTGTAACTTTAAGAAACTTAAAGGATTTAGTTTTAATATTAATTTTAAATAATGATTATATATATATATATATATATATATATATATATATATAATTTTATAAACTTAACTTATATATACGTATAAAATTCGTATAACTATAATTAAAATTTGACAATAAAACAATATGTAATTATTTTCTTTTATACGTACGTCGCTACACATCACCAATATACATTTCGATTTATTCTTGACTAATAACTAATGTTCGCAATAAAACGGGACTTAGACTATCAAACTAAAACTTGCCATATCTTTTAGGTCGCGTGTGAAGCCGTTGCCTTGCATAATTGAGATTACGATTATTCTACTGTACTACTAAGGTGAGTTCATAGCCCACATTTAACTTGTTTTGTGGGGGGGATACATGCTTAAAAACCGAACACAAGTCTTTTCTTGATATTATTATTTCTTAAGTAGCTATTGCCAAAAGTCCCTCGATCATGAACCTTAATCACATGCAGGGTGAACGTAAATAATTGTGAATAGATCTATTGGGGATTGACAATACCATTTGGTTGCTAGAGGAAAGTCACCAAATGCACTTTATTTGATATCATAGGTTACTGGCAAATACATATCTTGGGGGCACCTTATTTCACATCATTATTATGGTTATCTTGATGTCTGTTAAATCGTTGCGTGTCATGAGCTTAAGGCAATAATGGATGTGATTTTCAACTTGTTTATTTTGTATCGATATTACAATAAACATCTATCTCTTTTGTTCAAATTATTAATTATAAACCTATGAATTTCACTCAACTTTTGTTGACTTTTATCATGTTTATCTCAGGTAACTAAATGGAATGGATGGCAAAGGCACGGAGTGGGCAATAAAGAAATGTTCATTTTCTCTTTGAATAAAACTTGTTGTTGAATAATGAAATATCTTGGAAACATGGATATTTGGTACTTTAAATAAAAACTTAAAATGTCTCATTAGAGTCGTTTTCTATAATTGTGACAAAGATCCTTTATATAATACCCCAAAAGTCTTCCGCTGTCAATATTAAGTCTTCCGCTGTTTGTTCATTTTTGGGGGTGTTATAGTTGGGTTGTCCAACTTCTTAGCGAGTAGGGCACAATCCTCTATGACTTCCTATGCTTCATCAGCACTTAATCCCCAAAGGTCCCCATCTGCGGCATGGTCAATGTCCATTTTGGTATAGTGGTTAACACGATGGTAAAATATTTCAATTTGGGATCTCAGATCAAAACTATGATGAGGGACTTTTCGGAGTAAATATTTAAAACGAGTCCATGCATCATAGATAGGTTCATCTTGATGTTGTTTGAACATCAAGATGTCATTTGGAGTGGATGAATTTTGTGGTTGGTAGTATGGTGGATTCGCGTTCTCCATAATGGTGAACAGAAGAGTCAATGGAAAGGTTTTTACGAACAAAGACACAAAGAAAAGATAGACTAAAAAACCTATAAAAATAAAATAAAAATCTTACTAGAAAGGAATCTAGCAAGTAGACCTAATAAAGAGAAATTTTAACCTAGACAATAACTATTCCCCGGGCTGCGGCGCCAAAAACTTGATGTGCGGGATTGCGCCCTCACAAAAGGTTTTACCTCTCAAGGGATCTTGAGAAGCTTGCAATCCCCGCCAGGCAGTGTACCTGATCATTGTAGTATAGCATAGTGACAAGTACCGGGGGGTTGATCGTTCAACTCAGGAATAGTGTTCGCTAGGATTAAAAAGTCTACTAAAAAAGGTCTAAAGGTGAGGGATGATTCTTTTTGTATTTTTATATTTTTATAAAAGCAAATAAAAATCTCGGTTTTGAAGGAGTGGGCGTAATAGTTTATAGCCAACTAACCCAATTAACTAAAAATGCAATCAAAATAAAATAAAACCTAAACAAATTTGTGGTGGAAGCAATAATAAGAGAAAATGTGTTTACTTAGATTTCACTACTCCCTAGATATCTTTTACCGGTTGATTAGCTTGTTACAATTGCATGGATGACGAGTTATATTCCTTAATACTAGTCGTAGGGCCGTGTACGATATTCCCTAACTCTATAGGCTTCTACTTCATTCTAGGTCGAGCCGACTACTAGCTCCTAACGTAGTATCACTAGCAGTTGCCTACGCATTAAATACAACCAATAAATCGTAGTACACCTCCGATCATGTTTCTTAAGACGTTCAAGCAAGTTACCAAATGGAAGTCTGTTAGTTTTCTTAAGCCTAACATCGAATTCAATCATCCACAACAATTATAAACAAACCATCAACCAATAATCAACATCTAGGTTTCATTACATCTAAGCAAACACAAGAAAAACCTAGCCTAGCATGTTAAAAAGAAGACAAGCATAAGATAAAATCAAACAACACATAGACATATTGTATGATTATTGGAAAACTTATCTTCAATTGAACATGGATGGAACAAGGGTTCAAACCCTTATTGTTACAGAAAATTCGTCTAGGGTTTGCACACAAAAGTTCTCCAAAAGTTCCACACAAAGTTCCACACACTAATGAATGAAAATTAGAAAACTATATATAGATTTTACACCTTGACAGCGTCACGTTATAGCTTGTGACGCAACTCGCCGCCAAAATAAAGGTCGTATTGCCTAGATCCTATCTTGACGCCGTCATGTTGAGAATAAGCTCTAGGCCATCACGTATAAGTTGATCCTGACGGCCTTGGTGACGATGTCAGGCATTTTTGCCTTGAAATAGTTTCTGGGCCGTGATGTGTATTTTCCATATCCACCTCTTTTGCCAAGCTTGACGCCGTCACTTGTATGGCCTTGACGCCGTCAGGTACTGTTTTTTTTTAGGTAAAAGGTCAACGACCCGGTAAATATATTACTCCAAAAAGCATTTAAGTACAACGGATATGGGTGAATCCCATATCTCAGCCCGTTACATAGGCGAAAAGCTTATATAACAAGATACTTCCTATTTTCTAAACAAGAAAACAAACCACTAACCACATGATAATAAAAGACTCTGACAAAAATATAAACTACTTCCTACGACCATGGTGATTAAAGCCATATATGGCATTAAAAGCATCCAAATTTCCTGGAAGATCATAAATTTGCTTCGAATAATCATCATAGTCGTGAAACTCATCTTCACGCTCATGACCACCACCAAAAAGATTTGCTGATTCATCGAACGTATTAAGAACCTCATCATCATCACTATCAGAAACCACAACCTCACCCACCTTTGAAAATGGGTTAGCCCTCTTAGTGGAAGAGGTAGACGGAATAGGATGGCCATCATCATCCACAAGCGTAGCTTTCAGCAAGGATTTTGAGACTTTGTCGTTTTCTTCACTTAATCGCTCCAAAAACGTCCAAAATGTTTCCTTTTCCAGATTTCTTCCCAAAAGTACCTAAAATGACAAAAGGAACGATTTAGGGTAATAATTGATCAAATAATCATGAATTCGGGCTTAAATGACCCCCTAAAAGCGGTACATTTTTTGCCTTATCACCCATAAACTAATCTCTTTTTGTTCTCACAGTATTATTGGCTTTGCAATCTACTGAAGCCGTTTTATAAATGTTTCAACAAAAGCAATTCGTGTATAAATATGGGCTAGTTTTAAGTTCAACACTTATTTCAATAATTGCCCAATAGTTTGAAGTATTCACCACCATTCTCAATAATTTAATTTGGAAAGCCGTGCTCGCATTTTATAAGTCGAGCCATTAATCACGCTAACCTTTAGTTGCATCTTTGTTGATCATTTTGACAATGCATCAATTTTAAAACTCAAAATGATCCATATGATAGGTGTATAGGCCTACATACATCCCCTTTATATTCTTTCTAAAACTTCATAGGATAAAGTTCTTACTTTAATATGTGGTGATATATGAACCATCATTCATTGAGAACATAGCTTTCATTCATTGAGAACAATAAAATGTATCTTAAGAAACTTATGATTTCTCTATACTTTTCGCATCATCATTGACCCGGGATGGTCCAACCGGTTATGCCAATTACTACAATAATCTTGGCTCATAAACTTATACTTTATGACCACGTATGCTTTAACTGCACCTTATTATATGGAGAGCTCATATTTTACTGATTAGCTCTTTTATGTCTTTTACAAAATTTAACATGATATTCACATTGGCTAATAACATTATCAAATAATAAAGCAAAATCTATACTAGTAAAATATGCCATTAATCAATTGATTGAGTGTGTTACACACAAACAAATAAAATATCTTGAAAATAAAATCACACATATATAGTAATCTAAATATCAAAACATAAATAAGACATCTTATTTTTATATTTAATAGCTCCGTTATTCTTTGTTAATCTTGACTACAATATTGCAAAATTCACAATAGTGATTTACTTATATATGAAACCTTACAAGAAAGAATGTTCATATTTTACTTTTCCTATCATGTCAAGCAAGTCACACATAATATTCATAAAATCAAACTTGATAAAGATATATCTTGCAAAAGCACCAAGTTCCGCTACAGTATTGATATTCTATTAACATGCACATGTTTAATTGTCTCCTTATTTATAAACTACATTTTTGACAAATTATTATCAAGATGATAATAATTTGTATGTTTATCAGATCAGTAGTTATTATCCTTATCATACAGACTAAGATACATTCTAAATTGCATAAAAGTTAATTAACCATACACCAATGTTTGACCTTGTAAATGAACTAAGATAAACATTTGTAACCAAAACAGATGACAAATGCAAAGAAATAACACAACATATAGTTGATTAAAAATCATTCACTTCAATAAGCTTATTTATTCACTATTCAATATGAATCATGTTGATGCTCAACTATCTTATACCAAATATGTAACTTTATATATGTCACTTAAGTTGTCATACAGTATCTCATTAAAATTTCATTATTTTGTTAATTAGTTTCAAAACTTTAGTCGTTTTATACATGTATAATGGACAGAATTAAATCAAATCTAAATTTTACATAAAATATAATGATTAGGCGACATATATCCTGTATGGCATGTTCATGACCAAAATAAAAATATTGTTTTAAGGAATGTTTTGAAATATTTAATGAAACCAGGATCAACAAAATAATAATCACAACAACTAAATGAGATAAAAATCACATAGACTAGGATACAAAGTGAAATATTATCCAATGTTGCAAAAATCGTGAATCGGTCCCGAGGCGGTCGGCGGCCGAGTTGCGATTTTTGGCCGATTAATCGGCCGATTTTCTTGACTCGGCCGATTACCTTGGAATTTCCTACAAGTTCCAGGGCCGAGGCCGATTAATCGCCGATTAATCGGCCGCCTCAGCCGATTTTTGCAACACTGATATTATCTATCATTGCATAGATTGTCATCTCGTTCGTGTAACGATACCAAAATCAGGCTTAACCTTCCAGTTATGTACCAATCTCGATACGCAAGTATTTAAGTAAACTTCATAAGTTATCTCTTAGTGATTGTAACCTTTTGACTTTTTTTTGCATTTTGTTTTTAAGATATTAAAAAAAAAAAACACTTCATAAAAGCATACCATTGTTAAAAGGAGTGATTTAGATCAAGAATCGGTTGTATACTTCAGGGATCAAGCCTTTAAAGGGGTAATTTATACTTTCAAGGCCATCTAAGTTGCATTCTATTGGATTATCCATTATATATTGTATGCACAAATTTTTTTTTAGGAGCATGTTACAATGATCATATTTTCTTTTATCTTTTTATAACATTATTAATCTAGAGGCTAAAACAAATCGTAACTCGATGGTTTTAAAGTAATTGTTTTGTTATGTCTTTGTCAAATCCAATTACTTTAGAGCGTGCTGATAACGTGTTGTGAAACAACGGACCTAGTAGCACAATAAGAACAATAAACAAGAAAATGTAAAAGAGTATGGAAGGGAAGATATAACTTATTATTGGTGTGTATCATATCACATTAGGTGCCTCTATTTATAGGGACCTCAACATGAATAATATTAAGTACAATATTGGAAGTTACAAAGTAATCATAAAGGTGGAGATTACTAGTTATGGGGTATGAATGTGATAATGAATGTGTACAATCATTATAATAAATATTCATAACATGTTGTAAATATATAAGTAAGTATAGAGGTTCATAAAGCTTTATTTTCCATTTGAACTAAAATCAAATAATTTGTAATGGTGGATACTTTATTTAGTTTATTATTCATTACATGAATATTTTATGATGTTCGTAATTCTCTAATTTTCATTCTCACTTTGAAAAACATATTTCAAAATAGTTAAAGTTTTTACAAATTTAAAATATGTATTAAATATAGTTAAATGTATAGAAGATTCTAAATAGACAATACAATAATAAATGAAAATTATTCAAATTATCGAGCATAAACGTAAAAATTGTAAATTATGGCGATAATTATTAATTACAACACTTCTTTTATTAAATAAAAAATGCCAACGATAATTATAAGTCATGCCCGTCCATCGGACGGGCTTCAACAGCTAGTATATATATATTTATATATATATATATATATATATATATATATATATACACACACACACAGGCACACACACACACACGCACGCGCGCGCACGCACACACACACACACACGCACACACACACACACACATATATATATATATATATATATATATATATATATATATATATATATATATATATATATATATATATATATATATATATATACACACACACTAGCATCATAACCCACCCGATGGGCGGGTTAGCTTCATAATATTATTTGATAAATTCTAAGTGGACGTACATAAAGAATAATAACGGCATACATGTATTCTATAAAAATAATAGTGAATGCATAAGAAATTATGAGCCATTAGTAATTTTGTTTAACACATTAGTTATTTCATACAAAAGCAATACTTCAGGAGTCCGCAACTTTTATTAGTTAAGCTGGACCATGATCTATTGACATGTTATAGGTCAACTATTAACCCCTCTTCAACATCTTTGTCATACTTTTCTCCATCGAACCGAATGCACTATAAGGGTCCAGATAAGTGCCATTATACTTTTCTCCATGTAGTCCCAAAGCTTACATAGTCCCAAAACGATTATCATGCGCCTAAGGGATAGATATATAGAAACATGGTAAGATATGATATCAATAAATGATCGAAAACTGATTATAATTCCATCCTACTCACAAGAATGTTGCTAAGAAATACATGACGAAGAACGTGTAAACCTCCAGATTTGTAAAATAAACATATGTAACTGAAAATAGTATCCTTAATCAATTATAATAGAGTACGTAGTATGATAGAATGCAGTACCTTGTCACTTTGCCAACTAAGCTGCAAACAAAAAAAGAATAGAAAAATACATTATTAGTAGAATAAACATCTTCAAGTGAGCATTAATAAGAAGATGGTATGAAATAATAAATATATACATACGTGCAATAATGTTATTAACATATAAATGCATTGAATTTCTTCACCAGGCCAATATTATATGCGCCAACACAACATTACAGTATTTGTATAAATATACACAGGCATACAACCATGTTTATAGAATGCAATAAATTCATAAGTCCTGTAACCTTATTTTTTTCATATAAGTTGGAGAATAAATTGACATTTTTAAGGAATTCCAAAGCTCCATAATAACTTCATGTCATACATTTCTTTGAGAGCTGATAGGCAAAGTGCAAAGGCAAAGTGCGTATTCAGTTTGGAGGATTTTGTAGCAGTTTCCTTTCTTCCATTTCTGGTTTGGCATCCCAAATAAAAAAGGAGACAATGTCTTTTCCCATCTACAATTAACATAATGAAAGGATAAAAAAAGATTGAAACAATAAGCCCATTAACCATTAGCATAATAAAATGATCAATCAACCTGGGCTTCTGTCACTATAGTTCCGTCTTCGTATTAGCGTCGTCCATAAGCATTTTAGGCATTGCAATTGCTCCACCAGGAAAGTAGGGATTTTAGTGCAGACCTTCCCTGATCAGCAATTCATAGGTGGGAGGAAAGAAGATGATATATACACGAAAACAACCAGAACACAGTTAGTAATTGCTTAATTTTATACACGTACAAATGCTGTCACACTTATGGACTATAAAGCATCTTATAAATGAAATTTTGACATTATTATCAGAAATAGAAGCTACTGCTTAAAATTAGTAGTAAAAACCAAAACAACAATGACAAACCAGAAAAACTACTATTCAATCTACTTGGAACAAATAGATTACCATGATTAAATAAGTTCTTTTCCGATTTTCAATGGTTATGGCTAAAAAGGAAACAAAACACCCCTTATTATTTATATGGTGAAAACACAATACACAGGTACTAAAGAATTGTCGTCAAATGACTGGCACGGCAACCAATAAACTTGATGCTACTCATAAAAATATCTCTTTGAACAACATAGCTATCCCAATTAAAAAAAGTTTAAATATATTATTTTTCCCTTCCATCATAGTTTAAGGACCTTGACCCCAACTCATAAGATTTTATACAAGCATATGCATTAACTTGTTTTTTTTATTCAATGAGAAAATTTTAGCAAATATAGCTTACTTTTTAAAGAATAAAATAGAAAACATGTAAACAATGATTCGCAACTTACAGAAACACCAGTTCGAGGGTCACAGTGCAAACACATAGTTGTGTCCATTATGACAAGCCTGAAAGAAACAAAACATAAGAATCTAACAACACACCAGCAATATTTTAAAAAAATAAAATAAAGAAGCAGAAACTAATTTGGTAATAAAATTCAAATCTGGAGGATAAGCCCCTCCATCAGCAAATCTAGCAGCTTGCTCATTTGGATAAGGTTGAGGAAATCGATCACTCAGTTTACCATGACGTGTACCCTCATCGTTAGGACCATCAACCACCTCAATTTCAGCAGCCATTGTATTTAAATCCTCTTCTGTATATGCCACACACCCACCAAGTCACGATATAGACTGGATGCACATACTTGTGTCTATACCTGGTGACCACGTAGAATGATATTTATGGTAAAACACCAAATGTTGATAAGCCAAAGCTACTGGTTGATAAGCCAACTGCTGGTAATGGGACCCATTGATGAGAATCCAAAACCACCTGTAATCAATATAACAGAAAATCCATCAATGAGGGTTTATGATGTCGTGCAGGGAATAAAAATGCATGTGTACCTGAAAATTCACCACAACTGTATTCATATTCTTAAAAAATAGGTTTGGGACAGCCCTACACAAATTGAAAAAAAAAAAAAAAAAAAAAAAAAAAAAAAAAAGTGGGTTGTGCACTTTGTGATCCTTGACCAGAAACAAACAAAAGATAAATGAACTGTAACTTACTCTTCAAACAGAGGTAAGCCCCGAAAATCCAATCCAACCCAGCCAAGCCCCATGGCACAATACTTAGGAAGTAAATACACTGATTAATAAGGTTCAGGAAGAAAATATATATTGGCTTAAACCTATAACCATATCTATGACTTTAATTTGTTCAAGAGGCATAATAATCCTGTGTCAAAAAACAGTTTCAAACCCATGATCTAATATCAAACACAAACGAACTCACTCGCTTTGATAGTGTATACCTTCACAAGATCTCGAAGCTCCTCACGTCACAAGTAGAGAACAAAAGATTGGTTCATAATTCAAACAAAATGGTGACTCACCCGGCTACCCAGTGAAGGAACAACTTGGTGAATGATCCATTATGAATCAACAACACCGATTTTCTCGTGTGTAGACTGAGAGAATAGGGTTTACCGATCATTGTTATAATATAATATGGTATCATATTGTAACTAAAACATGCATATATGAGATGCAAAGAAGAAGAAAAAAATGATTTGCCGTTACACATCTTCTAAGTGCATTAATATAAGAAGTAGGATTCAAAGATAAAATATTTTGCACTTGTGACAAGACTGAAGAAACATAAAACTCAAAAAGAAAAGATTATTCGACCCATAAAAAAATATTATTTTTTTCACATTAATTCGACCCATAAAAAACAGATTATTCAACCCATATAAAGAAACAATAATCGCAAGATGACTTGATTATTCAACCAATATAAACCGACTACCATGACTACATCATGCAACGCCAAAGACATTAAACCTGTTACTTTTTACTCGCATTCCTTATAAAGCCTGTTTCTTGTACAATGTTATTAAATAGTCCATGGAATACATACCCGGTTCTTTCAGAACTAATTTTACCCGTGCTTTCACAATGCCCATTGATGGTCTATCAATGGTGATGTGACCCATCTTCCTATGCTTTCGCATATCTGCAATGTCATTAATAATATAATATGTTTTTGTAATCAGCCAATGTTATCAATGTAAGAGCTACGTGAATACCTACCTGGCTTATCATACCAATGAATGTTGGCCCCGAGAGTACACAACGCCCTTCTAATAATTTGATTTACAATAATAAAAGAAGCTTCTACCTGCGCAAGTGATAATAAGCAAGCGTCATCATGGACGAAACACACACAAGCGCATAGAAGAATTCTTGGGTAGGCGTAGCCTGAGTCATGTCCTGAAAAAGTGAGTATAAAAATTCAGTAATTAGAACAATAAAACAAAATCACATAATCAAAAAAAATAAAAAATAATCCACCATGTGTGCTTGTATCAGAAGCAATTGGTAAGGACTTTACAAAAAGAGTGCACCAGGAATGCATTAGGAATTGTAGGTTCTATAATGTGAAATTAAATTTAATAATCAACAACCAAATCACAAAAAAGAAAAAGACAATTTGATAGTCACACACAACACATTATATTCTAAACTAAATATATACTAACAAAACTGATCCTTAATTCGTCATATGAAACTAATCGGCTAACCTAATTTGATTTAGTCGGAACAAAAAATGATCATAATTCGATTCAATAAAAAATTACCTTTAGATTTCCAATTGTTAAAAAGCAAAATAATTATTCTTTTTATGTATTTCTTATGGATTGATATGTGAAGCCTGAAAAATCAATAGATCAAAATAATAATAATAATAATAATAATAATAAATAAAAAAAGCATACCAACCTATTGGTAATCTTATAAATTCCTAATAATAATAAAAATACTCAAATCAATCAAACAACGATAAAAGTTTCAAAAATTTATTAAACACCCAATAAGACAAATCAATCAATATGTTTTTTTTAATGATGAATCACAAACCTGGATATCAGTTAATGAATCGACCATTTTTTTGTGAAATTCCGTTCGTATATGCAGCCTGATCATAAAACCTGTAAACATACAAAACAAATGAAAACAAATCATGATAGGTTAAACATTGATTTAAAAAGCGCCCATGAAATCAAACCATCAAACATCCATGAATCGGGATGCGTTTAGATGGATCGAGAAATGTAACAAACTTACTAATTGAACCAATTGTGTGGTCACTCTTCTGCCATCGAAATCGATTGTAATGAATGTGCATTTGAGATATATGTGTAAAATATTTTGATTTTGAAATCATTAGTGATTTTTGTGAAATGTTTTTGAAATTGAAACCGAAACATATTGATTACTTGGTGAGTGAATTATGGAAGTATTGATATTCAGTTGAAGAGAGGGAGAAATTTTAGGGAAAAAATGATGCATTCCATGATGTTTCCCCCTTATACGTAAGATTTTTCGGCCTATATCAATGATGTTTTCCAAAGTATAACAAAAAAACAGTTGCTCCGGTGGTTGGATTGTTGTTTGATTACTTGAAAGATCACGGTTCGTATCCCATACATGTCAAATTTTTTAAAAAACCAATTTCGTGATATCAACAAAACTGACAGCGTGGCACATTCTTGCCTAGGTGGATAATGACTCATATTATACAGTCAGCACATCATGCCAAGTGGCATTTAACTCTCATGGTACAACCTTCAAAGCATCAAATACAACTCAAAACTTGTTTCATATATATGTAAAGATATATATATATATATATATATATATATATATATATATATATATATATATATATATACACACTAAAACGTATTCTACAGTTAATTTACTATTTATCTAATTTAGACAAAAAAAAAATCACAAAACATTCATATAGTAAAAGAAAACTTTTTCAAAGACATATTACATAAAATATAGAAAAAAAATGAAAGGAAATAAAATAAATAAATAAATAACTTTTTCATTTGACACGGCAAATATATAATTTCATTGTACATTTTTTTGGGACCAATGAGAAAAATAATTGACGTTGATTAATCAAGTCTTTTGAGGGTCTTCTCTAGAGGACAACATCACAAAGTGTCTGGTAGCTAGAAGAATCTATTGTGTATTACTTTAAACTAACGAGAGCCACCATAGTTGAAATACGAAAAAAAAAAAATTCAAAGCAAACAAAATATTGTTCATGTGATAGATATTCGTTTGGGATCCTATAAGAAAAATATTTGGTGTTTTTCTTATGACTATTGAGAGTAGAGGACAAGACGATAACTAAAACTTTGTCGTAACACAAGTTACTTCAGTCAAAATAAAAGTAGCTAGAACGCATCAAAGACAAATAATAATAATAATAATAATAATAATGATAAAAATAATAATAATTAAAAAAAAAAAAATCACCATCATGAATACTATTCTGTTAACAGGAATTTAAAACTGATTACATTTCAAAAGCATGTTTCATAGCCTATAGTATATATATGAAGTTAGACTTGGAACTCAAAATACTACATCACCTAGGAATCCAAAATGACAAATATGAAATTCGTTGTTCTAATTTGGGCAGTATTTCAAATGTTTTCGTTTACAACTTCTGATACAAATTCCACCACTGAATTCCACACCCTCATTAAAACTACCAACCTTGCTAAGCCAGGTTGCAACAGCCGATGTGGAGACTTAATTGTTCCTTACCCTTTCGGTGTTGGCGACAACCCAGATTGTTATATAGAAGAGAGCTTTCGCATATACTGCAACACATCACTAAGCCCTCCAAAGGCCACTATTAATTTAGGCGACTACAACTCGATCAAATTGATATCTGATTCCACCATCCGGCTTTCCAATCAATTGGCGAGCAAGTGCTATACGTATTCTCCAAATGGCACAATAGACAATGAGGTGAGAGCGGACTTTACGCCGCACACCTTCTCGAAAGTTAACAAGTTCACAGTTATTGGTTGCGATAGTTCTGCTTTGCTGACCTCAATCAAACTGTCTGTTTTACATGGATGGAGGGAGTCTTATACGGTGTCTACTGGTTGTATGGTCTATTGTTCAGGACCGCTGGAGATTGTAGGCGACGAGTGTACTGGAAATGGTTGTTGTCAATCATCCATACCCAACGACATAACCACTTACAGCATTGAGGTACGTGATTCAAGCGATTCTGTCATGGATTGGTTTAGTCCTTGTACATACGCCTTTGTTGGTGAGGAGAATGTAATCAAGTTTAAGGGTCTTAATAATTTAAATGAAACTAATATCAAAAGGAGGATCGAGGCTGCTGTGCCGATTGTGCTTGAATGGGCTATTGGTAATATGAGTTGCTCTCAAGCCGAAGCCATTGATGGTTTTGCCTGCCAATCAAATAGCAAATGTGTTAGCTCTACAAGGGAAAGTGGTGGGTACCGTTGCGCATGTAAGGAAGGCTATGAAGGAAATCCATATCTGTCTCCTGGCTGCCAAGGTATAATCTAACTTAACTACATGTGTCCTTAAATTATTATTTTTCCTTTTCACAAGATTCCCTCAACTTCAATATAACTAATGCATATAGTTATTTTATAAACTTTCAAGCGAACATTATATCTCAACTTTGTTTAATTTCATACTAACATGGACTATTTATGTAACACTTCGTAACACAAACAATCCCTAAATTTAATTCAGATCGTTACTAAAATTATTATGTAACTAAAGGGATTATTTGTGTAAATTTTCGTTATACAAATGGTCACATATTTAATATAAGGACCGTTGCTGCAATTGCATTTAACGACAAGGACAAATTTTGAAATTTATCAAGAACTGTCTATTTGACCCAAGTTAACTGGATACGACTGTTGCTGCAATCGCCTGTAACGACATGAATGAATTTCGAAAGTTATTATAGACCGTCTATGAACCACAAGTTAAACGAAGAGACTCTTTTGGCCATTTTCGAAAATATACTGTAGATTTACAGTAATTCCCCTCAAAAAGCGTTTAAAAGCATTTATTTCACGAATGTTATTTATATAATATCTTATTAAAGATATCATATGATATCATTTTCTATAACCTAATTAAGCCAATAAGCTTATAATTTATTCCTTTGTATTTGAAGATGATATCAAAGTGACTGGCGGGTTTAATAATACTAGTCATTGCGATGACGTTATTTTGTTAGAGAATTCGCACTCGTCATATTTTTCTTAAAAGTCAAAGTAAAGCAGTGTAATTGTTTTTTTTATTAATCAACATGCATATTTTTGTTTTTCTATTGATGACTGAATTAACAGGAAGAAAAAATACTCCGTATTAAACCAGATAACTTACTATAGGAAAAATTTTATGAATTTTCTAATTTTAGATTTGTAAAAAAGAGGAGGGTATTTAATTTTCCACAAAACATTAAAAACGTGTATTGTTTTTCATTCTCAAGAAAATAGGAGGGGTTTCAAGGGGCACAAGGAAAAAAAATGTCTTTTTGTAGTTTTATTAAAGTAGCAAATGCAAATTTTTTGTTTTGTAAAATTTGATTGGAAACATTTATTTGAACAATCTATATTTTCGTTGTTTTGTACAAAAATTTTTATGAAAAATGAAGGTGTTTCCTTTCAACCAAACGCACCCTTAGAACTTTCAACTTGATATTTGTTAGCTGTGTTGCTTAATAGGCGAAAGGATAGTTCTTTTGGTGCTTATTACATGGCCGTGTATAATATTTCATATTTTAGTAATTTGTTATTTCAATTAGCTATCTCGTTGCTAGTTTATTTTAATAAATTTTTGTTCAAAGTTAAAGTTGTGTCCCTCTAAGGCTCACTGCCTTTACATTTCAGTATCTTAATCTGTTTGAGCCAAACGGAAAACCCAAGAAAGATAAATGTGTACCCATTCAAAGCATACAATTCTACTTACTATAGTCACTGACACGATCACCTCCTGCTCCATCTCCATGCATACATGGAAGACTTGTTCCTTTTTTAGTTTGTCCATGCATGTTGTTCACTAGCTCACATCTCCCACGTTATTAAGTTTAGTGAGTACTTTGGGCCATGTAAGCATGCATGTACGTTCACATGTTTCTTTAATTTTCCTAGAATATAGGTTTGTATTGTTTTGCTTCTATTTATATGCAACTAATTACCTTTGCTAATGAAATCAGAAGAGAAAAAGAAGAATAAGAATGAGAAAAATAGTTTGAGAGTTTTCTTAGTTCAGTTGTTAAAGTTTAGTTATCGTCAAAGGAGAGTGTCATTAAGGTAAGTCAAAGATCTGCCTTCAAAGGCTTGCAGGAGTTTTACCCATGTATATAGTGACACAAAGGTTGTGCAGAAATTTTTAATTTTTTTTAACGGCAAATTTATTTTGAAATAACTATTATAATTAAAGATAGAAAATAACAAGCCAATGACAAAGAAACACTTCTATAAAGCAACCAAGAAGTATACCGTCTACGACCACTCGAAACCATTAAATATAGAATAAAAGTGTTACTTTAGTTTACCACCTTTTTCTAAAGTTAAAGACAGTGACACCTTCTGTACGTCACTAATAGGTCTATCAAAAACAATACTTTCTTCTTTGTAGTGAAATTTAGTGTTATAAACTACGTATTTAGCTATTTATGATGTGTCATATATAATGAATCGCTATGTTGAATATTAGCCGATCAATGGTTACGTTCCTTTTTTTTTTTGCTAGATATCAATGAGTGTGATCGAAAGGAGGATTTTCCATGCCATGGATCTTGTATTAATACCCCTGGGAATTACACGTGCAAATGTAAAAAAGGGTATTCTGGTGATGGCAAGATTCTAAATGACTGTCGTAGTAACCCATTCAATGTGTTTGGACTCTCGATAGGTATATTTTCTAGTTCCCTTGAATCCAAAAAATAGGTATTTAAAATAGCAAAACGACAAAATATTTTACGAACAAAAGAAATAAAGTCTACAAATGTATATAGAATATCACATAGAGATGTAGAAAATGAGTATTCATTGAATATTTCTTAAGTTTTGTACAAAAAGTCTAACCATAGTCATAAGTACTATTGCTAATAAAACCCATTTAAACATCGGAGAAATACTCTATCTAGTATTTTCTATTGGCACACCTCATAAAAGCATATTTTTTTGTAACGTATATGTGCTCCTCATCACGTACACGTAGTTTTTATTTATATTTATAATTATGTATATAATTGTCATTAAAAAAAAAATTCCCTTATAGGTATGGGGATTGGAGTCCTAGCATTACTGACAGGATTATCAGCGTTGTACTTTATGGCCAAGAAAAGAAAGATAGCCAAGCTACGAGAAAAATTCTACGAGCAAAATGGAGGTACATTGTTGGAAGAGAAATTAAAAACAACAGGTGGTATGGGTGTCGGTTTCATGAAAGTTTTTCAATTTCAAGAGCTAAAAGAAGCGACAGACAATTATGCGGAGGATAGAATTATTGGCAGAGGAGGTAATGGCATTGTTTACAAGGGAACTCTACCAGATAAGTGTGTGGTAGCAATCAAGAAGTCCCAAAGACTAGATCAAGGACAAAGGGAGCAGTTTATAAATGAAATGGTAATTCTTACACAAATTAAACACCAAAATGTGGTGCAGCTTCTGGGATGTTGTTTGGAAACTGATGTCCCATTACTAGTTTATGAATTTGTACCTAATGATACTCTTCATTATCACATTCATAATAGAAAAAGTGGGATGAGGAGATTGTCATTTGTAAATCGTTTAAGGATAGCACATGAATCAGCGGGTGCACTTGCTTATCTTCACACAAATGTTAGAATGACCATCATTCATAGAGATGTCAAGTCTACTAACATTTTGTTGGATGAAAATTACACCGCAAAAATAGCGGATTTTGGTGCATCAAGGTTAGTCCCATTGGGGCATGATCAAGTCTCTACACTAGTTCAAGGGACCTTCGGATACTTGGATCCTGAGTATTTTCAAACAGGTCAGCTAACAGATAAGAGTGATGTGTATAGCTTTGGGGTGGTTCTTGCCGAACTAATAACAGGGCAAAGACCACTTAATATGGCAAGGTGTCCTGATGATAGAAATCTTGCAACATATTTTGTCAAGGCAAAAAAGGAAGATCGATTGCATGAGATTCTTGACCGACAAATGGTAGACGAGGCAACTGATCAGCAGCTAAAAGCGGCATGTGATCTAGTGTATAGATGCCTTAACTTAGTTGGGGGGAATAGGCCTAGCATGAAAGAAGTGACTATGGAGCTTGAATCGTTAAGGAAGCATGATAAACATCCTTGGAATCATCAAGAAAGCTACAATGAAACAAGTAACTTAATGGGTGAACGTGAAGAGCCTGACCTTTATACTATTCCTCTTGGAGAATACGGTTCTAGCAGTATCGGAACAGAAGAAATAATGTTGCAAGTACAAAACCCTCGTTGATAGCTTCAGGAATGAACCATCCTTTTGTGTACGTGCCATTAATTCCCTATTTCATGTTTCTAGTATCAAAGAGTGTTGTATGTGTGTATTATACACAATTATGTCATTTTTAATATGTGTAACCAGAGGTCCCAAGTACAAGATTTTTACGTTTAATATCTTAATATTTTCTTCTAAATCCGTGTTATAATTTTTTGTCAAGTATATTAAGGACAATATTCAGCGCTCTTTTTTTTATATGTCTGTGGTTGACTTCCAAGTTCATGTTGTTGTTATTACCCTCTTAGAACTTTTTAAGACACACATCTTCTACGTTTTGCACATACTGCATATTAATTCACTAAAAAGGTCTGCAATTTGACATCATCCGTTGAGGCAACTCATTCACCAGTAAGGAATGACGAACTAGATTGCAACATAAATTACAAACATGTATATGCCTATAGTACGGGATCACACGCTGCAAATCCTATCTGATATTTCATACTAAAAAGTATTCTACGGTTAATTTCCTATTTATTTAGTTTTGATGAAAAAAAAAATAAGAACTTTCACAAAACTTTAATATCAGAAAAGAAAACCTTTTAACGAATTGAAATGAAGAAAAACCCTCAAAGACATCTTACATAAAATTTAGAGAGAAAGAGGAAAAAAAAAGACTTTTTCATTTGGCTCGGAAAATATAGAATTTCATGGTACCTTCGTTTGGGACCAATGAGAAAAATAATGGATGTAATTGTCGATCAAGTCTTTGGAGGGTCTTCTCTAGAGGACAACATCATAAAGTGTCCTGTAGCTAGAAGAATACCAAAAATAAATTTTGAACTAAACGAGCCACCAGTTAGTTGAAATACCAAAAATAAATTTTGAAAGCAAACAAGATAATGTTCATATGGTAGATATTCGTTTTGGATCAAATAAGAAAAATATTGATGTTTTTCTCATGACTCTTGAGAGTCGTCTCTAGAGGACAAGATGATAACTAAAACTTGGTCGTAACACAAGTTAGTTCAGTCAAAACCATCGCGAATAGTTTTCGTTTTGGCGACAACCCAGATTGTTATATAGAAGAGAGCTTTCGCATATACTGCAACACATCACTAAACCCTCAAAAGCCCACTATTAATTTAGGCGACTACAACTTGATCAAATTGATATCTGATTCCACCATCCGGCTTTCCAATCAATTGGCGAGCAAGTCCTATACGTACTCCAAATGGCATACACTGGTACAAAAAGTTGTATCGGTCACGCCAAAAATGTGTGACGATATGCATATAGTCACACACGTTTTTTTCGTTGTGTGTCACTAAAGGTCCCGCGACCGTAGGTGGCATATGGTCACATTGTTGAGTTCGTGTCCTTTTCCATCAAAAAAGAGTGACCAAAACCCCGAATATGTGTGACAAATTATGCACAAGTTTTGATGGATTAGTCACTATCAATGACCGTAAGCACCTTATAGTCACACGAATGTTTTTTGAGAGTAACTATTCTTCGTCCTTTAGCCACATAAATATATAATACATGTGACATTTGATATGATTCTTTCTAGTAAATGTGTATTTTGTGTGACTATTTCCCGTCCTGTGGCCACATGAATATACAATAAATGTGACGTTTGTGATGATTTAGTCATACAATGGGTGTTGTTCTTTTCGAGTTAGTCACATACAATTTAACACAAAGTGGCCAAAAGTGATAATAAGTGTGACCATATGCTGTTTAAAGTGAAGAAATGTGTATTTTATATGACTATTGATCATCCAATGACAACATGAATTTTATGTTTGTGTGGCCTTTTGTAATATTTAGTCACACAACGCATGTTTGTTTTGGGTATTTAGTCACATACAATTAAACAAGAGTTAATTACATAAATGGTCACGATGGTTTGTCCATTTTTTCACATTTAGTCACCGAACTTTTTTTTGACATACATGGTCACTGAAGTTTCAAATCGTTACAAATTCAGTCCATTTCGTTACATAAATGGTCACTGAAGTTTCAAACCACAGTGACCATTTATGTAAAGAAATTGAAATCTTAATGACTGAATTTGTAACGATTTGAAACTTCAGTGACCATGTATGTCAAAAAAAAAGTTCAGTGACTAAATGTGAAAAAATGGACAAACCAGAGTGACCATTTATGTAATTAACTCATTAAACAAACAGTGGCCAAAAGCGTTAATAAGTGTGATAGGCTGTTTAAAGTGAAGAAATGTGTATTTTGTGTGAATATTGTTCATCCAATGGTCACATGAATTTTATATTTGTGTGGTGTTTTGTAATATTTAGTCAAACAAAGCATGTTTGTTCTGGGTATTTAGTCACATACAATTAAGCATAAAGTGGCCTAAAGTGTTTATAAGTGTAACCATATCCTGTTTAAAGTAGAAATGTGTATTTTGTGTGACTATTGTTTATCGAATGGCCACATGAATTTTATGTTTGTTTGGCCTTTTGTAAAATTTAGTCACACAAATGAAGTTTGTTTTGGGTAATTAGTCATACACAAATAAGCAAAAAGTGGCCAAAAATGTTTATAAGTGTGACCATATGTTGTTTAAATTGAATAAATGTGTATTTTATGTGACTATTGTTCATCAAATAGCCACATGAATTTTTTTTGTGTGTGGCATTTTGTACTATTTAGTCACACAACAAATTAAGCAAACAGTGACCAAAAAGTGTAATAAGTGTGACTATATACATCTTTTAGTCACATTTAAAAAATCAATATATATCAAAACAAATTCAAATACTATAAAATTGGAATGTATAGTATATAACTAAATCAAATATAAAATTAGACCCTCCTTTTATACACCAAGGAAGTATCTATAATCTTTTCCGTAAACAACTAATACATATCATATATGCAGTAATAACTATATGAATCAATAGACTAACTTATAACTAATGGTTGTAACTAATACACAAGGAGTATTAACTTTTAGCAGACTTAGCTTTGTACTAGCAGTACTAACTTTCACTAGCAGTAGTAACTTTTGTACTAGCAATACTAACTTCGACATTCAATGTCCATCCCGATAGCTTGTTGATATTGCCCATCAGCTGTACACCTAAAAATATGAATGTGGAAAGAAGTTAGTAGTCCCTAATCTATACATTATCCATGAGTGCAGAGGTAGAAACATAATTAGAAAAGCCCTCTAATTAAAAAATACCTTCATGCAGTTCAAGCTGGTCAAATGGAGAACAAAGTGTCTTCGCAGCTCCGACCTTCCCTTTTGTCTTAGCTTTCACATTCTTCTCGAATTCTTGAAGCATGGATTACATTTATAGGTCAATCTATAATACATTTATAGGTAAATCTATAATACATTTACAGGTCAATCTATAATACATACAGATACCTCCACACTAGTAGTATATAGCCCACCAGTAAACTTTTCCAGCTCACTCTTTTTCCCTTTCACAACAGGGACGGCCAAGTACTCGAACATCATCTCCCCACTGCCAGATAAAGTAGTCCATGTGTGGGTTGTTGAAGACGTGAAAATAGCCTGACTATAAGCTCGATTGGATGACCTCAATATGGACTCAATTGCAGCTTTTGCTTTTGGAACATAATGGCCAATGTCATGAGTTGCCAATGAAGCACAATGAAAGGAAAAGGTTAAAACAAGATAATAAAAAATATATGAATATTATAAATAGTGTTTGAATTGTAGAAGGATTCAATAATTACCGTGAAGGACGAAGGACAATAACCTTTGCTTCACTTGGGCTTTCTTGTTTCAATAATCCCAAGATCACATGGTTCATAGAGAAATCAAGATTATGTACCGCGATAGTAATACAGAACTCGACAACTTTATCATGTTGCACATCCTGTGTAAGCATCCCTTTCCTAAGAATCGTCATAAGTTGTGCTGTCACACTGTCAAGGTAATCCCAAACACGATTTGGTGGTTGGGAATTCCCGTGAACACTCAAATAAAACCTTAAAACACGATGAATACAATCCAGAGCCATGAGCCTGTTGTTCTTGTCTTGTAAAATAATCCTGAATTATGCCTCCTAGCAAAGAAAATGGAGGTACTGCCCTTTAAAAATGAAAGGAGGAAATAAACCACAAAAGAAGGTTGTAAATAGTGCTGTTCAAATGTATCTCTAGACAACGAGTTAAACTAATGTTACCCGAAGATGCTTGTACAGTTGCTCCATATGAGGACCAAAGTTAATGAGAAATACGACAGGATCACCAAGACAGAGAAGCAAAGTCACCAAAGCATAAGCAACCTAACATGGTGAAACAAGAAGCAATCGTTATAATTTCAATATACGAGCAGAACCAAGTAAAGTTATGTAAAGAAGCAGTGCAAACTCTATATTAGATAAAGATACGGTCATTTACTTACAGCTACATGTTTGCTATATTTATCTGTCCAATACATGAGTTGCACTTTTATGCGTGCAACTGCTTCATTCCATAAGTTAAGTGCGGGGTCTACACTAGGTGGAGGCTAGTTACCCTTTCCAGCATCTTCAAGTGGTGCTAAAATGTTTGACAACATATTGCAAAGTGTATGGTGAAGTTCACTCTTTCATTTATGGGGAGCACGATTTAGAGGATTGGCTTTTGCCACAAAAGAAGCCGAAGCATTTAGACCGCCATCTGTCTTGACCTGCCCAAAGGTATTCATAGTATTACTATATACTTTTCCTTAACAAATAAAATAACTAACCAAAACATAATATGTTGCAGCTTTAGGTAGCGCATTCCATTAATGATAATGATTATTTCACTTCGAGCACCACTAGTATCAATCCGCCGAGTTAGCATGTACCCCGAGCTTTAGGTAGCGCATTCCATTAATGATTCTTTCTTAAAGGATGAAACGAATTGAACCCTAATTTCAAGAAAACATAACAGTTAATTAAAACCGCCAAAATCAACGAAATTAAAAACCCCAAAAAAGGAACAAAAATCAAAAGATAAATCTTACCAATAAAACTCAAACCACGGTGGCGTGTGTTTGGTTTCTCCCATATCCGGTATTTTTGTGAGGTGTATTTAATCATCTTTATGTATGATCTTTGATGATAAAAAAAATAATTAGATTCAAGACTAGTGTTTTCTCCTGGTGTTGTTGGTTTGTAAACCGGCAATGTGGAATAATTGACTAAAGGTGTGTGTTTTTTGGGGATAACTGATTTGGGGGATAATTGGTTTTGTTGTAGGGGGAGGGAGAATTGATTTGGGGATTATGATGGTGGTTTATTTTGTTCGGTTTTCAAATTGTTGGATGGAGGGATAATTTGATTTTTGGAGAAAACTTTGAGCCGGACAACTGAAAATGTAAGAGGGAAATCTAATGGGGAATTGATTTGGGGATTATGATGGTGGTTTATTTTATTTGGTTTTCAAATTGTTGGATGGTGGGATAATTTTATTTTTGGAGAAAACTTAGAGCGGGACAACTGAAAATGTGAGAGGGAAATCTAATTTAATTTATATATTTTATTTATAAACCAACTAGTTTTATAACACATGAAATACCTTAATCTTTGTTTATATTAGAGGCAGAAATGAGCCGAGCCGATTGTGAAAAACTCAGGATCATATTAGTAAAAAGCTTGAATGATCCAAGCTTAAATGAGCTCGAGCTCGACCCTAAGTTGCAGCTCCTCTATCAATCGGGCTCGAGCCTGAGTTTTACATATAAAACTTGATAATTTGGCTCACGAGTCTAAATGACACTATGATATTTTACATATTAAACATATATGAAATGTTATGCATTTGTATTATAGGTGAACTTATTAACAAGCTCGATAAAAAGCTTATTAACGAGCTCAAAATAGATATATTACGAGCCAAGCTCAAGCTAAACTTTTTTTTTTTTTTTTTTTTTTTTTTTTTTTTTTTTTTCTGAATTGCATAAATGAGCCGAGTTCGAGCCACCTAGTGTTCATTTGAGCTAATTCTTATCGAGCTTTGAGCTCAAGCTCAAGCCTATATATCAAATGAACTCGAAATGTTTAATGCGTTGAGCTCAATCAACATTATATAAGTTCGACTCGAGTTATTGTTGAGTTTTCAATTCTTAGGTTATATTTCAATTTTAATTCGTGTAAGAAAACAAAATAAATCGAGCTTTTCAAGTCAAGCTCAAGCCGAATTAAAACTTTCTCGATCCTGGATAACATGATCGGGAGGTCCCTGAATACGTGCTTCTTAGTGTTTGTGACAAACGGTATACACCTACCAAGCCGGTGCAACCCATGCATGACCACCTTTAATAACTTCAAATACAATTCATATAACCTTCACACTATAACTAAACACCTAACAAGCCGGTGCAACCCATGCACTACCGGTGATAATGGCTAATTCACATGTTAAGTTTTTTGTCCCTTTTTGACCGTTTTCAATCGATTTTGACTGATTTCGCTAGTTGTCGACTGATTTTGATAATTTTAGACAGATTTCGACGGATTTAGACCGACTATGACCGATTGTGATCGTGTTTGACCGATTTCGACCTTTTCGACCGATTTCGACCTTCTTGACCGATGTCATCCATTTTTGAATGTTTTTGGCAATTTTCACTCGTTTTGTACGATTTTTTCGTTTTCACACGTCCTTATCCTTTTTTCTTTGTTTTGCTACATAGTGTTCACTTTCGTACATTTTGTACGCCTTCATACGTTTTTTTAAAGAAAATGTTAGACAATAGACAAAAACGGTCTCAGACGTACAAAAACGGTCAAAATCAAGAAAAAAAAAACGAACGAAAATGGTTTAAACCATTATGATATTTTACCCTTTAAACCAAATAAGCTACAACTTATTTAGTTTTGCTAAATTCGAAATTTTAAAAGTGAAACAAGTTGAAAATAAGAAGAGGGAGAAAAAGCCACACTTTAATAAATTTGTATATATTTTTTTCTACGTAAGGTATGTTTAGCGGAATAGGCTAGGGTTGGGGCTAGAGCTTATATTATAAGCCACAAGATGGAGTTTATATTTTTATAAAGCTGTTTGACGAATTAGGTAAGTTGAAGGTTATTAATGTAAAATCGCATAAAAATACATCAAAAGAAGTTCAGATATATTTCCGGCTTTTGCGTTATAATCCAGATTATTTTAAAGGGTATTTAAATAATTTAACTAGTTATAAGCCCCTTTCAATGGTAATTAACATAGGTTATAGTTGCTTAGAGTGTCATGTTACGACACATCCCTGACTGTTGACAATTGGTAATTAACATGGGTAATGGGTCATGTGTATGGGTTTGTAGTGGCTTATAGTGTCATGTTATCAACCAATACATTCCTGGTGATCAACAATGGGTAATTAACATGGGTAATGGGTCATTTCCATAGGGTTATAGTGGCTTATAGTGTCATGTTATCGACAATGGCTAATTCACATGGGCGACTTTTTCAAAACAAAATACACTAGAGGGTGCGCTTGGTTCAAACTTGGGAAAGAGAAAGGGAAAGTGTAAGCTAATGGTCGGGAAAGGGAAAGGTAAAGAAAATCAATCCCCCTAATTTATTAGGTAATGATCCATTACCCACTATTGGGTAATGGGTCATTGCATTATGCTTTACCAAGCATATTTTTTCATTATCTTTCCCATTCTTCACCCCCTATAACCCCCTACCAAGCATTAGGGGTGTTCAAAAAACCCGAGAAACCGACAAACCAAGCATTCAATTTCGGTTTTTACTTTTAGATATCCGTGGTTAACCGAACCAAGCCGTATATAATATAAATAAATTACCCGCCCTGCGATGGATAGTTAAAATCTTCCAAGTAACCGAACCGAACCGCCCCGTGAACACCCCTACCAAGAGTATCCAACACACTTCACTTTTAAACTTATAATATATAAAAAACTTATCAAACACACTTCACACATTTCAACAGAATCCTCTCTTTCTCTCTCACACTCACAGTTACAACTCACTCGGATCTAGGGTTTTGATCCTAAATCTTCAAAAGCTGATAAGATCACAAATTAATATAATCCAAATACCCCCTTAGAGCTATTTATTCTTAGGCTTAGGTTGATTATCTGTTATAAGAATTGCGTTGCATTTGTATTGATAGAATAAGGAAGAACATGCTGTGTTGTTTTTGCGAATAATTAGAGCAAAAGAGATATTAAGATTTGCTTGGATTAGCTTATTTTATCTTAGGCTTAGGTTGACTATCTCGTATAAGAATTATGTTGCATTTGTATTGAGAGAATAAGGAAGAAAAGTGGCGGATGTGTGTGCGAATATTTAGGCTAAAACATCCAAGTATCAAAGATGGAAGAAGTATCATTGATGGATGAAAAGACACCACTTTCAAGTATGAACATAAACTTGTTCTGGTGTTCTTCATCAATTACTAATTCATCTTTGCTCGTTGCCAAAATACAGAAACAATTATCAAGCATAATTTTTAGGTTCAAAGCTTGAATTTAGCGTCTTCGTCTTCCAGCATGTTGGTAGGTTAGAGATTCAAGGCTGAATAATATGTTGTTGTTGGCTAGGGTAGAAAGGATGGTAGTTCATTGCATTGTTAATATAAATTAAATATGATTTCATTCATGCACAATTAGCTCTCTAATGTCGTAGAATCTACATGTTGGGATTCTTGATTTGATGTGACAAAACAGATAAAAGAATGAAACAAAGGGACTATAATGCAAAGCAGGAATTCTACAAAAGATGAAGATTGAAACAAGAAGGACTTGCTTGATAAAGAAGATTTTATATTTAGTCCTTCGTAGTCTTTTGTAAACCCTAATATCCCTCTATATAAAGAGACATAAGGTACAGGTTTTCATATGTCTTTCACAATGTAGTCGACTAGAAAAGTGTGTGTGTATGTTCTAAGGCGTGTAAACTATAAACGTCTAGAACTAGTTAGTGTTGTTTGTATCCTCTAAGGTCTGAGATGTCTTAGATCCTTGTTACATTTAGGTAACACGTTATTATTCTGATCAAATAATAATTGGAGGTGATTGGGAAAAACTCTGTGTCAATAACTATTGATTTACTCTTAATTCCGCTGCATATATTGTCATTGTTATTGTTAACCCTAGTGCTCAAAATGGTCCATGGAGTCTAACAAACTCCACACTACATAATTAATATGTATGTTCGTCACATCTAAGGGAGCAATATAAATGATAGTAAGAATCTGTCACTGGTATAGAAAGTGCTATTGGCCACACAAAAAATGTGTGATGATATGCATATAGTCACACATGTTTTTTTTTTGTTGTGTGTCACTAAAGGTCCCGCCACTGTAGGTGGCATATGGTCACATTGTTGAGTTCATGGCCATTTCCATCAAAAAAGAGTGACCAAAACCCCGAATATGTATGACAAATTAGGCACAATTTTTGTTGGATTAGTCATTGTCAGTGACCGTAAACACCTTATAGTCACACGAATGTTTTTTTAGAGTAACTATTGTTCGTCCTTTGGCCACATAAATATATAATATATGTGACATTTGAGATGATTCTTTCAAGTAAATGTGTATTTTGTGTGACTATTTCCCGTCCTGTGGCCACATGAATATACAACAAATGTGACGTTGGTGATGATTTAGTCACACAATGGGTGTTGTACTTTTGGAGTTAGTCACATACAATTTAACACAAAGTGGCCAAAAGTGTTAATAAGTGTGACCATATGCTGGTTAAAATGAAGAAATGTGTATTTTGTGTGACTAATGATCATCCAATGGCCACATGAAGTTTATGTTTTCGTGGCCTTTTGTAATATTTAGTCACACAAAGCATGTTTATTTTGGGTATTTAGTCACATACCATTAAGCAAACAGTGGCCAAAAGTGTTAATAAGTGTGACCATATGTTGTTTAAAGTGAGGAAATGTGTATTTTGTATGACTATAGATCATCCAATGGCCACATGAATTTTATGTTTGTGTGGCCTTTTGTAATATTTAGTCACACAAAGCATGTTTGTTTTGGGTATTTAGTCACATACAATTAAGTAAACAGTGGCAAAAAGTGTTAATAAGTGTGACCATATGTTGTTTAAATTGAAGAAATGTGTATTTTGTGTGACTATTGACCATGCAATGGCCACGTGAATTTTATGTTTGTGTGGCCTTTTTTTAATATTTAGTCACACAAAGCATGTTTGTTTTGGGTATATAGTCACATACAATTTAGGAAATAGTGGCCAAAAGTGTTAATAAGTGTAGCCATATGCTGTTTAAAGTGAAGAAATGTGTATTTTGTGTGACTATTGATCATCCAATGGCCACATGAATTTTATGTTTTTGTGGTCATTTGTAATATTTAGTCACACAAAGCATGTTTATTTTGGGTATATAGTCACATGCAATTAAGCAAACAGTGACCAAAAGTGTTAATAAGTGTGACCATATCCTGTTTAAAATGAAGAAATGTGTATTTTTTGTGACTAAAGATCATCCAATGGCCACGTGAATTTTATGCTTTTGTGGCCTTCTGTAATATTTAGTTACACAACGAATAAAGCAAATAGTGACCAAAACTGTTAATAAGTGTGACTATATACATCTTTTAGTCACATTTAAGAAATCAATATATATCAAAACAAATTCAAATATATTTCAAAACAAATTTAAGTACAATAAAATTGTAAATATAAAATTCGTATATAACTCTATACCCTAGGACCTCCTTTTATACACCAAGGAGTCCTAGTCGGCTTACAATACTTTCCTAAGTATCTATAACCTTTTTCATAAACAACTAATACATATCATACTATAACTATATGAAACAACACTACTAACTTATAACTAGCAGTTATAACTAATACATTAGCAGTATTAACTTCGAGGAGTCTTGATTTGCCTGGAACAGTCAGATAATTATTGATCAGCCACTTGTGAATGGCCAACTGTAATAGTCAAACAGCCGAGGCAAATGCTTCCGAGGAATACAGTGTTTTCCCGGGTCGTAATGTCCCAACGAGGTGTGCGATGTTTTATTATAAACGAATCTGTGATCGAGTGAATCTGAACAGGGAATGGTATAAAATTGTGTGTGTGTGATTAGACTAGGGTTTTAAAACTTAAAATAACTTAGGAAAGTTAATGGAATGATTACTTAAAAACCTAGATATCTAAAACGTTTAAAACGTACACCAATTTAAAATCAGACGCGACTGCGTACTGAGAAAAAAAATGAGTTTTAAGAAAAATAAACTACAGGGGTTAAAAATGAAAATTCTATAAACTTAAACTTAAAATAAAATTTAATTTAAAGGAAAACTATTTTTTAGATTATTATAATATTTATTATTAATTATTTAATTAATAACTATTTAACTATTTAATTAAAACTAACTTAAATAAAAACTAAAAATGATTAACACTACAAATTAAACTAAAAATTTATAAAAATATGTTCTAAACTTAAAATAGAACTTGAAGAAAGTATAAAAAATAAAAATAAATGTTTTTGTCTTTTTATAGATTTTTTATTAATTAAAAACTATTTATCTTGATTAAACTATTTAAACTAATTTAAATTACAAATATTACTAAACTAACTTAGAAAATTATGAAAAATTTTATATATCTAATTAACCATCATGGGAATCCTAAAAAATTATAAAAAACTTTATTTTATATATTTTTAAACTAGTAAACTAATTATTATTCTATTTATTAATTAATATCTAATTAAACTATTTAAATTATGAAAACTATTAAATGAACAGTAAAAATTCTAGAAAAATTACTAAAATTATATTATGACTTATAAAAGCTATAAAAAATATAAAAACTAGGTGTTGCTATATAAAAATTAATTATGCTATTTAAAATTTATTTATTGATTAATTACTAATAAAACTATTATTAATTCTAATTAATACCAAATGACAATATAAAAATCTAATAAAATTATTTAAATTACTTTAATATATAAGGAAATTAATAAAAATATAAAAATACAGATTACTTAATAAAAATATAAAAATGAAAATTAAAATTAAATTGTATTAAATAGAAACTATCACTTATTTTTATATTGTTTTTCTTGGATTTTTCTTTTACAAAACTATGTTATACATAAAAACAACTAACTTTAATAAAAACAAATATTTTAGAACTTAATAATAAGCTAGTAATAAGCTATAATCCTAGACAGTTGACTTTAGTTGACTTAATAGGGAAATAAGCTCAAATGAGCTTGTGTGGGACCCACCTTGGTGTTTTCTGGTTCTAATGAGTGAGTTGGACTTGTCAAATCTTGATTTGATCAAATAAGCTCAGTAGATAAGCTAAAAAATCAAAATAAGCTAATCCAAAACTTCAAAGCAACTCAGAATGGGGACAAAGTTTATGGGTCTTTCTAGGTGGGGTCCACTGAGGTGCAGGTCAAACTTATGGTCAATCTAGGATCTCTACTAGGAGGGGGGTTGGGAGAACCTAAAGTCTAGGTGTGGGACCCACTGAGGTGGCCACAAATCACCACCAAAGTGGTGGTGATAGGGTGGTAACTGATGTGCAGGGGAAGAAGTCTTCCCTGCAGTTCACTTTGAGGGTGAGTGGGGCCTACTTACAAAAATCCTAAAAATATAAAAATGGTGAGATTTCAAAGTTGAGCTGGTAAAGTGTTAAACCTAAAAAATTCAAAGCTTAAAGCCTAATACTAAAATCTATAAAAATCTCCCAATATTTGTGAAAATCTGATAAGTGTGAATTTTGACATTTTGAAATTACTTATCTAGTTTGACTTTGTTGAACTTTGAATTGATCCTATAAGCTAAATAAGTTATGATAAGCTGTAATAAACCTAAATTAAGCTAGATGCATAAGTTCTAAGCTAATGGGTGATTTTGTGAGACAAAAACTTACACAGTTAACTGTGTAAGTTAATTCACAAGGATTTTGACTTTTCTGTTATATATTACCCAAAAAGATGGTTTGACTGAGCTAGTATGAACATGTGTTACTATTAGGAATCACAAATTGACACTCAAACTCAGTTGAGCTCACTGAGCAAACCTGAGCCAAACACCCTCTTATATATCTGTTTATGAGATTTTCAAGGCTAATGGTGACTTTAAGCAAAAACACTGATTCCTATCACTATTCTATGATTATTTGAGAATAATTAAACAGAAATAAACCACAATACAAACCTAAAACTCAGATTTGTCAAATTTTAAGTTTTACACAGTGAGATTATGGTTTTGAGTACAAATAATTTTTCATGAACAAGCAACTGGTTTTCTGCTATATTATCAATAACATATATCTAATAAACACTTAAGAATACTTAATTAAACAACACAAGCATTATCAAATGAAAAAGCATAAAAGAAAAATGTTGCTTACAAAGGGTATAGGACTGAGAAACCAAGAACCATTGAACCAAATCAATACCTAGTATCCCCCATAGGATTCTAATACCAAATTCAATCCAAAATACTCCCTGCTCCTAGCTTTTCCTTCTTCTTCTTTGGATTTTCTATTTTCCACTATTTTTTCTATTTTCTTTGGAATTTTGAGTTTAACTACCAAACTAGATTCTGAGTTATCTAAAGGCTTCCAAAAGCTTTATCAGAGCTTAAATGGACTTATGAGTTCATAAAACAACAACAACAAACAACATACAACTAATTGAGATTTTTGAGAATTTTATGAGAAAGCATAAACTGAGACAGTAAATGAAACTTGAAATTAACTTTAATTGATGACTGTAATACATGAAATTAACTGAATACAAGCTTTTTTAATTGAAATTACAACTAGAATTAAGAATTACACTTCCTACGACTACTTTATTCTAATCCTAAACTAATAATTTTTCATCCTCTGCTTTCTTTCCCATTTGTAGTCCTCTTCTGAGTTTGTGGGACCCACTGGGGTATTTCCCACCACATCCTAGCCATTGATAAAGTCCCAATCATCTCAGCCGTTTAAATTCATAACTTGGCGCCAAAGGGTCAAGGGTGTCAGTTTGTTGCGTGGAGAGGGAATTAAGGGTTTAAATGGTTTTGGAGGGTTGTGGTGAGGTGGTATGATAGTGGGTGAGAGGTGGCAGGCCAGGTGTAGGGTGGTATGGTGGAGCAGTGGTGGTGGTATGGTGGTATGGTTTTGGGAGGGAAATACGGGGTGACTGGGGTGGTTTTGTTTGTGGGTGTTGACTGAGTTGACCAAGGGGAGTGGGCTGGGTAGTAACTGGGCTTAGGGATGGGCTGTTGGGTAGTGGATTAGGATTTTGTTTAGTTTGGTTTTTGGTTTTAATAAATAAGGTCCGTTTGGTTTTTAACTTACACAAGGACCAAAAATGTAATTTGGCAAAAGTTTGGGGGCTGTGATTGGAAAATTTCCGAATATACTACAAGGGTTAATTTTGCCATATGTGATAAATCAAAGGACATTAAATGAAATAATTCCATTTTAAACCACCCGGGGACCTATTCTGTCAATTCCCAAACTTCAGGGACCAAACATGTATTTTCTCCAAACTTTCCACATAAGGACCAATTGTGACACTTTGTGAATTCCCAAGGACCTTTAATGATAATTTTCCCATTTTGAACACCCAGGGACTAAAACTGTCATTATTTGAAAGTCCAGGGACCAAAACTGACAAACTGCCAAACTTGAGGGACCAATTATGTAATTTCACCAAACTTAACACCAAGGACCATTCCTGCAAAAGATTATTAGTATAAGGACCAAAATTGCTTTTCTCAAAGTTCTTACATCCCAGGGACCATTTATGTCAATTTCCAAAGTACAGGGACTAAACTTGTAATTTTATGAAACTTTGCACCAAAGGACTAAATATGTAACTTTATGATTAAAAAGGACCTTTGATGACTTTTTCATGTTTTTAGAATTACCAGGGACTAGTTTTGACAATTTATGAAACTTGAGGGACTGAAACTGCCAAATATGCAAACTTTATACGTTTTTCATCTGTTTTTACATATTTTGCATTTGAAACATATAAAACACACTTCTAAGATATTTTAAGTATTTTGATACATATTTGAGTGTTTTTGTATGTTTTGGCAGTTCAGATTAGTATAAAATGATGAGTATTTAGACACTCATCAATCCCCCACACTAAACTATTGCTAGTCCCTAGCAATCTATTGAGAAAAACTTAATGGATTTGAAAAACTCTTTACCAAAATCCATCACTTCTGGAGTAGCCAGGTGTAAGAACTGTGGCACACCTGATAACCGTGTGATTTTGAGCAAACCACCAGCTGTCAACGGATTTGATTAGTCTTTACCAAAAGCCGTTTGCTTCTGGACTAGCCAACTCTTGATGGAATAGTCAACATCTTGGTGAGCTGATTACCAATTATGGTTTTTCCACAGCCTTTACCACAAGCCATAATCTTGCGGGCTAGCCAACTCATTAGCTTTTGAGGATAATGGGGAGTTGAGGAACCATACAATTTTTGGCAAATTGCAAGCCATAAACGGGTTTGAGTTATCTTTACCAAGAACCGTTTGCTCCTGGATTAGCCAATCCTGTTGTGGGTTAGACATGGAGGATTGATACCATTTATTGCGTTCTAAGTGAGAAAAAATTTTAAAATTTTGGCTAAAATGGGGGTTTTTGATGGAACATGTGTTTAAATTCGTTAGAATAACGAATCTCCCCCCACACTTAGAACTGAATATTGTCCTCAATATTCAAAGCACCGGGTGTTAAACCGAACTTAGAACGTAAAAGGAAAACATTACTAGCCTTTATTTTATGTGTATATACATACAATTTATTTTTTAGATAAAACTTCTTAAATAGAAGCTATCACTATATGTACATTTTTTTTTTTTTTTTTTTTACTGAAGATATATACAACATGTGGGGCATCTCCCCCACTAGGGTGTTACACACGGGTGAAAACCCATGTTTATGCTAATGTTTTTGATTCCCGAGTCACTAGCTGGACTCGACCCCGAATTCATTTGTCCATGGGGAAGCAAGTGGAAGAGACAATCTCAATCGGACTTTCATTCAAGATGTTTGGATAAACATTTGAAGCACGTGAAAGTTCCACACCGATGAGACAAGTAACCGGCTCATAATTTATAAATGAGAATGTCGGGATCAAAGATAATGTCTTCACTCCCGAAAGAGTGAAGAACAGGATAGGGAACAGAATATATGAAGAAAAGAAAGAATGTCATGATGAAAATCATAACTAACTCTTCTTCCTCAATAGGAGAATTCATTGGTTCATGAATCTCCTCGTTTAAGCTCGTTTGATCAAGACATATTATGGGTATGTCTAGATCAAAATAGAAACTATCATACTCTGGTAGAGATATGATATGAGTGAGTTCACCGGAGAACTCCTCAAAGGTGAATGATTCGTATTCGGGATTGATTTGAGTGAGTTCATTGGGGAACTCCTCAATAGTAAATGATTCATAAACGAGAAGAGAATTATAAGAATGAGAAGTGGTGATACCACTTATCTTCTCTCCCGTTTGATCAAAATGGAACGTTTGCAATTCAGGAATAGAATCATTGATCAAAACCTCACTATCCTTGACGGGGATAGGAGATGAAATAGGCTTTTCATTAAAAGCCTCGATTCTAGAAATGAGAAGATTAGCATTTAATAATGTAAGACGAAGAGATTCGTCTTGGATGATTTCTTCCTCATTCTCTTCTTCTGAGTTGACAAGCTCAGAAGGTAATTCCCCCACATAACTTATGTCTCCACAAGATAAAGAATAGTTCTCATCAGAATCAGAGAACATCTCAGTATGATTATTTGGAAAGACAAGAGGGGGAGGAATATCACACACATGATCAAGAATTTCCTGTGACTCACTTGGGATTGGGACAAGGTTCTCAACACTAGACTTTATGAATTCGTCCGATTCCCTTGCGGGAATAGTGTCAAGATGCTCGTCCCCCATGTTCAGAGAGTGAGTGGGAACCTCGGGTGTGATAACAAACTCAGGGAGTTGAGAAGGACTAGCAGTAATGGAGTCTACAAGTTCCATTATTTCTACTGCTGGTGATTCAGTTATATTCTTTTCTCCCTGTATATCCATGGAAGGAGTCTCAATTGATGAACATGATATGGTATCATCACTTTCATCATCCTCATCGAGAAAAGCAGCATATTGAAATTTGGCACGTGTTATAGCTGCGTGTTCTAAGACTAGTAATTCTTCCATGCTTCTTTCGTCTCTAGCAGCATGTTTTTCCTCAGCAAGTAATTCCGCGATAGATTTATCACGAGAATATGAAATGAGTGGAGACTGTGGGGGTGTGAATGTGTCAAAACCGGATGTATTAGAACTAGAACAATGTTCAGGTTTATAATACGGTTGACATTGAAAATCATCATGAGGACCCCCACAATGTACACAAGAAAAACTTGGTGCTTTGTGAGACGAAATTTTAGCCAACTCCTCCTTAAAATCTTTAATTTTCTCAAGAACCTCTATATAAGGGTCTTGCTGGATGTGAGGAGTTGCTTTGTTCATTTGGCACTGTGGAGGTGGGTCTTGAAACGAATAGTCATAATTGTTACAAGGAAATGAATTCCTTGTTTGACAATCAGAGCTAAAGTGTGGACCTCCACAGTACTCACAACAGTAAAACTGTTGAGTCTGGCTTGATGTATTTTGATACGAAGCATCATTGAAATTTGGATAATATGACTCTTGCTCGTATGAATGTGATGGGTAGTTTGAAAAATTTGAGGAGTCGTTGAATGAGTTTTGATTAGGATCATAAGCAAATGAATTACTCGACCCACAAAACAAACAACTCCCGTTTTGAATATCATTACCACATTGTTCACATGTACACCAACGACATGGAAGACCGAAAAGCGGCTCACCACAACCGTCACAAGGAACAAAATCTGGAGGTGGGACAAGTGGTGTGCTCTTAAAGCTAGCAATTTCCACCACTTCCGTTATGGTCTCGGGTTTTTGTTTTTGATAATTGTGAAGGTTGGGTAAGTCGTTCTTTTCAGTCACTACCCTAAGCTCGGTACGTTTGCTTGACAAACTTTTAACCGTAAACCGTGAAAGATCAGGATTGATTTTTGAAGGTTTAGGAGCATTTGTGAGCTCAGGTTTTTGGACAACCGTGGTTTGGACGTATTTAGCACCTCCATCGTCAGAGGAAAGTACAAGGTCCTTTGTCACCTCGGTTTCGTGATCTCTTTCCCTCACCGGAGAGGGAATAGGAATCAATGGTCTATCATAATCAACATAACATCTCGATATCTTGGACAAGGCCACAAGTTTCTCAACTTGGCTTTTACAGGCCCTTTGTTTAAAGAAATCGTCATCGAGAGATGTCATTAGAATCAATTATGGGATAAGTGGAAGAATGTAGAATCAAAGGGTTTTGGGGATGAGAAATGAAGAATCAAATAGGTAAGGGTATAAAGGTGAATATTTTTGGGTTTTGTTTTATAAAAATATAGATAAAAGATGGTAAATATACAATGGATGTGTATTCAGGTTTACTAATACGCAAAATCGTTTAAAATAAGCGCACAACCTCCCCGGCAGCGGCGCCAAATTTTGATTTGCCTGGAACAGTCAGATAATTATTGATCAGCCACTTGTGAATGGCCAACTGTAATAGTCAAACAGCCGAGGCAAATGCTTCCGAGGAATACAGTGTTTTCCCGGGTCGTAATGTCCCAACGAGGTGTGCGATGTTTTATTATAAACGAATCTGTGATCGAGTGAATCTGAACAGGGAATGGTATAAAATTGTGTGTGTGTGATTAGACTAGGGTTTTAAAACTTAAAATAACTTAGGAAAGTTAATGGAATGATTACTTAAAAACCTAGATATCTAAAACGTTTAAAACGTACACCAATTTAAAATCAGACGCGACTGCGTACTGAGAAAAAAAATGAGTTTTAAGAAAAATAAACTACAGGGGTTAAAAATGAAAATTCTATAAACTTAAACTTAAAATAAAATTTAATTAAAAGGAAAACTATTTTTTAGATTATTATAATATTTATTATTAATTATTTAATTAAAACTAACTTAAATAAAAACTAAAAATGATTAACACTACAAATTAAACTAAAAATTTATAAAAATATTTTCTAAACTTAAAATAGAACTTGAAGAAAGTATAAAAAATAAAAATAAATGTTTTTGTCTTTTTATAGATTTTTTATTAATTAAAAACTATTTATCTTGATTAAACTATTTAAACTAATTTAAATTACAAATATTACTAAACTAACTTAGAAAATTATGAAAAATTTTATATATCTAATTAACCATCATGGGAATCCTAAAAAATTATAAAAAACTTTATTTTATATATTTTTAAACTAGTAAACTAATTATTATTCTATTTATTAATTAATATCTAATTAAACTATTTAAATTATGAAAACTATTAAATGAACAGTAAAAATTCTAGAAAAATTACTAAAATTATATTATGACTTATAAAAGCTATAAAAAATATAAAAACTAGGTGTTGCTATATAAAAATTAATTATGCTATTTAAAATTTATTTATTGATTAATTACTAATAAAACTATTATTAATTCTAATTAATACCAAATGACAATATAAAAATCTAATAAAATTATTTAAATTACTTTAATATATAAGGAAATTAATAAAAATATAAAAATACAGATTACTTAATTAAAATATAAAAATGAAAATTAAAATTAAATTGTATTAAATAGAAACTATCACTTATTTTTATATTGTTTTTCTTGGATTTTTCTTTTACAAAACTATGTTATACATAAAAACAACTAACTTTAATAAAAACAAATATTTTAGAACTTAATAATAAGCTAGTAATAAGCTATAATCCTAGACAGTTGACTTTAGTTGACTTAATAGGGAAATAAGCTCAAATGAGCTTGTGTGGGACCCACCTTGGTGTTTTCTGGTTCTAATAAGTGAGTTGGACTTGTCAAAGCTTGATTTGATCAAATAAGCTCAGTAGATAAGCTAAAAAATCAAAATAAGCTAATCCAAAACTTCAAAGCAACTCAGAATGGGGACAAAGTTTATGGGTCTTTCTAGGTGGGGTCCACAGAGGTGCAGGTCAAACTTATGGTCAATCTAGGATCTCTACTAGGAGGGGGGTTGGGAGAACCTAAAGTCTAGGTGTGGGACCCACTGAGGTGGCCACAAATCACCACCAAAGTGGTGGTGATAGGGTGGTAACTGATGTGCAGGGGAAGAAGTCTTCCCTGCAGTTCACTTTGAGGGTGAGTGGGGCCTACTTACAAAAATCCTAAAAATATAAAAATGGTGAGATTTCAAAGTTGAGCTGGTAAAGTGTTAAACCTAAAAAATTCAAAGCTTAAAGCCTAATACTAAAATCTATAAAAATCTCCCAATATTTGTGAAAATCTGATAAGTGTGAATTTTGACTTTTTGAAATTACTTATCTAGTTTGACTTTGTTGAACTTTGAATTGATCCTATAAGCTAAATAAGTTATGATAAGCTGTAATAAACCTAAATTAAGCTAGATGCATAAGTTCTAAGCTAATGGGTGATTTTGTGAGACAAAAACTTACACAGTTAACTGTGTAAGTTAATTCACAAGGATTTTGACTTTTCTGTTATATATTACCCAAAAAGATGGTTTGACTGAGCTAGTATGAACATGTGTTACTATTAGGAATCACAAATTGACACTCAAACTCAGTTGAGCTCACTGAGCAAACCTGAGCCAAACACCCTCTTATATATCTGTTTATGAGATTTTCAAGGCTAATGGTGACTTTAAGCAAAAACACTGATTCCTATCACTATTCTATGATTATTTGAGAATAATTAAACAGAAATAAACCACAATACAAACCTAAAACTCAGATTTGTCAAATTTTAAGTTTTACACAGTGAGATTATGGTTTTGAGTACAAATAATTTTTCATGAACAAGCAACTGGTTTTCTGCTATATTATCAATAACATATATCTAATAAACACTTAAGAATACTTAATTAAACAACACAAGCATTATCAAATGAAAAAGCATAAAAGAAAAATGTTGCTTACAAAGGGTATAGGACTGAGAAACCAAGAACCATTGAACCAAATCAATACCTAGTATCCCCCATAGGATTCTAATACCAAATTCAATCCAAAATACTCCCTGCTCCTAGCTTTTCCTTCTTCTTCTTTGGATTTTCTATTTTCCACTATTTTTTCTATTTTCTTTGGAATTTTGAGTTTAACTACCAAACTAGATTCTGAGTTATCTAAAGGCTTCCAAAAGCTTTATCAGAGCTTAAATGGACTTATGAGTTCATAAAACAACAACAACAAACAACATACAACTAATTGAGATTTTTGAGAATTTTATGAGAAAGCATAAACTGAGACAGTAAATGAAACTTGAAATTAACTTTAATTGATGACTGTAATACATGAAATTAACTGAATACAAGCTTTTTTAATTGAAATTACAACTAGAATTAAGAATTACACTACCTACGACTACTTTATTCTAATCCTAAACTAATAATTTTTCATCCTCTGCTTTCTTTCCCATTTGTAGTCCTCTTCTGAGTTTGTGGGACCCACTGGGGTATTTTCCACCACATCCTAGCCATTGATAAAGTCCCAATCATCTCAGCCGTTTAAATTCATAACTTGGCGCCAAAGGGTCAAGGGTGTCAGTTTGTTGCGTGGAGAGGGAATTAAGGGTTTAAATGGTTTTGGAGGGTTGTGGTGAGGTGGTATGATAGTGGGTGAGAGGTGGCAGGCCAGGTGTAGGGTGGTATGGTGGAGCAGTGGTGGTGGTATGGTGGTATGGTTTTGGGAGGGAAATACGGGGTGACTGGGGTGGTTTTGTTTGTGGGTGTTGACTGAGTTGACCAAGGGGAGTGGGCTGGGTAGTAACTGGGCTTAGGGATGGGCTGTTGGGTAGTGGATTAGGATTTTGTTTAGTTTGGTTTTTGGTTTTAATAAATAAGGTCCGTTTGGTTTTTAACTTACACAAGGACCAAAAATGTAATTTGGCAAAAGTTTGGGGGCTGTGATTGGCAAATTTCCGAATATACTACAAGGGTTAATTTTGCCATATGTGATAAATCAAAGGACATTAAATGAAATAATTCCATTTTAAACCACCCGGGGACCTATTCTGTCAATTCCCAAACTTCAGGGACCAAACATGTATTTTCTCCAAACTTTCCACATAAGGACCAATTGTGACACTTTGTGAATTCCCAAGTACCTTTAATGATAATTTTCCCATTTTGAACACCCAGGGACTAAAACTGTCATTATTTGAAAGTCCAGGGACCAAAACTGACAAACTGCCAAACTTGAGGGACCAATTATGTAATTTCACCAAACTTAACACCAAGGACCATTCCTGCAAAAGATTATTAGTATAAGGACCAAAATTGCTTTTCTCAAAGTTCTTACATCCCAGGGACCATTTATGTCAATTTCCAAAGTACAGGGACTAAACTTGTAATTTTATGAAACTTTGCACCAAAGGACTAAATATGTAACTTTATGATTAAAAAGGACCTTTGATGACTTTTTCATGTTTTTAGAATTACCAGGGACTAGTTTTGACAATTTATGAAACTTGAGGGACTGAAACTGCCAAATATGCAAACTTTATACGTTTTTCATCTGTTTTTGCATATTTTGCATTTGAAACATATAAAACACACTTCTAAGATATTTTAAGTATTTTGATACATATTTGAGTGTTTTTGTATGTTTTGGCAGTTCAGATTAGTATAAAATGATGAGTATTTAGACACTCATCAAGTCTTAATCTCTAAGCAGTCTTCACTTTATACTAGCAGTACTAACTTTCACTAGCAGCACTAACTTTTGTACTAATCTCATCATCTCGATATTATCCGTATCTTTTAAGTAGAAAAGACAAAAGTTATAAGCACATACAATATCCTTTCTTGCCATCGATGAATGTGTTTGATTTGTATGTGTATGTGCATGTGCTTGCATTTAAGAGATAAGAATAAATTTACAAAGAGCCGACGGAAAAAGCGGTCTGATGTGTCATCTGCTTTCAAATACCAATTTTGCTGTAGTTGTAGAACAAAACGAGCAGACAGTTTAGTGTTATTAATATGTATGAATTTAACGGGGATCGCAAATAGTCACAATGATATGGTTTGAAGTTACAGTATTACGAAATGCAAAAAAACATGCACCAGTCTAGAATAGAACCTAAAACCTACAATGGTACAAAAGGTTAGTAAACCAACTTGGTATACCTTATCTTGGAATTCTTTTTCTGCTTCAGAAGATTCAAATGCATTGCCTTCATCCCAGCTTGCAGCAGGATGGTTAGCCACCTGTCCCATTAAACAAGGAACTTAGGACCCTAGAATGCTGACTTGAAGAAGGGGCTTTCTTAGAAGAATTCCCACTTAGACTGAGTTTCCCGTTAGTAAGACGTCAGATGCTTATCAGCAAGGTTTTGTGTGAGTTGGCGTAAAGTGCCAACGTCATCAACCAAATTTGCTTTTTGCATCCTTTGAGCGATACCATGAACCATGAATACTAGATGCCGTACAGGACCTGTAAAAAGTTGAATACCAAAACAATTTTATTGACTGCAATTTACAGCTAATGGATCAATCCGTTTATGACTTATAATCATAAATTGAGGTTAAAAGTATTATAAACATAGAGCCTGAGAAAAACGCAATTAGTTTTACCTGTGAACAATAATCGTCCATTTCTTCCTCTATCTGCTGATGTAACTCATCCTATAAACAGATGTTATGAACTGTAAGAAACCATGGCACTAATAATGCTGCATAATATAAGATCTGCCCACCATGAAACAGTAAAAATATACATGTGTTGGATTTGGTGACTGAGATGGAGCATACCTAAGCCTCAATTTAATTCCAGTCCCTCGAAAATGAAGTGTTCCAAAAAATCCAGATGAGGGAATTTTTAGCTAGGCATCCCATGTATCATCCTCACCCGTGAAAATAGCATGTAGCCTCTGCAAGAAACAAGTAACGTGCTTAATGCTAACATAAAAGACGACAAAATTAGATGTCCCAAATATAAGTTTAGCATCAAAAACAAACATACGGGTTGCATATCAACTCGGGCAACAAATAATATACAATTGGTTGAAATGTTCTGCAGTGCCAAACCTGGAACGAATAATTGTCAAACACGTTACCAAGCAAGCAAATCACTCACATTTGGTACAAATGAAACAGTTTCACAAACAAGCAACCATATTTGAGTTAATTTCCTATATAATAGATGTTATGTTAATCTTTTGATAGATAACTTACGCAACTGCGATAAGCAAACTCCAACTGTTCAACAACATCCTCCCGGAGTGGAAACCAAGTAACACTCCCTTAACTACCAAAAAAGTGGCCTCTTAGAACACATCGATTGTCTCCATTCCAATAAACAAGAAACTATGTCGTCTTAATATGTCTACCTGCAACGATTATCACCATACGAATTTATAATCAAAAACATGTTTTAGGCTAATTTTAATCCATGAAAATCATTATAAATTGTTTTATATTCGATTACACATTCAAGAAAATATAAATTAAATATGTATTTGAGCATACCCTTGAACAGAGTAGGATAGGTGAGATGAGGGTGATGGTGGCTTGACTGTGATGGTGGTGGATGTGGTGGTTATCTCGAACCAAACAACCGAAGCAAACAAACTCACCCATTGCCTCTCTTGTCTTGATGACGGTGATGGCGTGGATGAACAATGGTTGATGGAATGACGGCAAGACACGGTGGTGAAGTGTGGCGGTGGTGTGTGAGTCGGTTCTAGAGAGAAGGAGAAGAGATGAATAATAGAGAGAAGATATATCTGACTAGTGTTAATTAGTGTTTTGATTTTGGGTGAAAAAGGGGTGAGAGTGAACGGGAGATTGAAATTTTGGGGAAAATTAAGGGGCGGGATATTGAGCGCTATATTAAAATTTTGGAGATTTTGGAGATTGAAAGCCTATCAAATGAGCTCAAAATGTTTAATGAGTTGAGCTCAACCTTATATTAGTTGGACTCGAGTTATTGTTGAGTTCTCGAGCTTGTAAGTGATATAAAATATGTTTTATTTTTATTTTTATTTTTTTTAATATGTAAGTGTACTAAGTGCAAATACTTATTTATGAATGTATAAAGCTTTTCGAGCTGAAGTCGAATCGAATTCAATTCTTAGGTTATATTTCAATTTTAATTTGTGTAAGAAAACACACATTTACAGAGAAATCGAGCTTTTCAAGTCAAGCTCAAGCCGAGTTCAAATTTTCTCGATCCCGGATAACATGATTGGGAGGTCCCTGGATACGTTGTGGCGGTGGTGCGAGTCGGGTTCGAGAGAGAATGAGAAGAGATGAATAGAGAGAAGATAGATCTGACTAGTGTCTAGGTTTTTATTTTGGGGAAAAAAGGGCCGATATCTTGAGTGGGAGATTGAAATTTTGGGGAAAATTAAGGGGCGGGATCTTGAGCGCGATATTGAAATTTTGGAGATTGAAAACCTATCAAATGAACTCGCCGAAATGTTTAATGAGTTGAGCTGAACCTTATATAAGTTCGACTTGAGTTATTGTTGAATTCTCGAGCTTGTAAGTAATATAAAATATGTTTTAATACCTAAAAATCCTGCAAAACATTCATTGTGACTCGATACACGCATTTGACTCAAACAAGTACTAATATGTATGCTAAGTCCTCCATTACCATAAAATCAACCAAATACACAAAACTTCCTGCAAAAACATGTAATGGCTCAACCCTAGCTAGCAACAACACATTATTTCCTTGATACTCTACCATAATTTTATTATAATTAGCACGAGAGATTATGTACATGCATAGGTAAGGATGAGTTAAGGTAGGCATGAAAGTTCATGTTTCCGATTTTACAAGGAAACTGAATGTTAAAGAGACTGTCCTTTTCAATTCTTGTAATAGGGTCAACATACTTAAGAGGATCAACTTCCTCTTCTCTCATAACCTCATCAATAACATCACCATCACCTAAGTCCTCATCAGAATCCGAGTAATAAAAAGGGCCATTCTCATGCATGGTCTTTGTCGTGAAGGTCAGATTCTTCCATTTTATAATTATTACCAAAGTGATGGTCGGGTGAAAGGTTTGGTGGGTTTTCAATCTCCACAACGAGAGCCGGAACGGGTAATTGGAAATTCCTAAGACGAAAAACACGAATAACAGGAACCAAACGATCAATGTTACGGTTATCCATCGAGAGTGCTAACAATCAGAAACAAGAAGAAAGATTGACTAAAGAAAACCTATACAAAGAAAATAAAAAATCTCACTAGATATGAATCTAATGAGTAGACTTAAACTAAAATAAAATTCAACCAAAACAATAACATTTCATAACCATAATTTAGGACAACATTTCGATAAAACATTCATATAATTTTGTGTCTATGATATATCATAATTTGTTAATTTGTATAACTTCATATGACCATATATTTTTTTGGTCACACTGTTCAATTGTGTGACATATATTTGTCACATATGTATATCTATAGTGTGACTAATGTTTCGAGCTGATTTGTATCTGTCACACGTCCCGAATTAAAAGTGACTAAAATGTCAAAAAATAATTACCAGATACCCTCTGGTCACAAATTTACACAAATGTGTGACATATATTTTACGAAATAGTCACACAAGTCGAATCAAGTGTGGCTGTTTATTTAAGGCTGGTACATTTAGTCACGTAAACATGTTGCTGTGTGACCATTCGAAATACGCTATGTGTAACAAAAGTCCATATCTGTACTAGTGTGTTTTCTAATAACTTAAAGCTCAATGATTAGGGAAAATCTATCTAGCGTTGTAGATGGTTCCATTGCTTAATTTGGAAAATGTCCCCTACCGTTTGTGTGGTTGATCTTGATCACAAGCTTCGGCTATTTCAATAATGTCTTGATTAACACTTTTGTCCCGACAATGAAGATACATTCTTAAAAGTGTCAAAGCTAGTGATCAAGCGCACGCAAACATTATTAGATAGTGTCCAAAAAACAAAGCAACGGAACCATTCTGCAACGTTAGATAGATCTGGCCTGATCATTGAGACGTCTTTAATGCAATAATGATATAGTGTGTAGTTTTCATGACATGCCACACTCCTTCATTATCGCATTCAAGATAAGTGATGTTACTTAGACTATGTTAGCATAAAAAAAATATGTATAGAAAAGTGGCGGGCATTCTCATATTAGGAACTTTGTAATGTGTTGTAGAATAAAATAGAATAGTTAAATGGGCTCGTGGAACTTGGTAAGCTAGTATTAAGTTAGTTAAGTAAGCAAGCCTTTTTAAAGTCCATGTAAACCAAGTCCACTAGCAAAAGCCCATGAAAGCCCATCTCTTTATGTAAGAAGTATAAATACCTCCAAATGGTCTCATTTGGAGGTGTGCTTGAGCGTGTAATGTATGTGTTTTTATGAATAATACGTTTCCATCTTTATCTCTCTCTAAACACATAGTTCTCAAGTCACCAAGATTAGTGATTTAGTTTGATCAAAGGTCCTACAAGTGGTATCAATCGCCAAGGGATAATTTTAGGGATAATTTGGTATCAATCGTGGGCTGTTGTTATGTGATTTAGCGAGTTAGAACCCTAGTTTAGCGAGTTAGCAATGTTCTTTAGCGAGTTAGGACAGCGAGTTAGGGCAGCGAGTTAGGGTAGCGAGTTAGGGCAGCGAGTTAGAGCAGCAAGTTAGGTCTTCATTTTGGCGAGTTAGCCTTAAAATTCCTTATAGTTTAACTAGTAAGGATTGTTCTGGACTACTAAAGGGAAACTATACTTCGTTGACATTAATTCTTGCGAGTTAAGTTTTTCAGCGAGTTAAGTTGGATTTCTGCGAGTTAAAATTTTTAGCTAGTAAGGAGTTCTGCGAGTTAAGTTGTATTCCTGCGAGTTAGAATATCCCTGCGAGTTACAAAATTCCTGCGAGTTAGCACAATCCTGAGAGTTAAAACATTCCTACGAGTTAGTAAATTCCAGCGAGTTAGTAGCTTTTCTTGCGAGTTAAAACTTTTCAGCGAGTTTCAAATTCCTACGAGTTAGAAGCTAATCTGCGAGTTAAATATCTTTAGTGAGTTAACTTAGTTTCTGCAAGTTAAGTTACCACCGAGTAAGGATTTTTCAAGTAAAACCTCCGAATAAGGACCAAACTTCAAACGGCTATAACTTTTGAACCGTAACTCCGTTTTCAGCGAAACACTTGTAAAAACAACCGTGAAACAGAGGAGAACGACACGTTGAATGATGCGCTATCGAGGCCCAAATCCTCTCCTAACAGAAGTTATCGAGGTTTTAAGTTTCTAGACCAAATTTTCACCAAAAAATCTAATCTTCCACAACAACCTTTGTTATCTTTAAAGATCCTACGTTCAACTTTATCACTTATAACTTCATTAAATGGCAACTCAGCAAGATATTCATGCATCCGGTGCCAAAAAACGACTTCCCATGCTGTCAAAGGGTGGTTACTCAAAGTGGGCTAGTCGTATGATGCGCTATCTTAAGAGCATACGAAATGGAAAATTTCTTATCAAATCCATTGTGGAAGGACCCTTCAAACCAAGACACGTACTAGAACCTGGAGATCCTAATGAAACCCCCCAGTACAACCATACTACAGAGATCAGAATGAGACTGAGTACACTGAGGAAGAAAGACAACAGATTGTAGCTGATGATCAAGCATTTCATCTCGTTGTTCTTGGTCTACCTGAAACCACTTATGCAACTGTTGACAGTGAAGGAAGTGCTCATGGAGTCTGGGAAAGAGTCAAGAGGTTGATGTATGGGACAGACATCGGGAAACAGGAAATGGAAACACAATTGCTCAAGGAACTTTGCAAGTTTACTTCAATTCCTGGTGAATCCATGGAGTCGTACTACCTCAGGTTCTGTAAGATCATGAATGATTTATCGAGACACAACCTCAGTCAGACAAACATTGCTAACAACACCAATTTTCTGAATGAGTTACAACCAGAATGGGGAAGATATGTCACTATTGTTTATCAGTCAAAGAATTTGCAAGAAGTGACTTATGATCAGTTGTACGACTTCTTGAAGCAAAATCAAGTTGAGGCTAATGAAGTAAGGGCTGAATTACTTGCTAAAAAGCATGATCCTCTAGCATTAATGGCTAATACACCAACACCTCTACCAATGAACACACAACAACAACCATCATCATCTTCCACTCACAACTACATGCAACCATCATACATTCAACAACCCACACCTGTCTACCAACAACAATTCTACCCACAGCAACAACATGTTATTCTACAACAACAATACCCACAATTCCAAGAACCAGAATTCACTGACAATGATGAAGCTACTGCAGCCTTGACACAAGCGTTTGCTTTTCTGACAAACGCATTCCAAGGACGTTATTCTACACCAACTAACAACAACCAAAGGATTTCATCGAACACTCGCAACAAGTAGATTGCTCAGCCGAGTTTCAATATGGGCAACGGAGGCCAAATGGTTGGAGTTAGGAATCAGGAAGGATATGCCACTGGATTTCTCATAGGTAATAAGAATATGCAGAATTCAAGTCAGTATGCAGGGAATCAGTTCGGTCAGTATGCAGGAAACAGATGGGTCAGTTTGTTGGATATCAGAGGGGTCAGAATGTTGGAAATCAGGCAATGGGTAATTAGATCTGGAATGCTGCAGCTCTAGTTGTTGGGAATCATGGAAATGTGAATCAGGGTAACCTGGTAAAGTGTTTCAACTGTCAGGGTGTAGGTCATATGGCAAGGAACTGTCCTACTAAGCCGAACAATAAAGATCCAGAGTATTTGTAGAAAGCATTGATGTTGGCACATAAAGAAAAGGCAGGGTTTCAGTTGAATGCATAGGAAAATGATTTTATGGCTCTTATGGATGACATGGAAGAACGAGAGGATATCGATGCGAACTGCATCTTTATGGTAAATCTTCAGGAAGCTAAGTATGACACGGATTCTGACACACTTCCTGTTTATGACACCAGTGCACCATCTGAGGTATCAAACATCAATACATGCCACAATAATGATATATTTGATATGTCTCCTCATGAGGAACAACATTCTGAGAAGCTAGCACCCACTTATGATACATACTTGGATACGCCAAGTAGTAGCAATACTTCTTCAGCAACTCCAGATATGAATCATAATGGAGGCTCCGTTTCACAGAATGTTGAGAATGATGAGGAAACACGTGCTCTATTTGAATCATTATTAAGCAATTGTGGTATTGAAATTGAGAAAGTTAAAAAGGTCAATCGCGAAGTTAAGGCCGCGAATGAGAAATTGACCACTTACCTTGAAAGATACAAGGAAAATCCAAAAAGTTTTCAAATTGACAAAAAACGCGAGTCAAAATTTGAAATTGGTTATAAGAAGTTACTTTTTAAAGATAGGGAATTGCAAAACAAATTTGATACTCTTGAAATTAGTTCAACTAAAACTATTAATTCTTTAAAACAAGAAATTTCTGATTTAACAAACCAACTTTCAAAACAAAAATCAGCTTATACCAATCTTGAAAAAGAAAGAGAAGAGTTGAAAAAGGACTTTGCAAAGAAAAAAGATAAACTTTTGGATGAAATCATAGAGTCAGAACACAAGATTGCAAAATTAGAAGACTTAATGGTTAAGTCGGGTCAGTCAAGTCAAACAATGAATATGATTGCTAGTCAAACTAATCCAATTTACCATACGAAACATAAAATGACTCTTCGTAACAAAACTCCTTGCAATCTCAAGAAAGCTCAGGAAGAACATAATGTTTTGTATAATGGTAATGTGATTTACACCAAACATGATCCTCCTAATGTTCGTGATTATGTGGATACAATGGAACTTGTCGAATAGAGCATAAATAAAATGAAACAAAAGAATTTTAAACCAATCAATTACAAAAGATTGAACAAACTTTTTGGAATTACTTTTGTTCCACAAAAAGAACCATCAGTGTTTTCCATAAAATGACCATTCTCAAAACTAGTTTCTAAACCAGTAGCTGCTTCCAAATTGCTTTCAAACATGGAACAAATGTCTTCAAACAACACTTTTAACACAAGTGTTGCAAGGGGATATCTTGATGATCTTAAAACAAGAATTGGGCAACTTAAAACGATTGTCGAATCTAGAATGAGATTTAATGAGATCAATTGGAATTCCACGGTTCAGTTATAGCTAAGAAAGATTCTTGAAAATGAATTTGCTCCACAAATTAATAACATTCATGCTCGTGTAATTCATTTTGAAAATGATTTTTTTAACTGAGACAGCTAACTTTGTCAAGGACCACAAATCCCTGATAAAAAGGCTATTGAATCTTTTGAGCAAATCAATGTTTTGGAAAACCTAAATGACTCTCTCTTCGAAGCCGTTATGACTGCTGACATTATGTCCATTATTTTGCAAACATATTCTATTCATGATGAAAGACTGTGAGCTGAGACCTCTGAAATTGTTTCTAAATATGAAAATGCTCTTATAAAACATGAAAAAGAAAATGTGTCATATTTTAAACAACTTGATCGAAAAAGAGAAGAATGCAAGTATGACAAACTGTCGTATGAACGTGCCTTCAAGAACATGAAAGAGAAAAATGATCTTTTGAGGGCTCAGCTTGAAAGTCAAAAAGGGAAGGGTGAATCGCACTAGGCTTTAGCTCTCGAGGGATCTCGAGAAGCTTACAACCCCCACCAGGCAGTGTACCTGATCGTTGTAGTATAGTATAGTGACAAGTACAGGGGGATTGATCGTTCAACTCAGGAATAGTGTCGCTAGGATTAGAAAGTCTCCTAAACTAAGTCTAAAGGTGAGGGATGATTCTTTTTGTATTTTTATATTTTATTAAAGCAAGTAAAATCTTGGTTTTTGGAAGAGTGGGCAGAATTAGTTGCTAGTTAACTAACCCAATAACTACAAATGCAATTAAAATAAAATAACAGAAATGAAAATAAATCTAATTACTAATGTGGTGTAAACAATAATGGGGAAAGTCGTGTTTACTTAGGTTTCATTACTCCCTAGATATCTTTTACAGGTTGATAGTTTGTTACAATTGCAAGGATGACAGGTCATATTCCTTAATACTAGTTGTAGGGCCGTGTACAATATTCCCTAACTCTATAGGATCCTACTTCACTCCTATGTCGAGCCTTTAGAAGCTCCTAACATGGGATCATTAGAATTCTCCTACGCATTAAATACAACCAAAAATCATAGCACACCTCTGATCATGTTTCTTAAGATGTTCAAGCATGTTACCAATGGAAGTCTGCCAGTTTTCTTAAGCCTAACATCGAATACAATCATCCGTAACAACTATAAACAAACAGTCAACCCATAATTAACATCTAGGTTTCACTACATCTAAGCAAACACAAAAGAGATCTAGCCAAGCATGTTAAATTGAAGACAAGTGTAAGATATATTCAAATAACACATAGACATATTGATTGAATTGAAAGAGTACTTATCTCAATTGAACATGAAAGGTTTCAAAGGGTAAAAACCCTTGAAAGAGCTGTGAAAATCGGACTAGGATTTCTCTCCAAAGTTACACCCTAAAAGTTACACTCTAATGAATGAAAATTGCAAAACTATATATAGATTTTACAAGGTGACGGCGTCAAGAAGAAAATTGTGACGGCGTCAACTCGCCGCCCATAATGAAGTCGGATTGCCTAGATCCACTTTTGACGCCGTCATGTGTAAAGTTGCTCTGGGCCATCACTAACATTTAGACCATGACGACCTTGGGTGACGCCGTCATGTCCTTAGTACAAAACTTTCTGGATCGTCATGTGCACCATCCACTTCCACCTCTTGTATTACTCTTGACGCCGTCATTTAGAAACTCTTGACGCCGTCAGGTACTGTTCCTAGTAAGGAAAATTAAGACTTTGCCATTTTCTTCACTTTTATGCTCCAAAAACGTCCAAAATGCTTCCTTTTCCAGATTTCACTCCAAAAGTACCTAAAAGGACAAAAGGAACGATTTAGGGCAATATTTGATCAAATAAATTCGAATTCGGGCTTAAATGACCCCCTAAAAACAGTTCATTTTTTGCCTCATCAAATACCCTTACACTTGAGATTTGCTTGTCCTCAAGCAAATGCGCTTTAATTCTAATCAAAATACAAGTTAGGGGTCATTTAACACTAATATAAAAGTAATTACAACAAATAATCGTTCCACTAAAGACCAAAGACAAGCACGGAGGTCATATACTAGCACCTCACAAATAGTGTTTAGATACTCACATCTCTCGGGTGTAATAAAGTATATATCTCAATATGGAAATGGAAAACATCTCTCACTACCTGTCATAGCAAAATAGATTACCATAGGCTTGGGAAAGGATCAAACCTCCACCACTTGGCGTAAGCACCTAGGATAAACTATCAAAGAGGTCTTTTAAAGGGTTATAACGTTAGGTGTAGGGATATGGAATACACGGTTTTGTTGGATAAAGGCAATATTAACTGGTGGCGAGTTAATCATCATGGTTAATTACATGTACAATATGGCGTTGCTAAGCCAAGACTAGATTCGACTTAAGCTAATAAGTGAAAAATAACAAAAACATAAAATAAACATAGAATGAAACGGGATGGTAGTCCGTATGTTTTTTCTCTTTTCTTTTTCTATTTTTTTTTCTTTTTCATAATTTTTTTATTTATTTTTATTTTTTTATTTTTTTTTATTTTTTTTTTGTTTTGGATATACTCTTAGCCTACTATCCAAAATAATACATCATAGGGAATTTACATTCTCCTTACACTTGAATTTTTACATACTTTACAATAAACTAATCTAATGACTCGAATCAAGATAATCAAAACAGTTGGAGTACTTTTAAGATTAACGCACATATGGGGGTAATATATGATGTTCTTCCCCAATAACATAAGTACTTTACCCATGATTCCCAATCGTCCCAAAACAATATGTACAAGATATGACTCGACTTAGCAACCATGTAATCAATTAGATAATTAACTAAGGGTTTAAACAAATAACAATAATACACTAAAGATGAGTGTATACACGGAAGGCTAAGGCGATTTGGTTGCACATTTGGGTGTGTTGTAACAAATTCTTCCTTTAAGTAAGATGGTTACAGTTAGAAACGAAAAGATAGGCTCGGAGGGGTGTACTAGGGGTTTCGTGTACTAAAAATGAGTACAACGCTAAGGTGTGGGAAAAATTAATTGACTTTACTAGCCAAGTAATATGACTTAAATGGTCAAGTAACTATGTACGGGTTTAACACAAGGGTGATCCTAATGCCTCTTATCATGTAGTATATCCTACTACACGAATGTAGTCTCACTAGCCGTCTCGAGATGCATCACTAACGCAAGTTCTAGAATCTAAATGCTACTGGTACACTCATAAGCACTAATAGTGAATGCTTTTTCTATCAAATCTAAAGGCGAACCTCACATATTTGGGTGGAAAATTTTTCTGAATAGTACGGTTTTGTGCTAGTCATACAATTCCTATCCATGAGACACTTGCTAAGGCTAATGTTTCACTCCTAAATGTTGTAAAAAATTTTAAATTTGGCGCTAAAATTACACTAACAAGTATTTCTCATAGTTTTATTACACACCTACCATCAAACAGACAAACTCAAGTGCAATAGTATACTATATGGTATCATCATTTACCCTCCCCTTACACTTAGGATGAACATTGTCCCCAATGTTTAATTAAAGAATGTAAAAGTGAAATTGGTAAAAGAATGAAAGCAAATACTCCCCTGATTCGTTTGGTGTGGATAGTGTGGTAACAAGGTTAGATCTTCCTCCAAAAAAATGAACATTCAAAGCTTCCCTTCCAGAAAAATAAATCATCTTCTTGTCATACATAACCTGTTAAACCTGAGAAAACAAACAAGCCAACCTCGCGTAAAATTGGCGGCAATCTATATATACTAACAAGTCCTAGAAAGCAATTTAAGATATAATGCTTGTGGAATGAATGTTTGCAGATCTCCTAGAGTTTATAAAACTAAAGAATTAACAAAAACTTTAAGACTCCGTTAGAAAAACAAAACTGACAAAATTTCAAGAATTTTACACATGACGCCGTCAGGAATTAATTCATGACGCCGTCAGAAGTGACCTGAAAAAATCTTTACGTTAAGTTTCCGGAAAATTTCTGGAAAAACTTATGTCCTACTTCCTGGAAAATCCTGCAAAACATCATTATGACTCGATACAAGCATTTGACTCTAACAAATACTAATACACATGTTCATTTAATATTGTGGAGAATCAAGATCAATTTCATTCTTAAAAATAAATTTGGGGTTCCCCTTACACTTATATTTTGCAAAATACCTTTATATGAAGTTAAGACGAAGTTAAACAACAAAATAAAGCATTTTCACAATTTTAGTTTGAAACATGATCTACCAACAATAAAAACAAAGCATGCATACGGAAACAAATAACAATCAAACAAATAAAAATAACACAAAACATGGGTTGCCTCCCAAGAAGCGCTTTTCTTTACTTTACGAGTCTTGTAGCTAGACTCAAGGTCATGGGTGATGAGGCGAAAAATGATTCGTTTTTAGGGGGGTCATTTAAGCCCGGAATTGAATTTATTTGATCAAATATTGCCCTAAATCGTTCCTTTTGTGATTTTAGGTACTCTGGGAGTGAAATTTGGAAAAGGAAGCAATTCGGACGTTTTTGGAACATAAAAGTGAAGAAAACGCCAAAGACTTAATTTTCCATGCTGGGAACAGTGTTTGATGGCGTCAAGAGGAAGAATTTGACGGCGTCAAGAGTAATGACCATGACGACCCAGTACAAACATGAAGGCGTCACAAGTAGAGCATCAAGAGTTAAATGTGTGATGGCCTGCAAAAGAGGACTACATGACGGCGTCAGATGTAGATCTAGGCAGTCTGAGGATTATTTTGTCGGCGAGATGACGACATCACAAGTTTGTTCTTGACGCCGTCAGCCTCTAAAATCTATATATAGTTTTCTAATTTTCATTCATAAAAGAGGAACAAGTTTGGAGAAACCCTAAGGCCGAACCTTGTACGAATTTTACAGCTTTTCAAGGGTTTTCAACCCTTGAATCCTTACATGTGTTATTGAGATAAGTCTTCCTTTAATTCAATCAATATGTTTATGTGTTGGTTGTCTATATCTTGTGCTTGTCTTGATTTCAACATGCTAGGCTAGATTTATCTTGTGTTTGCTTAGATCTAATGAAACCTAGATGTTGATTATGTGTTGATTACTTGTTTATGGTTGTATTGGATGAATGATTTCAATGTTAGGCTTAAGAAAACTGGCAGATCTCCAATTGGTAACATGCTTGAACGTCTTAGGAAACATGAACCAATGTGTACTAGGTTTTATTGGTTGTATTTAATGCATGAGTAAATTCTAATGATCACATGTTAGGAGCTTCTTGCTGGCTCGACATAGGAGTGAAGTAGGCACTCATAGGATTGGGGAAGTAAGTACGCCACCCCATGAATGGTATTAAGGAATACAATCCGTCATCCACGCAACTATAACAAGTAATTAACGTGTAAAAGATATCTAGGGAGTAGCGAAATCTAAGTAAACACATTTCTCCCACTTATTGCTCACAACCTTAGTTTAAATTAGTTTATTTTCATTTTTAGTATTTTATTTTTATTGCATCTTAGTATTGGGTTAGTTGACTAGCAACTAATTCCTCCCAAAATCCTTCAAACCCGAGATTTTTACTTGCTTACCTAAAAATATAAAAATACAAAAAGAATCATCCCTCATCTCTAGAACTAGTATTTAGGTTTTCTAATCCTAGCGACACTATTCCTAGCTGAACGATCAATCCCCCGATACTTGTCACTATACTATACTACAACGATCAGGTACACTGCCTGGTGGGGGTTGTAAGCTTCTCAAGATCCCTTGAGAGGTAAAGCCTGGTGCAATCCCTACGCATCAAGTTTTTGGCGCCGCAGCCTGGGGAATAGTTATTGTCTAGGTTAGAATCTCTTTTTATTAGGTCTACTTGCTAGATTCCTTTCTAGTAAGATTTTATTTTTATTTTTAGGTTCTCTTTAGTCTATCTTATTTCTTTGTGTTTTTGTTCGTAACTCTTCACCACCCGACATCATGGACGATGGGAACATCTTTGAACCCGTTATCCCACCACAACAAAACCCAACACTAGAACCTCTTAGGCCCCGAACCTTAGGAGAGTATTCCTGACCTAGCCACCAAGGCTATCGAAACACCATTGAGTTCACCGAAGCCAATGTGACCCCCTTGCGATCCGACACCATCCGGTTGGTACAAAGTGGATGTGCATTCCATGGACTTCGTACCGAAGATCCAAATCAAAATCTCAATGACTTCCTTAAAATCGTAGATTCCATATACCTAGATGTTGCAACTAGAGAGACAACCCGATTACGCCTATTCCAATTCTCTCTACGTGATCAAGCTAGTCAATGGCTTGAGTGTTTACCCGCGGGATCCATCACCAGATGGGATGATCTCACCACTCGTTTCCTTGCTCAATTTTTCCCACCGGGGAGAACTACTAAGCTTAGAAATGACATCTTGATGTTCCAAAAACGTCAAAATGAATCTCTTTATGAAGCATGGACTCGTTTCAAGGACTTACTCCAAAAAGTCCCTCATCATGGCATAAATCTTTGGCTCCAAGTCCAAATCTTTTATGACCATATCGATCTCTCCACGAGACGAGCCATTGACCAATCGGTCGGTGGTAAGCTACGTGATCTAAGTGCGGAACAATCATGGGAACTCATAGAAGATCCTGCTCTCTATGACAACGAAAGTTGGAATGATCCCCGTGATTTGAACAAAACGGTCAAGGCAATATCTTTGCCTTCGAACAACTCTAGCACTCCCGACCGTAGGATCATGGAACTTGAGGACCAAGTCAAGTTTCTCATGAAATCTTACGAAGCTCCTAAGCCTTCAAGCCAAGTGAACAAAATCACTTCTTCATGCGAATTATGTAGTGGTCCCCATGACACTCGTGATTGTGTGGAACTCCCCGGAACAGCTTTTGCAGACTACGCATCCTCGCGTACCGACGAAGCGGGAGATAAGTGGTACACTTTCAAACCCGAGCCAAACCCTTATGGTGATTCCTACAACCCCTCTTGGAAAAATCACCCAAACCTTAGGTGGAAACAAAATCAACCCAATTCTTCCAATCCGCCTAATCGTTACCAACCAAACGGTCCACCCTCCAACCGTACTTTCAACAACAATTCTTCCAACAACTATGGTAGTACCAAAAATCTTGAAGGGTTGATGTCTAAGTTCATGGCATCTCAAGAAGCTCGCATAGCTAGGTTTGAAGCCGATTTCAAACAAAAGCAAAGCGAGATGACCACCAAAATTGACGCATTATTGAAAGTTCTCAATGACCGAGAAATGGGAGCACTCCCAAGCGACACGGTCAAGAATCCGAAACTAAAAGTTAATTCCATATCTTCAGTTTCGTCACCCACTTCGTGTCCACAATACTACTCGGTAAAATCAACGAGCACGTGTTTTAAACAAAACCAAATTCTTCAAAAGGACCAATCAAGTAAAACACCCGATATAAAACCGGTCAAAAGTATAGTTGAAACACCTCCTACGCAAGACCTTGACGATGAATTCAAGGAACTTCACCTTGAACACCCCGTTATTGATGTCTTAGCCCGTGCTCCCTACTATAGTGCCCTCCTAGAAAAGTATGAGAAGTTTAAACTAGGCAAGAATGGGACCGCCTTCGTTCAAAACAAGTTGCCTAAAAAGCTTGATGATCCGGGTTTATTTGTTTTGCCTTGTAAGATAGGAAGATCCGAAGCTTTCGACACACTAGCCGATTTAGGGTCAAGCCTCAACTTGATTCCCTTATCCCTATTCACCACTCTTAAGCTAGGAAATTTAGAGGAGACGGAGGTATTGATAGGTCTAGTAGACGGGAGTATTGCCCACCCGGTTGGAATGATTAAGGATGTAGTTGTTCACGTAGGAAAGTTAACTATCTTAGAGGATTTTCACGTTCTAGACATGGTTAGTGACACTACATGCCCATTGTTGGTAGGAAGAGGATTTTTAGCAACTGCTAGCGCCATGATAGATTGTAAGGAGTCTAAGATAGCGGTAGGTGAAGGCGATACTTGGTCGGTGTACGATGTTAAGAAGCATAGTTATGATTGTGATGATGAACCGACACCACATTAGGTAGAGATGAATAGGAGACCATCTAGATATGGACCTTAGATAGAAAGGAACTTTATAGGACCTCAACGCCCATTCTATTTAGAACAGGATTTTATTGAAAAGACACATTCGGTGGAACAACTCATAGCTAGAGATGAAGAGCTAGATCCTTTTGAGGACCCCTTAGTCTTTAGGAAGATGATTGAGTTCTTGAGCGTAATGCCTATTAATATAGAGATGAATAAGTGGAAAAGAGAGGGAGATAAGTGTAAATGGAGGTGGGACAAACCACCTAAAGAAGGTGACGGATCATGGCATATAAAGATGACTTTGTATGATCTGGATGGAGAAAAGTTTGAAAGGTCATACCGTACTAAGAAAACCGATAGGAAGTTGAAACCTAAGTTTGATCCCAAAGATGTCCTCAATGAGGAACTCACCCGTATCACGTAGTAACCCATGGCCTTGAGTCTAGCTACAAGACTCGTAAATAAAGAAAAGCGCTTCTTGGGAGGCAACCCATGTTTTGTGTGATTTTATTTTGTTTGTTTGTTATTTGCTTCCGTATGCACGCTTTATTTTTATTGATTGGTAGATCATGTTTCTAAACTAAAAAGTGGAAATACTTTACTTTGTTGTTTTGGCCTAGTCTTAACTTCACCAAAAGGTGTTTTTGCAAAAGATAAGTGTAAGGGGAAACCCCAAATATGTTTTTAAGAAACAAACCGATCATGATTCTCCACAATATTAAGTGAACATGTATATTCGTATTTGTTAGAGTCAAATGCTTGTATTGAGTCATAATGAAGTTTTGCAGGATTTTCCAGGAAGTAGGACCAAGTTTTTCCTGAAATTTTCCGGAAACTTAACACAAGAATTTCTGCAGGTCACTTCTGACGGCGTCATGAGCTTGCTCTTGACGGCGTCACATGTAAAAATCTAGAAATTTTACCAGTTTTATTTTTCTAACGGAGTTTTAAAGTTTTTGTTGAATTATTAAGTTTTATAATCTCCAGGAAATCTGCAAACTTCATTCCACAAGCATTATATCTTATTTTGCTTTCTAGGATTTAGTAACTTATGTAGATTGCCGCCGATTTTATGCGAGGTTGCCTTGTCTGTTTTCTCAGGATTTACAGGTTATGTATGACAAGAAGATGATTTATTTTTCTGGAAGGGAAGCTTTGATTGTTCATTTTCTTGGAGAAAGATCTAACCTGGCCACCTTATTATCCATACCGAGCGAATCAGGGGAGTATTTGATTTCATTCTTTTTACTTTTTCACTTTTACATTCTTTACTTGAACATTGGGGACAATGTTTAGCTTAAGTGTAAGGGGAGGGTAAAATGATGATACCTTACAGATACACTTTCACTTGAGTTTGTTTGTTTGATGGTAGATGTGTAATAAAACTATGAGAAATACTTGTTAGTGCAATTTTAGCGCCAAATTTAAATTTTTTTACAACATTTAGGAGTGAAACTTTAGCCATAGCAAGCGTCTCATGGATAGGAGATTGTATGACTAGCACATAGCCGTATCATTCAGAAAAATTTTCCACCCAAATATGTGAGGTTCGCCTTTAGATTTGATAGGAAAAGCATTTACTATTAGTTCTTATGAGTGTACCGGTAGCATTTAGATTCTAAAACTTGCGTCAGTGATGCATCCCGAGACCGCTAGTGAGACTACATTCGTGTAGTAGGATTTACTACATGATAAGAGGCATTAGGATCACCCTTGTGTTAATCCCGTATCATAATTACTTGACCATTTAAGTCATATTACTTGGCTAGTTAAGTCAATTAATTTTTCCCACACCTTAGCGTTGTACTCATTTTTAGTACACGAAACCCCTAGTACACCCCTCCGAGCCTACCTTTTCGTTTCTAACTTTAAGCATTTTACTTAAAGGAAGAATTTGTTACACCCCACTTAAATGTACACCCAAATCGCGTTAGCCTTCCGTGTATGCACTCATCTTTAGTGCATTATTGTTATATGTTAAACCCTAAGTTAACTATCTAATTGATTACATGGTTGCTAAGTCGAGTCATATCCTTGTACGTATTGTTTTGGGACGATTGGGACTCATGGATAAAGTACTTATTTTATGGAATAATGGGGAAGAACATCATTTATTACCCCCATATGTACGTTAATCTTAAAAGTACTCCAAGTGTTTTGATTTTTTTAATTCGAGTCATTAGATTAGTTTATTGTAAAGTATGTAAAAATTCAAGTGTAAGGGGAATTTTCATTCCTTATGATGTATTACTTTGGATGGTAGGGTAAGAGTGTATGCAAAAAAAAAAAAAAAAAAAAAAAATAGAAAAAGAAAAGAGAAAAAACATACGGACTACCATCCCTTTTTATTCTATGTTCATGTTTTTGTTATTTTTCATTTATTAGCTTAATTCGAGTCTAGTCTTGGCTTTGCAACGCCATATTGTACATGTAATTGACCAAGATTGTTAACTCGCCACCAGTAAAGACTGCCTATATCCAATAAAACCGTGTATTTCATATCCCTACACCTAACGTTACAACCCTTTAAAAGACCTCTTTGATAGTTTATCCTAGGTGCTTACGCCATGTGGTGGAGGTTTGATACTTTTCCAAGCCTATGGTAATCTATTTTGCTATGACAGGTAGTGAGAGATATCTTCCGTTTCCATATTGTAATTTATACTTTATTACTCCCGAGAGATGTGAGTATCTAAACACTATTTGTTAGGTGCTAGTATGTGACTTTCGTGCTTGTCTTTGGTCGTTAGTGGAACGATTATTTGTTGTAATTACTTTTATATTAGTGTTAAATGACCCCTAACTTGTATTTTGACTAGAATAAAAGCGCATTTGCTTGAGGACAAGCAAATCTCAAGTGTAAGGGTATATGATGAGGCAAAAAATGATCCATTTTTAGGGGGTCATTTAAGCCCGAAATTGAATTTATTTGATCAAATATTGCCCTAAATCGTTCCTTTTGTGATTATAGGTACTTTGGGAGTGAAATCTGGAAAAGGAAGCAATTCGGACGTTTTAGGAACATAAAAGTGAAGAAAACGCCAAAGACTTAATTTTCCATGCTGGGAACAGTGTTTGACGGCGTCAAGAGGAAGAATTTGACGGCGTCAAGATTAATGACCATGACGACCCAGTAAAAACATGAAGGCGTCACAAGTAGAGCGTCAAGAGTTAAATGTGTGACGGCCTGCAAAAGAGGACTACATGACGGCGTCAGATGTAGATCTAGGCAGTCCGAGGATTATTTTGGCGGCGAGATGATGGCGTCACAAGTTTGTTCTTGACGCTGTCAGCCTCTAAAATCTATATATAGTTTTCTAATTTTCATTCATAAAATAGGAACAAGTTTGGAGAAACCCTAAGGCCGAACCTTGTACGAATTTTACAGCTTTTCAAGGGTTTTCAACCCTTGAATCCTTACATGTGTTATTGAGATAAGTCTTCCTTTAATTCAGTCAGTATGTCTATGTGTTGGTTGTGTATATCTTGTGCTTGTCTTGATTTCAACATGCTAGGCTAGATTTATCTTGTGTTTGCTTAGATCTAATGAAACCTAGATGTTGATTATGTGTTGATTACTTGTTTATGGTTGTATTGGATGAATGATTTCAATGTTAGGCTTAAGAAAACTGGCAGATCTCCAATTGGTAACATGCTTGAACGTCTTAGGAAACATGAACCAATGTGTACTAGGTTTTATTGGTTGTATTTAATGCATGAGTAAATTCTAATGATCCCATGTTAGGAGCTTCTTGCAGGCTTGACATAGGAGTGAAGTAGGCACTCATAGGATTGGGGAAGTAAGTACGCCACCCCATGAATGGTATTAAGGAATACAATCCGTCATCCACACAACTATAACAAGTAATTAACGTGTAAAAGATATCTAGGGAGTAGTAAAATCTAAGTAAACACATTTCTCCCACTTATTGCTCACAACCTTAGTTTAAATTAGTTTATTTTCATTTTTAGTATTTTATTTTGATTGCATCTTAGTATTGGGTTAGTTGACTAGCAACTAATTCCGCCCAAAATCCTTCAAACCCGAGATTTTTACTTGCTTTCCTAAAAATATAAAAATACAAAAAGAATCATCCCTCATCTCTAGAACTAGTATTTAGGTTTTCTAATCCTAGCGACACTATTCCTAGTTGAACGATCAATCCCCTGGTACTTGTCACTATACTATACTACAACGATCAGGTACACTGCCTGGTGGGGGTTGTAAGCTTCTCGAGATCCCTTGAGAGGTAAAGCCTGGTGCAATCCCTATGCAACAATGGGCAATTACGTTACCTCATCGTTGGTCTCATTCTCTAGGTCATCTCCAATCTCAGGATCGCTTTCATAGTGCAAGTATTTTGGGTCTTCAAATTCAAAGACATCTTCCCGATACTTGGATCCAAGTTTACTAACATCCTTAAAGAATCCACATGATAAATCAAAAGTGTTTTTGCATCCTCTCCTAACATCTTCATCACATAAGACAAGTTGAGAACCTAGCTTATCAAGCCCGTCACAATCAATTCCCTTGAGGTCTTTCCTCTTGTATGGCGTTTGGTATGACACCCTCCTAATTCCATCAGTGAAGGTCATGATTCCGTTTTAGTCGTCAAACATTAAGTTAGTGATTTCACAAAAGGGCACTCCAAAAACAACTTGTGACAACCTTGTGTCGACATAGTCCTCAATGTTGTCCACGATCGTAAAGTCCATTGTGAATGCCATATTTCCTATGAATACCTGGATTTCATGATCTCTACCAACAACATTTTCTCCTTTACAAATCATTCCCCGTCTGCAAATATTGTTATAATGGAATAGGGACATAAAATTCTTAGGTAGGAACACGTTAATGTAGACATTATCGAAATGCTTGTGACTGATCATACAAGGGATTTTGAGGTTATTCGGATCACGCCGCTTTATCCTCTTCGATCTCCCATCCTGTGATCCATATATATTCCCATCTAGTGACGGACGGTACTCATACACCTCCTCATTACCCTTCCGAGAAATCACCTTCCTGACGCCATTGGTGAATAATGCACTACCATCTTTCTCATCCAGGATCACTCCCGATTCATTGAAAAATGGTGTCCTGAGGACGAGGTTGGCTAATGTTAGATTAGTAACAGAGTCTATGTCATCGACCACTGTGAGGTCAATGTTATAGACGAATCCTCCAATCATAACTGATAACTGTTTTATTATCCCGGCGTTATCGATTCTTTCACACGGGATACGTTCAGGGAAGGCTTCGTTGTATAGGGATAGGGGGATTATGTTGATAGGGAGGTTAGGATCTATGTGAGTATCGGTTATGACCTCCTTCCTAGTAGTTCAGGAAATCTTAAAAACTTGAGAGTCGCTTCCCTTAATCCTATCACTACTCCCTATAGTCATATCCACCAAAATTTTCTCGATTTCCTCCATAATAGATTCACTCTAAATCGCTCGATTCTTCGTGTGCCCTTTTGATCTCTCTTTCGTTTCATCCAATTCGCCTGTTTATAGTGTGGCAGAGTTGTCGAATGAGTTGGTAGGGCTCTTGGCCAATTCGTGGTCTAACTCTGAGGTTTCATCCTTAACTTCATGACCCTTATTTCTAGTTGGTTGTTGGCTCTGGTCAGGTGTAGGAGCAGATATTGTGGTGATAGTATTCACAAAATGGATTGGTCCTAGGGGTTAACATGGTCCTAACATCCTTTACCTTGGGTGACAGATGTTTAAAGAGCTTACTAGGACTTTTTATTTTCACAAGAGAGGTTGGCTGATTCATGACTGTGACAGATTTGACCTCTTCAGCCTGAATCGGTTTACTAACAGCGTGCTCTTTAATAGCGGTTAACATATTACAAATCTTGTCATTCATATCGGCTTGCTGTTGTCTAAATCGGGTCTCAAGCGTGGAAAGCTGTAATTATTGAGAGATAATGAACTTTCGCAATGCATCTTCATAGCTTTGCCTAGGGGTGTTCTGTGATGGAAAATGCTCGGACCATTCGAGTGGAGGGGAATCATTGAAGGATACACTCCGAGTTTGGTATCCTTTGAAATTTGGTTTATCCTTCCATGCATTATAGGCCTCGTCTAAGTTTCGAGGACCTTGATTAGTGGTGAGCTCTCTATCCTTTTTATCAACGCGTGATGATGTGAATTCCTTAAAAGCATGTTTTGGAAGTTCCATGCAGTTATGAGTTTCATGAGGGCCATTACACAATCTACACAAAGAAGTGATTTTGTTTACTTGGCTCGAAGGCTTAGGAGCTTTGTAAGATCTCATGAGAACCTTGACTTGGTCCTCAAGTTCCATGATCCTACGGTCAGGAGTCCTAGAATTGTTTGAAGGCAAAGATATTGCCTTGACCATTTTGTTCAAATCACAGGGATCATTCTAACTTTCGTTGTCATAGAGAGCAAGATCTTATATGAGTTCCCATGATGCTTCTGCACTTAGATCACGTAGCTTGCCACCGGCCGATTGGTCAACAGTTCGCCTTGTGGAGAGATCGATATGGTCATAGAAGATTTGGACTTGTAGCCAAATACCTATGCCATGATGAGGGACTTTTTGGAGTAAGTCCTTGAAACGAGTCCATGCTTCATATAGAGTTTCACCTTGACGTTGTTGGAACATCCAGATATTATTTCTAAGCTTGGTAGTTCTCCCCGGTGGGAAAAATTGAGCAAGGAAACAAGTGGTGAGATCATCCCATGAGGTGATGGATCCCGTGGGTAAACGTTCAAGCCATTGACTTGCTTGATCATGTAGAGAGAATTGGAATAGGCGTAATCGGGTCGACTCTCTAGTTGTAACATCAAGGTCTATAGAATCTACGATTTTAAGGAAATCCTTGAGATGTTGATTAGGATCTTTGGAACGAAGTCCATGGAATGCACATCCGCTTTGCACCAACCGGATGGTGTCAGATCGCAAGGGGGACACATTGGCTCCTTGAGTGAGATAGCTCAATAGTGTTTCGATAGCCTTGGTGGCTAGGACGGGAATACTCTCCTAAGGTTCGGGGCCTAAGAGGTTGGTTTGCTAGTGGTGGGTTGATGGGTTCAAAGATGTTACCACCTTCCATAATGTCGGATGGTAAAGGTTATGAACAAATACACGAAGAAATAAGATAGACTAAAGAGAACCTAGAAATAAAAATAAAACCTTGCTAGAAAGGAATCTAGCAAGTAGACCTAATTAAAAGAAATCCTAACCTAGACAATAACTATTCCCAGGAAGCGGTGCCAAAAACTTGATACGTGGGAATCGCACAAGGCTTTACCTCTCGAGGGATCTCGAGAAGCTTACAACCCCCACCAGGCAGTGTACCTGATCGTTGTAGTATAGTATAGTGACAAGTACCGGGGGATTGATCGTTCAACCCAGGAATAGTGTCGGTAGGATTAGAAAGTCTCCTAAACTAAGTCTAAAGGTGAGGGATGATTCTTTTTGTATTTTTATATTTTATTAAAGCAAGTAAAATCTCGGTTTTTGGAAGAGTGGGCGGAATTAGTTGCTAGTCAACTAACCCAATAACTACAAATGAAATTAAAATTAAATAACAGAAATGAAAATAAATCTAATTACTAATGTGATGTAAACAATAATGGGGAAAGTTGTGTTTACTTAGGTTTCATTACTCCCTAGATATCTTTTACAGGTTGATAGTTTGTTACAATTGCATGGATGATGGGTCATATTCCTTAATACTAGTCGTAGGGCTGTGTACAATATTCCCTAACTCTATAGGATCCTACTTCACTCCTATGTCGAGCCGTTAGAAGCTCCTAACATGAGATCATTAGAATTCTCCTACGCATTAATTACAACCAAAAATCATAGTACACCTCTGATCATGTTTCTTAAGACGTTCAAGCATGTTACCAATGGAAGTCTGCCAGTTTTCTTAAGCCTAACATCGAATACAATCATCCGTAACAACTATAAACAAACAATTAACCCAGAATTAACATCTAGGTTTCACTACATCTAACCAAACACAAAAGAGATCTAGCCAAGCATGTTAATTTGAAGACAGGTGTAAGATATACTCAAACAACACATAGACATATTGATTGAATTGAAAGAGTACTTATCTCAATTGAACATGAAACGTATCAAAGGGTAAAAACCCTTGAGAGAGCTGTGAAAATCGGACTAGGATTTCTCTCCAAAGTTACACCCTAAAAGTTACACTCTAATGAATGAAAATTGCAAAACTATATATAGATTTTAAAAGGTGACGGCGTCAAGAAGAAAATTGTGATGCCGTCAACTCGCCGCCCATAATGAAGTCGGAATGCCTAGATCCACTTTTGACGCCGTCATGTGTAAAGTTGCTCTGGGTCGTCACTAACATTTGGACCATGCCGGCCTTGGGTGATGCCATCATGTCCTTAATACAAAACTTTCTGGATCGTCATGTGCACCATCCACTTCCACCTCTTGTATTACTCTTGACGCCGTCATTTGGAAACTCTTGACGCCGTCAGGTACTGTTCCCAGCAAGGAAAATTAAGACTTTGCCTTTTTCTTCACTTTTATGCTCCAAAAATGTCCAAAATGCTTCCTTTTCCAGATTTCACTCCAAAAGCACCTAAAATGACAAAAGGAACGATTTAGGGCAATATTTGATCAAATAAATTCGAATCCGGGCTTAAATGATCCCCTAAAAACGGTTCATTTTTCGCCTCATCAAAAACCATCGACCTCAGACAAACCTAATACCTCAAAACCGGTTGTTAAACCAAAAATGTCGATTTCTCAATCTGTTCCAAAAGTCAATGTGAAAAATGATTTGACAAAACCAGTCACTCCAATACCCTTTCCCAAGCAAAATGAAAGTGAAAAGATTGTTGATAAAGGAAAAGCGCTTGTCGAAACACCAAAAGTGATAGCACCTGGCCTTTATATGATGAGTCCCACTATTGCGTCTGCGTCCACATCTAAAACATATTGAACAAACGACAACGACAAGAGCGTAAAAGATAATCCTAAAGAGTCTAGGAATGCTAAATCAACTTCAAAGGACAACAATATAAATCCAAATGTGTGTGCCTTACCTTCTACAGGATTAGACAACACCTCTAGGAGCAGCAGACTAAAGCCTAGGAGCTATACAAGGAACAATAGAGTCTCCCCTGCCTCTAAGAGTAATTGCAAGAATAAAGTGGAAGAAGTAGAAGAACACCCTAGGAATTTATCGCTTTATAATAAGAGACATATTTGAACTGAATGTAATGTCAAAAGTACTGTTTCTAATGCATGCAATGACTCTGTTTGTTTAATATGTAAGAAATGCTTAATTAATGATGTTCATGATGATTGTGTTTCTAAGAATGTGAATGTTACGCCTGAATAAAAGAACGTTCCAAAAGGAACTAGTGCCAGATCTAGATCTATAAAAAGATTAGTTGCACGCTTTAGGTCTACCACTAGTAGTCGAATGCCTAGGAACTATCTTAAGTATTGTATGTGGATACGAATGGGTAGGGAGTTCATAATCCAGGATGGCAAAATGAAAGTTGTTGAAAATAAACAACTTGCAACCTTTGATGAGTGTGATTTGGATTTTACCCCTAACCTTATGGAACCAAATTCAAAACGGTTTCCAAATACAAACTCTTCTGTTCTTGGCAGGTTATCAAAATATGTCTTTGGATCATTGACTCGGGTTGCTCCAAGCACATGACCGAGAACTTATAGCTGCTGATCAATTTCGTCTGGAAATTCATGGGAACTGTACGCTTTGGTAATGATCATATAGCAGTTATTCTGGGTTATGGAGACCTTCAGTTTGGGAATTTTTTGATCACTCGAGTTTACTACGTCGAAGGGTTGGGACACAATTTGTTTTCAGTTGGGCAGTTTTGTGATGCAAATTTAGAGGCTGCATTTAGGAGAAACATGGTTTTTGTTAGAAATTAGGATGGCGATGATATCTTAACTGGAAATCGCGGCACCAACCTATATGCTATCGACATCAATCAAATGGCCTCTTTATCACCAATTTGTCTTACGACAAGGCCAACTGAAACAAAGTCCTGGCTGTGGCATAGACGATTATCCCATCTCAATTTTGACACCATCAACAAGTTAGCCAAAGCCAACATCGTCAACGGACTCCTTAAGTTCAAATACACCAAGGAACACTTATGTCCATCATGTGAACAAGGAAAAAGTAAAAGAGCATCATATAAACCCAAAACCATACCTAGTTCGGAAGCAAGGTTACATATATTGCACATGGACTTATGTGGCCCAATGAGAGTTGAAAGCATAAATGGAAAGAAGTATATTGTCAATGACTATTTAAGATATACATGGGTTAAGTTTCCGAGGTCAAAAGATAAAGCACCGGGCATCATCATTACCTTTCTGAAGCGTATTCAAGTACTACTTCAAGCTCCAGTAAGGATTATAAGAACAGACAATGGCACAGAATTCACAAACCAGGAGTTAAGAACTTACCTTGAAGATGTTGGAATTACACATCAAACCTCAGTTGTTAGAACTCCATAGTAGAATGGGGTAGTTGAAAGAAGAAATCGAACACTTGTGGAAGCTACTTGCGCAATGCTGATATATTCTAGTGCACCACTATTCTTATGGGCTGATGTTGTTGCTACTGCTTGTTTCACTCAGAACCGATCCCTAATCCATCCAAGATTCAATAAAACCCCATATGAGCTATTGAACAACCGTAAACCTGACATCTCTTACCTTCACGTGTTTGGTGCTTTGTGCTATCCGACGAACGACAGAGAAGATCTAGGGAAGCTGAAATCTAAGGGTGATATTGGAATCTTCATTTGATACTCAGAAAACTCGAGGGCATTTAGGGTGTATAATAGAAGAACAAAAAGGATAATGAAGACGATGAATGTGAAGTTTGATGAGATTTCAAAATGGCTCCTAAGAGATACGCTCTAGAACCCGCACTTAATCCGATGGCTTCTAATCAAAACGGATTTGGACCCGCACCAAACCCGCAGACTTCGGGACAAATTAGTTCAAGACTCGTACCTCAAGGAGCTCAATCAATAAACACTAAAAAACCATCAGAACAAGAACTGGAAAATTTCTTCGAGTTAATGTTTGATGATTACTATGGTGGAACTTCGACAAATGCATCTCAACAACATTCCGCTGCACCCGCTCAAAACCATCAACCACTAACACCACCACAAGATGCATCTACAACAATCGAAGCTGAAGCACCAACTACCTCAACATCATCTACATCTACTCCAGCAACTCCAGTAATTGAAATTGTTCTACCAAGATTTGATGAGCAAAATCAAACAACATCATTTCAAGAAGAACCAACACAAAACCAAAACGATGCTGCGTTAGAAGAAGAAGTATTTGAAAATCCGTTTGCAACAGACTCTGCTGAATCTTCTTCAAAGTTACAAGAACCATCTAACAAGCATACGTTAAACCCAAGGTACCCTTCTACACTCCAGTGGACTAAAGACCATCCAATAGAACAAGTTATTGGTGAACCTTCAAAGCCAGTTCAAACGAGAAGACAACTTGCCACAGATCCTGAAATGTGCATCTATATGGGTGCTATAAGCCTAAAAGAACCAAAGAACATTCGGGAAGCAATGACAGAAAATGCATGGATAGGAGCGATGCAGGATGAAATTCTTCAATATCAGTTACATGATAGTTGGGAACTTGTTGAACGACCACTTGACAAACTGGTAATTGACCTCAAATGGTTGTGAAAGAACAAAAAGGACGAATAAATGACTGTAATTCGCAACAAAGCTCGTCTTGTGGCTAAAGGATATGCACAGGAAGAAGGGATAGATTTCAGGAATCATTCGCACCAATAGCTAGACTTGAAGCAGTTCGGATTTTCTTAGCCTATGCAGCTCACAAAAACATCACAATCTATCAGATGGACATTTAGACTGCCTTCTTGAATGGAACTCTGAAAGAAGAAGTGTATGTGAGTCAGCCAGAGGGATTCATCGACAAAGATTATCCAGACTATGTCTACAAGCTTAAGAAAGCCATTTATGGTTTAAAACAAGCTCCAAGAGCAAAAGTACATCAGGTGGAGCACAATGTTTGGGTGAAAAGCTAGTAGGCTTGTCGTCCCAAAAGCAAGATTGTACTGCGCTATCAACTGCTGAAGCCGAGTATATGTCTCTATCTGCGTGTTGTGCCTAAGTTATATGGATGCGGACTCAACTCACAGATTATGGCTTTACCTTCGAAAGAATACCTTTGTATTGTGACTCGAAAAGTGCCATAGCCATCTCATGCAATCCCGTACAACATTCAAAAACTAAGCATATTAGAGTCCGCTACCATTTCATCAAGGAACACGTAGAAGAGGGTACTCTGGAATTATTTTTCGTTAAGACTGAATACCAACTCGCCGATCTATTTACTAAAGCCCTTCCAAAAGAACGGTTTGACGATTTAGTTCGACGGATTGGCATGCGAAGCCTAACTCCTAAGGAACTATTACGTCTTCTTGAAAAATGTTTTCAAAATCGCTTCACTGTAAATATTTTTGAAAAACAAAATACAAAAATAGAAAATTTTCAAAAAATAGAAAAACAATATAAAATCAAAAAATCCAAAAATATTCTTCTCACGACATGTCTCCCGTATAAATCAATATTCTGTATGTTTCTAGAAATATCATTTAACAATGATACGGACATGTACAGATGCTTGAACGGGAGTTCTTTATAATGTTTTTCTAAAACATGTCGTTTCTCAAAAGTTTCTTCAATGTGGCTTTCGTATACTTCAGTACGAAACCCAGGCTTAAATGATGACTTCTGATTATTTTCAAATCAAGGACTCGTACATTCAAAGATGAAATCATTTTCAAAAAAGTTCGAGTATAAAAAAACAAAAAAGATTTCAAACAAAAACTCGTTTTCAAAACCAAATTCTTGAGCATCTTTTCAAGATTGTTCAAAAGATTTCTCAAAATATCTCAAATGAGTGCTCAAGATAACTCCCTCCAAACCCTTAATTGATTTTAAAATGTGCTACCATTAAGGGGGAGTATAAAAACAAAAATGTTCTGATCTCATGCAAAAACAAATCTATCTTTCTCTCTAAAAACTTTTTCTTAATCAGTTGATATAAAAAATATCATGATATGCTATTTTTGAGGGAGAGAAGACATGATTAAAATGTAATCAAAAATGTTTAAAGATTGTAACTGAATCTCAAAAGAGCTCGAATCAGATAGTACCAATGAATTGACGAAGCTTAAAATGTCAGTAATCGAAAAGACCTGTCCAGGACGGGTAATAATTTCAAGCTAGTCAAACTAGTGATGTAAGCGTGTCTCGAATAGGACTTGTCTGAGTAGAATGTACCGTATCGAGAGACTTTCTTTGGACTTGACCAGGACGGGTGATAACTTCAAGCTAGTCTAACAAGTGATGTAAGCGTGTCTCGAATCGGTCATGTTCACTGAAAGTGGATCAATTCAAAAAGTGCAAACTCCTCTCACATGTGCAAATTTATTAAAAAACACATGAGCACATGTGAAGAGGGAGTCCTTCAAAAGAAACCAAAACACTCAAAGTGGTAACAACAATGTGTTTTATTATCATAAACACTTTGAGAGATTTTACAAAAGGTTTTATGGCATATGATCAACAAACCTAGGATAATCATGGAGTAATAAGGTGATTATGGTTAGGTTTATGTCCAATGATCTGCCAGAGCCGGAGGGATTTACCCAAGGTCAAATCCAATAGATTAGAATTAGAAGACTTTAGGTATGATTTGTTGGCATGAATATTACGATATTTAATCTAAACATCCTCTTCATGTTTTGATGATGACAAAGATGTAAGTTACAACATATAACGTAAAGTGCTTAAGTTACTTGTGATCACAATTCTTCTATGCATTCTTACGTCAACAAGCCTCGACATCTCAACGTCTCAAGTAGGCTTCAACAATCACTTAAGGTATGGATAAACAAGTGTTTAATACATCTCATGATCAAAGGGGTATTTAATTAACTAATACAAAGTTTATTTAATTATATAAACATATTATATATTTTTGAAAAACACTTTTGGTAATAAAGAAAAATGTTTTAATCATACTAAATATATGATTTCAAACTTTTAACCAAAATTAGTTAGTTTTTCACCAAATAAACTTTCCCCACTAAAAGACAGAAAATCTGGCCGTTTCAGTAGGGCGGCCCCCTTAATTATAAAGGGCGGCCCCCTTAATTTTAAGGGGACCGGCACACAATTGAGGGGACCGGCCACGCTCCCCTGTCAGATTTGGTCAGAGATTTTTCCCTATAAATACCACCTCAAACCTGGAATTTTTCTCACCTTTTGCACAAAAATTTTCAGATCCAATTCTCTCTAAACATCCTTCTAAAACCCTTTGATCATAAGATTATTAATCTTTGTTTCAAGTGATCCAATCTATCATCACTCAAAGTGCAAGAGAAGAATCCTCCCTACCATAAAGCCAAAGATGTATTAGGATCTAGTTAGTGCTTATGTGAAGTTGTGAGTTATGTATATGCAATAAGTAGATCAAGATGATCTTACTTAATAGTGATTCAATGAGTGAGTAAGAAGTAGTGGGAGGAAGTAGTAGTGTGGAGAAAACATGTAGTTGTGAAGATGTAGGTGTGTGATTAAGTAGTGGAGTTTAGAAGAAGTTGTGAAGTCGTGAAGACGTGAAGAAGTTGTGAAGCCGTGAAGAAGTTTAGAAGAAGTTGTGATGAAGTCGTGAAGTCGTGAAGTTGTGTAGAAGTTGTGTAGTGATCGAAGTTGTGTTGTGAGATTGGTTCTAGCTACTATTAGAACTCGACATTTAGCTTAGTGTCGTTAAATGGTGTAAGCAAAAGTTGTGTACGGTTTTCTCCGCCAAAAGGGAGCTTGTTGAGTAGTGAAGAAAACTCTCGAGTAGGTGACTCGGGGAGTGGAGTAGGAACAAGGAAGGTGTCCTTGTAGCCAAACCACTATAAATCATCGTGTCCGGTTTGCATTTCCTTTCTCTTATCTCTTATCATTTGTTCTTGCATTTATCGCTTTACTTATATACTTGCCTACATGTCTTAGTTGTTGCTTATATAGTTGTGATGATTGATTGTGTTGAACATAGTAGTTAATATTGTGATTGTGTGTATAATTGCATGATATGGTCAAATAGATTATTATTCACACTTATCATATCAAGTTTAACTTGATAGATAATTTGATACAAAACGTTTTAAGATTTTAAAAGGAAAACGTATTTACATAAAGATCGACCAAAGCTCCATTCATAAAACTAAGTTTTGCCAAAAGCTTACATATATAATTGATCATATTGATTATATGTTGTTTTCATACTAAACTCGAATTGAAGTTTTCCAAACAAACAATTGAATAAATTTGAATCAACATTTTGAAACAAAGTTTTTATAAAATGAAAAAGAAGGGAAAACTATTCAACCCCCTTTCTAGTTTTCCACAATTGGTACCAGAGCCACGTCGCTCAAATTTTCAAAACAAATGGTTTTAAAAATTGAGTACGATCCATGTATCAAATTATTCTTTAAGGAGGATTAAATATGAAAAGTGTTTTGTTGATTAACTTGTACTAGTTTTGATGATATATACACTAATTACACTAGCTCGAAATAATATTATGCTTAAAATAAGTGTTAAATGTTCGGTATCAAAATCAGAAAGTCACACACCTTTCCGAAAAGTCAGAAAACAATTTTTTACAAAAAAATAAAATTTTGAGTACCAGATGGGCGGCCCCCTTAATTGTCTGGGCGGCCCCCTTAAATACTGGGCAGTCCCCTTAATTATTTAAGGGGTCCGCCTGTCTGTTCGACAGTTTTTCGAAAACTTTGAAAAATCATATAAAATTAACCGTAACTCCGTAGAAGTCGTGCCACCCGGCGTTTTAAAGGTAATTGAGTCTACTTTCATTTAAAAATACTTACAAGTAACCATTACAAACTTAAATAAGTAAGAAAGTCAAAATACTATACGGTGGTCAAAAATTTGTGTTTCGTTTTAACGTAAAACTTTTGTTTTACCTTTTCCTTCAAGTCGGATATTCCTAGTTGATATACTTTTGAAAAATTAAGTATTTATGTTTTCAAAATATTGATCTTAATTAAATTATAGAATGGGAGGAAACTATTTTATTTTCAAATAAACTCGAGCTAAGTAAACGTTGGTGTATATAATACACAAATCGACGACAAGTGTTTTATGTGTTATGTGAACTTCTTTGTGATTTTATTTTCTTGATTGAATATATTAAATGATTGTTGCTATTTGAAGTTTAGCTATGTATATATCTATGCATATGTGCCCTATTAGTGTATAGCTAGTTTGCCGATTTATACTTAACTAGATCTTATGCTAGATTTCTTGCGTTAGGATTGTTATAATATGCTTGCATTGCATATAGGTATAGATGGCTTAATGTTACTCAAACATCTTGTAAATGAGTTCAATCTAGTCACCTAAAAATTTAAACAATTTAATCTACTCTTCACAACACACTTAAATATTTTCTACAAATTAGCTTGTTTTACCTTAAGATGTTTAATAAGAGAAATTGAATCATTGTAAAACATTAATAGTTATATAAAAGAAAAAGTATTTTCAAAATCTAAGTGTTTTCATAATAAGTAAAAATGAAGAGTCTTTCACAAAAACAAAGCATATAACAATCATGAAATAATAAGTCAACTTTCAATCATTCACTAATAAATAATCTTAGGATAAATGGAACACACTATCAAAATGTTTATTTATTTCTAATGAGTGTCCGTGAGGGTCAAGAAAGATCTTGATATTATATCAATTCATTATTCAAATTATGGTTGATATATTCATCAAATCTAATTGACGTGTTTTTGAGTGTGGACAAGAAATTGGATTGCTATTTGTTTAGCTTCAATATTATATCAAATTACAACAAAAGATATAGTCTTGAATCTACATACTCAATCACACTAGATTGATATGAAAATAGTTACATCCTTTGTAGATGAAAAGAGTGCATTGGATCATAACTCACACTTGTGTTGATGTCACACCCCCAGATTTGGGTCGCAGCGGAATGGAACCCGAGGGCGCAACGTTCATGGCAATCAAAGTACAAGGAAATAAAGAATGACCTCTAAGTGAGTCATTTTAAAACAAGCGTTTGGTTTAACATAGAGTTTTTACAAAACATCAGAGTTCACGTTCAAAACACAAAATCAAACGCTAAGTAAAGTAAAGACATCTTCATCATGATGTGCATCCATAACGTGACTCTAGCGTGGTCCATACATACTTATGCAAACTTCATTTAGTTACCTGAAAATACACGCTAAAACGTCAACATAATTGTTGGTGAGTTCATAGGTTTAAGTAAACAAGTATTTAGCGGAACACAAGATTTTTAGTGGAGATAACCATTATAACAAATACAATGTTAACCCAAAAATGAAATACAATGCCATAAGCTCATGACCCCGAAGCTCGACGTAATCATATGAAATCAATCATAACAATGCCCCTAGTAAGTGTTTGCCAGACACTCGGAAATAATCCGAATGATATGCGTCCGTTTAACAGGTTGGCGCGACCAACTCGGACGGGGTGTCAACCCAAATAGATCTATCCACAGCATTCGCGCTTACACGCATGTAATTAACGGTTCATGATAAAAGGGGACTTTAGCGGCAGTAATCGGTAACTCAGGCAATGTAACAGTTTTGTACTCATGTCCGCAATAAAGTAAAGCAATGTATTTCCACCCCAAGTATTTGAAATCAAGTAATAAAAGTGTACAAGTGGGGCTATGACTCACCTTAGCAAAAGCAAATCCGATAGACAAGGTAGTAGGAAATAAGGTCCGGTAACTCTAAACGCAACCTAGATAGTACATATGTCTTAGATTCGAAAACAAGGTTAAGCATGCAAGTCATACACTATATTATCACTTGTACATGTTGTTGAAATTTTTTATCGTCAAAAATGTAGGTAATCAAAGTGATTTCGTATTTTAATTTATCCACCATTTTAGAAATCGTAGCTTGTAAGTCTCACGACCAAATATTAGTCGTCTTGTAAACATATATTTTGAAAAACTCTAACGCACCTAAATAGTATACACTATGTCCTACCATTTATATGTACGTCATTTTAGCCAAAATACACTCTAAAGTGTTCAAAAATCCATTTTATATATTCTAACAGCTTTTCTAATAGCAAATAATAAGCTGTCAAAATTTATTGTTTCGTTGTAACTTCTTTGGACTATAACTTTTGCGTCGTAACTCCGTTTTTCAAGTTCTATATATTCCCGCGAAGATAATCAAGTATACTTTAGATTTTTCAAGGTCTCGGCTAGTCTAAATGTCATTTAACCTCAGTTTTTCCTAGCTCAAAAATTCGGGACAGAAACCATTTTTCAGAAAATATAGTTTTCGTCGTAAATCTTGAAAATAGCATATCTTTTTCGTTATAAGGCCATTTCAACCCATTCAAGCGGCTATGTTTTCGTTATTAAGTCTAGTTTCTATATTTCTAGCCCAATATAGTTGCCAAAGTGCTGATTTTTCTGTGAAGGGTCGGATGGGACAGATTTGACCTCTAAAATGCCAAACTATATTTACCAAATCTTTTAGTCATCCTACCTTCTAACAACAACTCCAATACTAGTACTAGTCCATCCATCATCATCTCAACTAGAAAAGTAATGATCTAAACATAAACTTATCAATAGTCAAGAGTCCAAGTAAAAGATCATCAAGGATGCTTAAAACTACTAGTTTACTACATCTAGATCTATATAATGTTTTCATCTTCAACTTCTTTTAGAGATTTTTTACTAACCAACTTTCTTATGTTTAAAACTTGTTCAAAAACATCATTTCTTGCTAAAAGATCAAGGTGGATGTAAGATTTTTCAACATGTACCAAGTGATACTAAGTATATATACTAGACAAGCATAAAAATCATGAAAAATCATGAAGTATTAGTAGTGTAAAAAAAATCACTTACAAAGGTGATTAGTGAGATGAGGGTTGTAAAACACTAGTGTGACCCCAAGATTAGTTGTCCAAACCCTTGTTAAACTACCCTTGGTACTCTTGTAAGTAACCAACAAGCTCTCTTTTCTTCCTTGCTCCTTGGGTGGATCGAATGGTGAGTATGTGTGGGGAGGTGATTAGTTTTCTTTGTAAGTATAAATGAGTAACTAAACTCATGTGTTTATATAGTCAAATTGGTCAAGATGGTCAAAAATATCCAAGGACAAAGTCCTTGGATTTGGCCGAGTTTTAGGGGAAGGAAAAGGGGGCAAAGAATGGCCCTAGCCATCCCCATTAATTACATGTCTCACTTAAGGTCAAATATATTGAATTTGGTAACTTTTTATCATGTATATCTTGAGATAATGAGGAGGGGGGGGGGGGGGGGGCGGCTCATAGGGTAATATTGGAAGAAAATGTGTTTTATTTGTGTAAAAAGTATATATTGAATGTATTGGGTAATAAAAGTATGTATTGAGTATTAGTTTGGTAGTTAACGAGAGTTATACGTAATTAAACGTAAGGTGTAAGGAATTTAACTTGGACATCGGAAAATATTTTTGGGACTTCTGTAATAATTTTAGAAGTATAAAAATACCCTAAAAATAATTGTTGAGAAAGTCGGGTATGTCGAGTGTTACATTTTTGAATAAAAATTAACGTTATGTAGAATTTAAAAAAAACCGTAAGTATTTAAAGAATAGAAATTCGTTTTATAGAATAAAATGGTGAACTGGGGAAGGAGCAAGGTACCGGAGCGTTGTGGACTAAAATTAGCCTAAGTCCTAGTGTTCTTAGAATTTAATTAGAAATTCGCGTCGATTCAAGTAAAAGGCTCATGTAAAAATGTTTCAAATCAAACGTCAAGAATTTAAATTCTAGTTTAGAAATTAGTATTGACCTGGGAAATAGCGGGTTGTGACATTCTACCCCCCTAAAAAGGGAATCTCGTCCGCGAGATTCAGTCAGCGTTGGTCATTGGAGTGGTATTGGTGAAGAGATGGGGATACTTCTGACGAATCTGGTCTTCTCGTTCCCAAGTGAACTCAGGACCTCGTTGAGAATTCCAGCGAACCTTAACTATAGGAATTCGGCTATGTTTCAACTGTTTGACATCACGATCCATAATCTCGACCGGTTCTTCGATAAAGTTAAGCTTATCATCAAGCTGAATCTCTTCTAACGGAATGATGAGGGATTCGTCGGCTAAGCACTTCTTGAGATTAGAAACATGAAATGTATTATGCACACTGCTGAGCTCCGGCGGAAGCTCAAGTCTGTAGGCCACTGGACCGACTCTAGCTAGAATCTTGAATGGTCCAATGAACCTGGGGCTTAACTTCCCGCGTTTTCCAAATCGTATAACGCCTTTCCAAGGCGATACCTTTAACATTACCATGTCGCCAACATTGAACTCCAAAGGCTTACGTCTCACATCGGCGTAACTCTTTTGACGGTCTCTAGCAGCCTTTAATCTGTTCCGAATCTGAAAAATCTTCTCGGTCGTTTCGTGGACAATGTCCGGACCGGTGAGTTGAGCATCTCCGACTTCGGCCCAACAGATAGGTGATCGACATTTTCTACCGTATAATGCTTCGAATGGAGCGGCCTTTATGCTCGTGTGATAACTATTGTTGTAGGAAAACTCGATCAATGGCAAATGATCATCCCAACTATTTCCGAAATCGATCACACAGGCACGGAGCATGTCTTCTAGTGTTTGGATGGTTCTCTCACTCTGACCATCGGTTTGTGGATGATAGGCCGCGCTCATGTCAAGGCGGGATCCAAAGGAATCATTGAGTAATTCCCAAAATCTTGAAGTGAATCGACTATCTCGATCTGAAATAATCGAAACTGGTACACCATGTCTAGATACAATTTCCTTGATGTAAATTCTGGCTAACTTCTCCATCTTATAGGTTTCCTTAATAGGTATGAAATGAGCTGACTTGGTGAGACGATCAACGATCACCCAAATTGCATCGTGACCGCTCGGAGTTTTAGGAAGTTTAGTGATGAAATCCATGGTGATACGCTCCCATTTCCATTGAGGAAGCTCGGGTTGTTGTAGTAAACCCGACGGTTTCTGGTATTCGGCCTTAACCTTGGAACAAGTAAGACATTTGCGGACATAAGTGACGATGTCAGCCTTCATGTTCGGCCACCAATAAAGCTTCTTAAGGTCCTGATACATCTTATCGGAACCTGGGTGTATGGAATACTTTGACTTGTGGGATTCGTGCATGATCAAATCTCGCAAACCACCAAAATGTGGTATCCAGCTTCTTTCTTTTAAACATAGCGTCCCATCTGCTCTTTTTGTAAAACCATTCTTACTTTCTGGCATACCATAGATATTTTCCTTAGGTCGATTTTCTGCTTTAAGGGCTTCAGTCTGGGCCTCAAGAATTTTGGATGGGAGTGGTGAACAAATTGTCATACCCAGTGATCTTACTCTTAGAGGTTTAAGTCGTTCCTTTCTACTAAGAGCATCTGCTACGACGTTTGCTTTGCCCGGGTGATATCGAATTTCACAATCATAATCGCTGAGCAACTCTAACCAACGGCGTTGCCTCATATTAAGCTCTTTCTGATCTAAAATGTGTTGGAGACTTTTGTGATCCGTGTACACCGTACACTTAGTGCCATAGAGATAATGTCTCCAAATCTTTAGTGCAAAGACAACTGCTCCTAACTCCAAGTCATGAGTGGTATAATTCTTCTCATGCACCTTAAGTTGTCGAGAAGCGTAAGCTATGACTTTTTCTTTCTGCATTAATACAGCTCCAAGCCCTTTATACGAAGCATCACAATAGACTACAAAATTTTCCATTCCTTCGGGCAATGCCAAAATCGGCGCACTACAAAGTTTTTGTTTCAACAGCTGGAAGGCGAATTCTTGTTTTTCTCCCCACTCGTACTTCTGGTTCTTCTGTGTCAATTTGGTCAAAGGCTTAGCTATCTTAGAGAAACCTTCGATGAATCTTCTATAATACCCAGCAAGACCTAAAAATTGTTGAATCTCAGTGGGAGTCGTAGGGGTTTCCCAATCTTTGATAGCCTCGATCTTAGCGGGATCGACATGCAGTCCTTGACTATCAATTACGTGTCCTAGAAATTGCACCTTCCGAATCCAAAAATCACACTTGGAAAACTTCGCATACAACTTCTCATTCTTGAGCAATTTTAAAATAGCCTTGAGGTGTTCTTCATGCTCTTCTTTGCTTTTAGAGTAGATTAGTATGTCGTCAATGAACACAATTACAAATTTGTCCAAATACGGCTTGCACACGCGATTCATGAGATCCATAAATACTGCCGGCGCATTAGTTAATCCAAATGGCATCACTTGGAACTCGTAGTGACCATAACGAGTCCTGAAGGCCGTCTTCGGGATATCTTCTTCCCGAACTCTAAGCTGATGATAACCCGACCTCAAATCAATTTTTGAGTAAAATTTGGAGCCTTGCAATTGATCGAACAAATCATCGATTCTTGGAAGTGGGTAACGGTTCTTCACTGTTAACTTGTTTAGCTCACGATAATCTATACACATTCGGAAAGACCCATCCTTCTTCTTTACAAATAAAACAGGTGCTCCCCAAGGCGAGGAACTTGGTCTGATGAATCCCTTGTCTAATAGTTCTTGTAACTGATTAGACAACTCTTGCAACTCAGATGGTGCTAGTCGGTAGGGTGCTCTAGCTACCGGTGCAGCTCCAGGAATCAAATCAATCTGAAACTCAACTTGTCGGGTAGGTGGTAATCCCGGCAATTCCTCAGGGAAGACCTCTGGAAAATTTCGGACAATTGGTACGTCTTCCAATCGTTTCTCATCCGATTTATTTTCGGTTATGTGTGCTAGAAAAGCATAACATCCTTTCTTGATGTACTTTTCGGTCTTAATACAAGATATGATACTCAATCGAGTTCCGCTTCGTTCACCACGAATAATCAAGGTTTCACCCTTATAAGGGAGATGAACAACCTTTTCATTGCATATAATTCTCGCGTGATGTTTGGATAGCCAATCCATTCCAATTATGATGTCAAAACTACCGAGTTCAACAGGGATGAGATTGATATGAAATGGATGGTTTAGAAAGTTAAAGGTACAACCGCGGATTATGGTGTCAGAGTCAACTACATCACCGTTAGCTAATTCAATTCTATATATAGTGTCTAGAGTGGTTGGGGTGATGTTAAGTAAAGGAGCAAAAGTAGTAGACACAAAACTTCTATCGGCACCCGAATCAAATAAAACCGAAGCATAATGATTATTGAGAAGGAACGTACCCGTAACAACGTTCGGGTCCTCTCTAGCTTCCCTTCCTCGGAGATTGTAGACTCTTCCCCGAGCTCCATTATTCTGAGTCTCCGCTCCCTTATTCTTATCCTTTGGGCAATTATTCTTGTAATGTCCCGTTTCTCCGCATCCGAAACATGTACCGGGAATCCTCTGATTTGTTGCGGGAGTAGGAATTCTGCAGTCCTTGGTCATGTGACCCATCTTTTTGCAGTTACCACATATTGGAGGGCATGGACCTGGATTGTGGTGACGTTGGCAATTGTCACATTTAGGAAGAGTTCCGCCATATCCCTTTTTCTCGGCTGGGCCTGTTGCATAAGCCTTAACCACTTCTTGTTTCTTGTTTGGTTGTGGTGTAGCATTTCCTTCCTGAGTTGTATTCCATTTCCTCTTGTTGTTTCGATTGTTGTAGCGATTGTTGTAGTTGTTGCGGTTACTAGTATTGCCATCTCGAGCAGCCCTTGCTCGAACAACTTGGTCCATTAAATTGTGAGACATTCAAATTGCCTCATCCAGAGTACTTGGCCTAGAAGATGTGACATTTCCCTGAATATTAGGCGGAAGTCCCCAGATGTACCTTTCAATCCTTTTCCGTGTAGTGGAAACCATCTCAGGACAAAGAGTAGACAATTCATGGTATCGTTTAGTATAAGCAGCAATGTCAACTCCTTTCACAGCTAAGTTCCAAAATTCAACTTCCATCTTTTGAACTTCATTTCTTGGACAATACTCAGCCATCATCATTTCCTTAAAATCAGCCCATGGTGTCTCAAAAGCAGTATCAATTCCCACTGATTGGGCATAAGAATTCCACCACGATAAGGCACCGTCCAGCAAGGTACCTGTAGCATATGCCACCTTACAGTCCTCTGCGCACTTACTCTTACGAAAAACCGATTCCAACTTCTCGAACCATCTTACCAAACCAACGGCTCCTTCAGTGCCACTAAAAGTCTGTGGCTTGCAAGCCGAAAATTCATTGTATGTACATCCACGAGCTGCAGGTTCAACTCTATTCGCAATTCCACTAGCTTCCCCGCCATTGCCACTGTTGCGATTAGTTTCGTATTCAGCCACAGCAGCAGCAACTTGTTCAGCAACTCGTTGAGCAACAAGTCGATCGATGGCTGCGGCACTCATGTTTTGTTTCTTTGGTGGCATTGTTCTTCTAATCACAAGAAATAACAATGGTTAGTGTCCATAAGTAACAAAGGTCATCACAAGCATATACATATAGCCATGACGTATACAAACCACAATAGGATCAACCACAAGGATAGGAGTAATTCATAACAAGAATGAATCACGATGGGAACAAAAATCAACCATAATAAATCACCATAGCCATAATATATTCACATCATGAGTAGATACAACCATGAAAATGATAGAAATATATCGCGACAAGGATAAATCATGATAAAAGTATACTGTGATAAGAGTCAACCATAGACATAATCCTAATATGCGTAGATCAACCACAACACATCCGAATAATACATGGAAAATCTCGGCTAACATAGGCCGATATCATCATATAGCATCATACCATAAGTCTACATAACTTGTTACGGTTTTGTACGACATACAAAATATCACAAGCGTCTTTAGTTATGCCACACACCCCGTGGCTAGGATATGGATACAAAAGCTACATAAGATACTAGTCTAGTCTAGCTACCACCTAGTGGAACACCCAAGCGACTCTGGAGCTCTCTGATCTGCCTGGTCAAGCTAGCTATGATGTCATCTGTCAGTCCCTGGCGTGTCTGGGAATCCTCAACAGTCTGCTCCAAAGTGGTAATCCGAGTACGACTCAAGAGCTGCTGATCTGTGAGACGTCCCCTCATGTGACGCTCATGCTGGATACTCTCACGGAGCTCTAAGATCTCATCTCTCCTGCGAGCATCTCGCTCCTCCAACTCAACAATACGTGCCGTAGCAATCTCTAGTCGGTCTCTAAGTACCTCTCGCTCATCATGGGCATCTGCAGCTGAGGAATACTGATCCTCCTGATGCTGTGCGAGCTGACCCTGTAAATCTGCAACCTGCTCAAGAGTCTGGTCCAGAGTAGTCCCTAATCCAGCGACAGTCTGTTGGATGTCACCTCGACCATCCAACAAGAGTGCAACATCCCCCTCTAAGTCATAGATACGACCCAAAGGGAAATCATGGAGACGATCACAGACTCGGTCAAGTCGGTCCTCATGACGAACCAACCTAGCAATCAATAGAGGGATAGTATGATGAATAGGCTCTCGAGTGACCGGAAGGACTCGGGCACCAGCCATAGATGAGCTCTCACCTAACTCATAGGTACTAGGTGTACCCTCCTCGTACCTCCAATCACTAAGAGTATCTGGAATGAATGACCACCTGCGCGCGTCAACTCTACGACGTGCCTTGGGTCGATCAGATGCCTCAGCAGCAGCCTGGACGTAAGGGTCCGATGGTGAGGGTAGTATGGTGAAAGACCTCTTACGAGGTGGTAGAACAGTGTCCGGAATAGCTCCGGATGATGGTGATAGTGGAACAGTAGTAGTCTGATGGTATGTGAAGACTGGTGGTGTAACATAAGAGGGTAACATATATGGAGGTGGTCGGAAGGATGAAGCAGGTAATGGTGCAACATCATCAGGTGATAGCCACTGCTGAGTCTCTAGGTACTGGTCATATGTCAGTGGTCCGTAGACAGGAGGTGGTGATGGGACAGCTGTAGTCTGAGGGGTAGTAGAGAAAGGTAATGGTAATGAAGATGGTGTAATCGATGGTGATGGGAGAGTAGAGGTAACTGGTACTGATGGTGATATATGTGGAGTAGGTGTAGTCTCGTCATCCTCAAATGGCTCAGTCTCTGCGGAGACATCGCCAGAGGGTGTGAGGGATGGAATAGCAGGTGATACTGGAACGGTAGGGGATGATGAGGTATCCTCAATGTCCGAGTCTGAGGGAATGATAATGGGATTAGTGGATGAGGACATGTCGCTGTGACCAGGTCAATAATAAAAAAATACATATGTATTAGTATAAGTATAGTATAAGTACAAGTATAAGTACAAGTATAAGTAATTTGTATAAAATGAATAAATGAAAGCATGTATAGTAATCGCCTACGCACATCATGATGTAGTGAAGTGTCGTGACCTAGTGGTTATAGTCTAGGGTCAATGATGCATCCTAGTTCTCTATAACCTTGGCTCTGGTACCAATCTGTCACACCCCCAGATTTGGGTCGCAGCGGAATGGAACCCGAGGGCGCAACGTTCATGGCAATCAAAGTACAAGGAAATAAAGAATGACCTCTAAGTGAGTCATTTTAAAACAAGCGTTTGGTTTAACATAGAGTTTTTACAAAACATCAGAGTTCACGTTCAAAACACAAAATCAAACGCTAAGTAAAGTAAAGACATCTTCATCATGATGTGCATCCATAACGTGACTCTAGAGTGGTCCATACATACTTATGCAAACTTCATTTAGTTACCTGAAAATACACGCTAAAACGTCAACATAATTGTTGGTGAGTTCATAGGTTTAAGTAAACAAGTATTTAGCGGAACACAAGATTTTTAGTGGAGATAACCATTATAACAAATACAATGTTAACCCAAAAATGAAATACAATGCCATAAGCTCATGACCCCGAAGCTCGACGTAATCATATGAAATCAATCATAACAATGCCCCTAGTAAGTGTTTGCCAGACACTCGGAAATAATCCGAATGATATGCGTCCGTTTAACAGGTTGGCGCGACCAACTCGGACGGGGTGTCAACCCAAATAGATCTATCCACAGCATTCGCGCTTACATGCATGTAATTAACGGTTCATGATAAAAGGGGACTTTAGCGGCAGTAATCGGTAACTCAGGCAATGTAACAGTTTTGTACTCATGTCCGCAATAAAGTAAAGCAATGTATTTCCACCCCAAGTATTTGAAATCAAGTAATAAAAGTGTACAAGTGGGGCTATGACTCACCTTAGCAAAAGCAAATCCGATAGACAAGGTAGTAGGAAATAAGGTCCGGTAACTCTAAACGCAACCTAGATAGTACATATGTCTTAGATTCGAAAACAAGGTTAAGCATGCAAGTCATACACTATATTATCACTTGTACATGTTGTTGAAATTTTTTATCGTCAAAAATGTAGGTAATCAAAGTGATTTCGTATTTTAATTTATCCACCATTTTAGAAATCGTAGCTTGTAAGTCTCACGACCAAATATTAGTCGTCTTGTAAACATATATTTTGAAAAACTCTAACGCACCTAAATAGTATACACTATGTCCTACCATTTATATGTACGTCATTTTAGCCAAAATACACTCTAAAGTGTTCAAAAATCCATTTTATATATTCTAACAGCTTTTCTAATAGCAAATAATAAGCTGTCAAAATTTATTGTTTCGTTGTAACTTCTTTGGACTATAACTTTTGCGTCGTAACTCCGTTTTTCAAGTTCTATATATTCCCGCGAAGATAATCAAGTATACTTTAGATTTTTCAAGGTCTCGGCTAGTCTAAATGTCATTTAACCTCAGTTTTTCCTAGCTCAAAAATTCGGGACAGAAACCATTTTTCAGAAAATATAGTTTTCGTCGTAAATCTTGAAAATAGCATATCTTTTTCGTTATAAGGCCATTTCAACCCATTCAAGCGGCTATGTTTTCGTTATTAAGTCTAGTTTCTATATTTCTAGCCCAATATAGTTGCCAAAGTGCTGATTTTTCTGTGAAGGGTCGGATGGGACAGATTTGACCTCTAAAATGCCAAACTATATTTACCAAATCTTTTAGTCATCCTACCTTCTAACAACAACTCCAATACTAGTACTAGTCCATCCATCATCATCTCAACTAGAAAAGTAATGATCTAAACATAAACTTATCAATAGTCAAGAGTCCAAGTAAAAGATCATCAAGGATGCTTAAAACTACTAGTTTACTACATCTAGATCTATATAATGTTTTCATCTTCAACTTCTTTTAGAGATTTTTTACTAACCAACTTTCTTATGTTTAAAACTTGTTCAAAAACATCATTTCTTGCTAAAAGATCAAGGTGGATGTAAGATTTTTCAACATGTACCAAGTGATACTAAGTATATATACTAGACAAGCATAAAAATCATGAAAAATCATGAAGTATTAGTAGTGTAAAAAAAATCACTTACAAAGGTGATTAGTGAGATGAGGGTTGTAAAACACTAGTGTGACCCCAAGATTAGTTGTCCAAACCCTTGTTAAACTACCCTTGGTACTCTTGTAAGTAACCAACAAGCTCTCTTTTCTTCCTTTCTCCTTGGGTGGATCGAATGGTGAGTATGTGTGGGGAGGTGATTAGTTTTCTTTGTAAGTATAAATGAGTAACTAAACTCATGTGTTTATATAGTCAAATTGGTCAAGATGGTCAAAAATATCCAAGGACAAAGTCCTTGGATTTGGCCGAGTTTTAGGGGAAGGAAAAGGGGGCAAAGAATGGCCCTAGCCATCCCCATTAATTACATGTCTCACTTAAGGTCAAATATATTGAATTTGGTAACTTTTTATCATGTATATCTTGAGATAATGAGGAGGGGGGGGGGGGGCGGCTCATAGGGTAATATTGGAAGAAAATGTGTTTTATTTGTGTAAAAAGTATATATTGAATGTATTGGGTAATAAAAGTATGTATTGAGTATTAGTTTGGTAGTTAACGAGAGTTATACGTAATTAAACGTAAGGTGTAAGGAATTTAACTTGGACATCGGAAAATATTTTTGGGACTTCTGTAATAATTTTAGAAGTATAAAAATACCCTAAAAATAATTGTTGAGAAAGTCGGGTATGTCGAGTGTTACATTTTTGAATAAAAATTAACGTTATGTAGAATTTAAAAAAAACCGTAAGTATTTAAAGAATAGAAATTCGTTTTATAGAATAAAATGGTGAACTGGGGAAGGAGCAAGGTACCGGAGCGTTGTGGACTAAAATTAGCCTAAGTCCTAGTGTTCTTAGAATTTAATTAGAAATTCGCGTCGATTCAAGTAAAAGGCTCATGTAAAAATGTTTCAAATCAAACGTCAAGAATTTAAATTCTAGTTTAGAAATTAGTATTGACCTGGGAAATAGTGGGTTGTGACAGTTGATAATGTCATATTGAATCTACTTGTCCAATAATTGTGTTCCAAATATTAGAATAACATTTTAAACATATTTATAAAACATACAATGAAGTAGGATTGACGACTTGGATGTTTCGTCCGAAATATTCAAGCAATTTACATTGCAATGCAATGGATAAATGTGTCATATCCGAAAAACCAAACATGAGCAAACTAACAACATATGTAAACTTTGCTCACACTACTTAAAATCGTCACTTCAAGATAAAATACATTTTTAAGAATAATACACACTATATATTCTATGTATTTCATTTTCTTTGTAGCATGAATGGTTGTGTTACAAGATAATGCACTACACTTTCCTTTTTGAAATAATATAAGTTATTAGAAGTGAAAAATAACTTGTCACAATCCATAAACAAATATTTTTTTTTTTAAATACTTGTTAAAGTATGATATATAACATTGGCAAAAATCATAGAAAATAATATTTGTTTAAAAATATATTAATGTCTAGTTTTGATATCATTTGAGAATCACAAACTCATTTAAGATAAATAATCTTAATGAGATTCATTTCACAAGAGATGCTAAGGTGCACTCTTAAGTTTAGCACAGTTATTAAATCAAGTAATATGTCATCAAAACCAAACAACCGGTAAATAATGACGAAAAGATTAAAACTTTTTGTTTACTCTTATCTAAACATTCAACACGTCTCTATTAGGATCGTGAATAAAATATATCATCTAGATTTACCTTCATTAAAACATGATGTTTGAGTCACATTAAGCCAAGTATTAGTGAATCAAGCAAACTTCATGTTTGGTAATCTTCGATAGGTAAATTTAGGAACTCAATTTCTTCTAAAAAGAGAATGACTACTGGAGAATCTGTTGACTAGAAATTCAATTTAACCTAACGGTTGAATTGCTTCTATGTGAGAAGTTGGGTGTGTGTAACCCGTAAAAATGGTCGTGTTTAGCCTGAATTGAGCACCACTAGTAATAGTCTCATACTCATTCTCCAACTTGATTAAATTGCTCTTCCTATATATACCTAACGCTAGTTTACTTTTATGAACTTTGCTTCTCATTAGATTCTTTCATTCGTAGATTTATGGCATATCGCATATATGTTGTTTCTAGATGTTCATTTGCTCCTATGTGATTTGATTGTATGCCTTTACATGCTTAACTCTATGTCCGGATGAGCACGAATTTAATGGGAAGGGAAAACACACTCACTCACATATATCCCTCTACCTTACACTCAAACCTCATAACCCTTCTTTAGTACATCCTCAAACCACCCATGTGACATGAAAAACCGAATCATCCTTTATACTACCAATCTCGAGTCATCCACCATTTCCATGCCCTCAAAATTTACCTTCCTAAACCACATCCTTCCTACACTATAAATACCCTCTTCCCATCATTAATGCCATCACACCAAACATGTCATCTCCCAACAACCAGAAACCTAAGATTTCAAGAACCGCAAGGATCTCCGTCAAACCCGTTTGGAGGAGGAAACTTGATTCTTGTCATAAATCAAGTGATGTTGTTCCAAGTCAACCAACTACTAAACCTCAAACCCACAATAACGACTCATCTCACAACCTATCACCCACTTATTCCCTCATTCATGCTTCTTCTTATGATGAGCATGCTCAATCCCAAAACAACAATCCCAATTTCTCAATCAATACTTCACATGTTGATCATTCAACAAAAACACCACTCACTCTTGGAGAACCTCTTCCACCCATTTCATGTTTTCATGACTACCCAAGCTCAACCATGTCTCCACCACCAAGAGTACCACCACCACATCCTACAACCTCACATGCCATTCCTATGTTGCATGTTCAAACCTTCACCTAAGACAACCATCATGTTCCACCATCATCACCTTCCTCCGAACACTTGAAGTTCGTTGAGGAGCTAAAAGAGGCTCATGAGCTTAGTGCTCTTTTAGCATTAGGCAATTTGGATCCAACCCAATCAAGCTTACCATCATCACCACACAACATCAACCAAGTTGAGAAGCATGTCAACAATTGACCTTGTTGCATCTTCCTTCAACAACAAACCATTGCCTTGAATGAGCACCTCACTTGGATTGAGTATCTTCTTACAAGATCTCAACAAACATCATCACTTGAACAACATCCAAACTCTCAATCAACCTCTTCCGCTCCTAAATCTACACCCCTAAAAGTCAAACAAATTTCTTTATGAAATGCATCTTTTCCACTTCCTAGCAAGTGAAGAACACAAAGAAGATATCCATGTTTCAAGTGTTGTCAAGCCATCACCACCTCATTCACATATCCATTTTTGGTCGTCAACCAACAAAACACCTAAAAATCCCTTGATTCCAAATCATCCACCCTTGTCAAATGTTGTATTAATCTAAACCATAATTTTCAACCCTTTGTCATCACCTTCCCTTTACATTCACAATCATCCCTCCTCATTCTTCTACATTTTCCTAGGTTCTAATCTTTGCATTAGGTTCTAATTTTTTTTTTGGATTTAGGTTGTTGTTTTTAAAACAATAATTGCATGTGTCATACTTTTAGTGCATATACCTAATATGTCCATATATTGTTCCCCTATTAGTTTCACGCATATATCTATTATCATCATTATATATATGTGCACTTGTCTACTAACTTTGTTTTGAAGGATTACTTCACCGCTCGATTCTTTGGTAGCCAAAACAAGTTTTGAGCATACACCAAGGGGGAGCATACACCAAGGGGGAGCATTGAGGTTGCTAGGATCAAGGCTTCACTTACGATGATGCAAGCTCGCCTTTTAGATTCTACCTCAAAAGTTCAAGCGTAGTAGAAGTCTCGTCTTAGAGTCCACCTTTTTGCTTCGACAAAAGGGGGAGAAGAAGTGTAAACAAGTAACTTATACATTTTACTATAAGTTATAGTTTACATAGTTTGTCATCATCAAAATGGGGGAGATTGTTGGCATGAATATTACGATATTTAATCTAAACATCCTCTTCATGTTTTGATGATGACAAAGATGTAAGTTACAACATATAATGTAAAGTGCTTAAGTTACTTGTGATCACAATTCTTCTATGCATTCTTACGTCAACAAGCCTCGACATCTCAACGTCTCAAGTAGGCTTCAACAATCACTTAAGGTATGGATAAACAAGTGTTTAATACATCTCATGATCAAAGGGGTATTTAATTAACTAATACAAAGTTTATTTAATTATATAAACATATTATATATTTTTGAAAAACACTTTTGGTAATAAAGAAAAATGTTTTAATCATACTAAATATATGATTTCAAACTTTTAACCAAAATTAGTTAGTTTTTCACCAAATAAACTTTCCCCACTAAAAGACAGAAAATCTGGCCATTTCAGTAGGGCGGCCCCCTTAATTATACAGGGCGGCCCCCTTAATTTTAAGGGGACCGGCACATAATTAAGGGGACCGGCCACGCTCCCCTGTCAGATTTGGTCAGAAATTTTTCCCTATAAATACCACCTCAAACCTGGAATTTTTCTCACCTTTTGCACAAAAATTTTCAGATCCAATTCTCTCTAAACATCCTTCTAAAACCCTTTGATCATAAGATTATTAATCTTTGTTTCAAGTGATCCAATCTATCATCACTCAAAGTGCAAGAGAAGAATCCTCCCTACCATAAAGCCAAAGATGTATTAGGATCTAGTTAGTGCTTATGTGAAGTTGTAAGTTATGTATATGCAATAAGTAGATCAAGATGATCTTACTTAATAGTGATTCAATGAGTGAGTAAGAAGTAGTGGGAGGAAGTAGTAGTGTGGAGAAAACATGTAGTTGTGAAGATGTAGGTGTGTGATTAAGTAGTGGAGTTTAGAAGAAGTTGTGAAGTCGTGAAGACGTGAAGAAGTTGTGAAGCCGTGAAGAAGTTTAGAAGAAGTTGTGATGAAGTCGTGAAGTCGTGAAGTTGTGTAGAAGTTGTATAGTGATCGAAGTTGTGTTGTGAGATTGGTTCTAGCTACTATTAGAACTCGACATTTAGCTTAGTGTCGTTAAATGGTGTAAGCAAAAGTTGTGTACGGTTTTCTCCGCCAAAAGGGAGCTTGTTGAGTAGTGAAGAAAACTCTCGAGTAGGTGACTCGGGGAGTGGAGTAGGAACAAGGAAGGTGTCCTTGTAGCCGAACCACTATAAATCATCGTGTCCGGTTTGCATTTCCTTTCTCTTATCTCTTATCATTTGTTCTTGCATTTATCGCTTTACTTATATACTTGCCTACATGTCTTAGTTGTTGCTTATATAGTTGTGATGATTGATTGTGTTGAACATAGTAGTTAATATTGTGATTGTGTGTATAATTGCATGATATAGTCAAATAGATTATTATTCACACTTCTCATATCAAGTTTAACTTGATAGATAATTTGATACAAAACGTTTTAAGATTTTAAAAGGAAAACGTATTTACATAAAGATCGACCAAAGCTCCATTCATAAAACTAAGTTTTGCCAAAAGCTTACATATATAATTGATCATATTGATTATATGTTGTTTTCATACTAAACTCGAATTGAAGTTTTCCAAACAAACAATTGAATAAATTTGAATCAACATTTTGAAACAAAGTTTTTATAAAATGAAAAAAAAGGGAAAACTATTCAACCCCCCTTCTATTTTTCCACATGATTGAAAAAAGGAGTAAATGAGAAAGGAGAAAGAAGGGGTTGAAGAATTAAAAAGAAAATTAAATGAAAGGGTGAAAAGAAATAGCCCTCCAAATGTTCAACCTTAGGGCAGAAACCGGGTTCAATTCATATGCTATCGGTTGTTACTAAGGTGACACCGGTATTGAAGACAAAGACGTCATGGACCAAGTGACGCGAGCCACTCAAGTTCTCTCAAAAGAGCTTGTTTCATTCTCACGAGGAACCCTGCATAATCTATCGACCGCTCATTGCGAGCCATGTTGATATTGAAATAAGAGACACCGCTCCAGTCTTTGACGACTAAATATGCACTTAGTGAGTCTAGAGCCATGAGATTCATCAAAAGATCTCTTAGGAACACATGATACTTCTACACTGGTGATCCAACATTAAGGACACCAGATGTAAACTTAAGAGTCCAACGCAGATCTTAGTAATCTGCCAGAAAATATATGGGATGACTCACTTTTGTGATTCTCAGTGATTGAATGGAAACTCCTGCCAGGGTCAACATCAAGCAGCCCTGACAGCAGGTCACTTCGGTAACTTCTTGTGGGTTACGCTTAGTGTTCGCGGTGGTCCTAAAACGGTCTATAGTCGTGGGGTGATCTCCAGCGACTCACCCAATCGTTGATTTACTTAGGTAGATCTTGTAAGCCGTCTCGGGGGTATCCGATTTGGGAACGGCCTTGGTAAGGGGTAGAAGGAGTCTTCACACTATGCTGTTGATGATCTCTATTTCCGAACCTGTAAGTACCGAATGTTTATTACTAACCATTTTCATGCGGCTACCCTTACCTCATTATTATCATCACCACTACACTAGTTTCCACATGCTCATAAATGCATCACGAACTCAAAGGAAAGTTCTCACAAAGATCAAGGCATAGCAAAGTTCAAAGAAAGATTCTACGCAATGTGAAAGAATCTACAGAAGTGAAGTGACAAAGATCAGTATGAATGAACGGGAACAACAAATGTATGTATCTCAAAGACTAAAGATGTATGAGCATGTCAGAAAGGCGTTTAACCACCAAAGACAAAGAAGTGACAAAAGGCAGACTCCACCAAAACAACAAAGATCAAAGATCGAAGAAAAGTCATTTATCAAAGATCACAAAGCATTAAGGAACAAAGACTAAAGACTATTCTACAATGATACACAAAGTTTAAGACAAAGAAGACAGAAGACCTAATCACGTGGAGCTTCATTCGAATGACCACCCATTAGGGGGAGATTGTTAGCATTAAAAAATATGTATAGAAAAGTGGCGGTCATTCTCATATTAGGAAGTTTGTAATGTGTCGTAGAATAAAATAGAATAGTTAAATGGGCTCGTGGAACTTGTTAAGCTAGTATTAAGTTAGTTAAGTAAGCAAGCCTTCTTAAAGTCCATGTAAACCAAGTCCACTAGGAAAAGCCCATGAAAGCCCATCTCTTTATGTAAGAAGTATAAATACCTCCAAATGGTCTCATTTGGAGGTGTAATTGAGTGTGTAATGTATGTGTTTTTATGAATAATACGTTTCCATCTTTATCTCCCTCTACTTTCTCTATCTAAACACGTAGTTCTCAAGTCTCCAAGATTAGTGATTTAGTTTGATCAAAGGTCCTACAAGTGGTATCAATCGCCAAGGGATAATTTTAGGTTGTTTTAGATTCGATTTGGGTGAAACCTTCCTCCTCACCTTCCCTCAACCAGGTACCACCACTGTTCTCTCACGTACTTCGAACACTTTCTGTATCATTTGGTGCTTCACAACAGCGACAGAGTACCCATACAAGTTGTACCTGTGCATAATTTTTTATGATATAGTCTGTTACAAAATGTACAAAGTTACTACTGCTATAGATTGATAGTTGTTTAGTATAGATTGATAGTTGTTTAGTTTGTAATCTCATTGAAATTTTAGCATAACAATTTAACAAGTTATCAAAGTTTTCAAGACACTTACATGTCGTCCATCTCTTCAGAAGCCTGCAGTCAGTAGTCTGTAGAATGCCCTATCTTCTTGGTCATGGACAGTGTGAAATGACCATTTGCACCTCTAGTTCATTTGTCGGGGTTCAAAATCTGAATTTAATAATACAAAATGAGTAAGTTATAGATAATCCAAAATAATACAAAGATATCATATACTTGATGTAGTTAAAGCTAATAAAGGAAAAGATACCATAGTCATGTGGTTGGTGACACAAGGCATTCATGGCAATATTGGTGTTGTATGTCTCCACAGTTGTGATGGTCCCTCCATCAGGTTCAAACAACATCACATTATATTCCTGGCCCGGGACAACCTGAGTAAATACCATCCACTGACCAGCCTTCATATTCAAGTCTCGAACGAGTGTCAACCAACCACTGCCATACAAGAAGGAGTGGACGTATCGATCATAGAGATGATCACTGGCCACCCTAACATTATAGTCAGTCATGTTAGTGGAAACCACGACCGAATCAATAGGGGTTGGACCATCCAGATATCTCAGAAAGTCTTCCTGCAACGACTGTATAAGCAGAGACATGCCTGTCACAGACACTAAATATCTCCAAAATGGGGCACTCTTGGGTTCATAATTGTGAAACTCCAACCCATCCTCACCATAGCCAGTTACATAAAACAAATCCTCACCCTCTTCAACAAAATGTATGTACTCAACATCAGAACAGGAGATGTTGTGAATGACAAAATCATTCCACTTTGCTCCCTCAACAACACACATAAATTCTGAGACTCTCCTTACACGAACTTTCCATCTAACCCCCCCCCCCCCCCCACGGTTAACTAAGAAAATAAAACCATTGCCATGATAGGAACCTCCTAGAACATAATAATTATGCAGTTCCTATATATGAAAATTAATTTTTAACCATTGTGAATTAAATACTACGGAGTAATTAAACTAGTTTCTTAGAGAAATAACAGCTTGTCAATAATGGTGTTAACTTACAAACTCATCCAAAACATCAGGATTGTCCACAGCGCAAATAAATTGATTACCAAACATGGTTACTGCTTTAACGATTAAGGTTACAAAAAAATGCAAAATACCATTTGAATGAAATAAAAATGAGTAAATGTGGTTACCTGGTACGTGTGTTTTTTTGAAGAATCACGACTGCTAAGCACCGACTGTGTTGTTTGAGATATTGGGTTGAAAGAAGATAGAGCATTTATGTGTGTGTGATTTTGTTGTGTTGAACACGACTTAGTTTTGTTATTTGAAAAAAATTGTCCTCGTCGATTTTCGTGAAAGTAAGGTAGCTGAAGTGTGTTAGAGTCGGTGTGACAACTGGCAATTTAGGGAAACAAATTACAAACCCGCATTACATTGAATTTAATGATTTTTGGAATATTTGAAAAACTTATTCGTGATGGACTTGTAAACGTTGAACCGTGATTTTTAAAATTTATGATATTTATGGAAGTTGAGTTTCAATTATTGGTTTGATTTATTATATTCGTGGTGATTCATTCTGAGATAATTATTTGGCACTACATTGACTCTGGCACTAGGATAACCAAACAAAATTTTATATATTTTAAATGTTTGGTTCGGTTATTATATATTTCTGGAACGTATCGTGAGATTTTGGATATTTGGAATGAGCTCGGTTCGGGAGAGTCGTTTTACTTTAAATGAGTTTCGGGTTTGGTCCGTGTATCCTACACCTAGTTACCTCACCCACTTTACCACTATTATTATTATTATTGTTATTGTTATTGTTATTGTTATTGTTATTGTTATTGTTATTGTTATTATTATTATTATTATTATTATTATTATTATTATTATTATTATTATTATTATTATCATCTTTTTTTTAGAGTTAATACAAAAATCGTCCTTGTGAAAACGTGGAACACACAACACACCAACACCCTCATCTTTACTCTCTCTCTCTCTTGAAACAACAACACCACCGCCACCCTAAATCATCACCACAGGTCCACAGCTACCACCGCCCCTCTCATAATCAAGATAACACCACCATCATCACCCCCTCGTTCCGATTTATCTTTTGACATAAAGTACACGCCCTAAAACTCACTTTAACGCCACGTACGCATCACCACTACCACCTAAATACCACCATTTTCATTAGATCTTGTTGGGTTTTTGGAGAAAACTCATTTTGTAGCCGATTTGAAGGTAAGTGGCCATGATTTTCATATCGTGTGCCTTGATTGATGATTAAATCCGTGGCTACACGGGTTGTTTTTTTTGGGTTTGAAATTTTATGAATGGGAAATGAAGTTTTGTTAATGTTTTGATGGTTTGGTATCCGTGTATCTCGATTTTGGAGTTGGTCGAATTGAAACCGAGAGCTCCATGCTCTCAGCTTGATTATTCTTGAATCTTGGTGGAGTTTTGATTTTTGATTTGTGTTTTGATTGTTGTCGGGGGTGTTATTGATGCACCTCTTGGTCATGGCCGATTCTTGGCCAAGTTTTTTGATTGATATTGATGTTGTAGTGGTGAAACCATGACCCTAGGGGTCGATATGGTTTTGGTTTTGAGCTCGGATGAGCTGGCCGAGACCTTGAGGGTCTCGGGTATGGCCTTTGTGATTCACATGTGAGCCGAGACTCCAAGTGAGTCCCTCGACTCAGAGTTTTGACTTGGTAGTCGACTCGGATGACTTGAGTTAATTGGTGACTTTATTTGGTGACTTGATATTATTTTTCTCCTTGTAGATTTTTATCATTGTTGTTGCTTTGGTATTGTTATTATTGATGAGGTATACTACTTTGGACATTGGTAATATTTTTGTCGTTGCTTGGGAGTCGAGAAGGAAAAGGTAACATGATTTACATTGTGGAGTTGTGTTGACGAATTGTGATATGGGGACCGATTGTGAGACGGTCGAATTAGATTGACGGAGATAGGTTAGTCGGGTGCCGTAGTCGGACCCTATTGTTGTAGCACGTGATTTGGGATTTGATTTGGACGGAGTTTGATTGCTTGACTTTGAATTGGTTATTTTATTTTTGGACTTGGACAATGAGCCAAGATTGATGACTCGGACATGTGACCAACTCATATAACTCGATAAATAATTATAATCAAACGTTAATAACAAAACTCGTAATAATATTATTGGTAATGTAACCGTTTATATAAGTATATAGACGTGAAAAACGTATATATATATATATATATATATATATATATATATATATATATATATATATATATATATATATATATATATATATATATATATATATATAAATGCGTATATTATTAATAAAATGATCACGAGTAATATATTATAATAACGTGACGATAATTATTATACTATAAGAATAGTGTAATAAATGTCGGGAACGTTACTATAAATAAATAACTATAAATAACGACGAAATCTTTTACGTTGGGTAATTATTAAATAAAATATATCTTTTAATAAACAAGGAAAACTATCGAGTTATACGGGGTTGTGGTCACTTCAGTCCAAGAGGTCTATATTATCATTTTGTGACTTTCGTGTTGGTTACGGATATGTGACGATTAAGACATCCATTTTCTATAACTACGTAACTTATTTAATCGACGGGTTAAATAGGGTCTATTTAGCTATATAAAATGAATATATTAATAGGCATTGTATCCTACGACGCCCATAGGTTGTGGTACGTGTACGGGAATAATGAATTACTAAATATCTCGGGGAGTTTGTCAAATTGACGAATTTGGTAAGCTTGACGATATATATAGGGAATTTATTAAACTTTGATACTTACCATATAGTATTCTTTGTGCTATGTGACTTAGATTTGGGTATAATCTTATAGTGATATATTACGTAAATAAATATGGGGGATTATCAAATCGACTGATTTGATAAACTTCGATGATTTATTTAAATAATATATTGGGCTAATATTAGACCTATAGATTGTTTTATTATTCTTTTTCGTTGTAGCTTCTTGGTTTGAGTCGTGTCGACCCTCAACCCGCATGGATACCAAACGTCAAACTCCAAATTAATATGAGGATAATACGAGAAATTGATTTTTGGAAAGTAAAATGGAATACGTTCGGGATTGGGAATATTTGATTTTGAGGAAATGATTCTGAACGCGTTTATATTGTTAGGAAGTGCCGAGTCTGTAGTTGTCGTTAATTGAGTTGCTTTACGTCTTTATCTATCAATTTCTTTTGCTGATTGCTGGACTCGAGGTGAGTCATAGCCCCACTTTTACTCTTGAACTTTGTTTTCAATACTTGGGGTGAGAAACGTGCAAATTGTTTTATGTGGACTATTGTGACACTCCCAAAATTTACAACGCAGCGGAATACCAATTTGGGTGTCACTTCATAATTCATAAAAACAAGTTATATAAAATGACCTCAAAAGAGACGTTTAATAAAATGTTACATTCGATTTGATAAATCAGAGTACAAAGGTCCCAACAATTTATATTTAAAACTTAAGTTACAAGAGTTCAAAAATGACTCATTTGCATATTTAAAGAAAATAATTATCGAATGTGAAGAAAACAAGTCCTTCAATGTTTGATATCCACGCGACTCCGATTGCTCCCAATGCTCAGCTAGCAAAAATAATACCTGAGAAAATACATGCTAAAAAGTCAACATAAAGTTGAGTGAATTCATAGAGTTTAATATGTAAGCAGTTGAATACAAGCATTATTTATCGGGCGACAAGTATTGCAATTACATGTCGGTTTATTTGATTATAGTATTGAGTTCATGTAACCGAACCTTAACGTAATTTAATAATGCCCCGGAAAGGTAAAAATTTGCCATTTACCACAATTCTAACTATTATGTGTCCGTATCCCGAACAAGCCCGCCAAGCCTAATATGCATATTCATAATACTAGCGTTTACTACTCGAGTAATTAACGGTTCATGAGGGGACTTAATTGGCAAAAAGCATTCAATATCTATAATCATATGATCGGGTCCAGCATAAAAAAATAAAAAATAAAAAAATAAAAAAAATAAAAAACCCTACTTGTATTCAGTTTGTAAAAACTAGCATGTATCCCCCTCGCGAGGTTTATAAAACATTTAAGTAAGTAAAGGCGAGGCTATGAACTCACCTTGATGATACGGTAGACAAGATAAAGTAATGTCAATAGTTATAGTAGGAATGGCTCCAAAAGGCAACCTGAATAATATGGAAGTCTGAGATGTTGATAATTTAAGCTTGAATATCGTGAATAATGATTTGAAACAATATCGAATGATAAAATGGTTTGTGTGACAAAGGTGGCTTGCGATTAAGGAAATAGAAGCGATAAAGAAAATGCATAAATTGCATACACATATAAAATGTATACAATTAGTCGACATGTATAATCATATTCCTTAGAATCCATGTACACATTTAAACTCTCTTAATTAGACTCATTAAGTGTTTCACATAACAACTATACTTCGTTTTAATTCATTCCGCCTAATATGTAACTTTTAGTAAAAATTCCCATTTTGACCCATTACCACGATTGAGACTATTAGACATAAACAAAACCAACGACTAATTTATTAGTCGCAAAATATTTAGTTTTACTTAAGTTCCACACTAAAACAATTTCATAATGCTACTAGACTATTAGAAGAGCTTTGTCAAGATTGACTTTTGTAATATATTCTCCAAATCTGACCCGTCCGAAACGACCCGCTAGATGACATTTTCAAGACTCGGACCCAAGAGAGATTTAATGCAAAATGACATTCCGAACAACTTTCATGTTTTAACGGAAGGCCGATTCGGAGCAGAAAAGGCTCAAAACTCCGTTTAAAAACTGCATCAGCTCACTTTTTATAAAATAAGTGCTGTCATTTTAAAAGAAAAAATGTAGAACTGATTTTTAATCAAAATCACCCTCATTTTCGCACTTTCACACCCCAAATCCTCGCGGTAGACTAAAAACGTTGTTTCGGACAACTTTCGTGTTTTGGCCGAAGGCCGAAACGGGCCAGAAAATGACGAAAATGCCCTTATTCAGATCTGACAGCAACTAAATTTTATACAAGTGCTGTTTGGAAATTTATAATTTTTCTAAATTTCAAATGACCGCCAAATGTTCGTTATTAAGAGTTAAAAGCCGAATTTTTTTTATCAAAACGTTCATATTAACATCCTCTATCATATTCAAAAGACAAAAATCAGTTTCAAAAATTTCAACCTAGGCGAAACAAGCCTCAACTTTCTGGTCTAAAATGGGTAGCTTTAAACCCCTTCAAACTTCAATTTTCGCAATATATAACATCACCATAACCTCTAACTAGCCTAATCCCATTCACTAATCATCCCAACTATTAATCCAACCTTAATAATAATATTTCACACATCACCACATGGATTCTAAGTACTAGATTATAAACATGCATGTATATATATAAACAAAATCAAATTAAGAACAAAGAAAATACTTACAAAAGAGGTATAGAAACAAGAAGATGATCAAAACCACAAACCCTTGTGGTTTTGATGATTTTGTCGAGCACAAGGAGGAACAAAGGAAACCAAAAACTTGAATTTTCTTGCCCATAATTGCTTATTGTTAACCCAATTTAGCTCCTTAGTAACCCTTCAACCTTTAATTGCTTCCAATTTGGAAAATTAAGAAATCTTCAAAAATTATAATCTTAAAAAAAATCAATGCATGATGGATTATATTTGTTTGGGATTGATTAGGGTTAGTTTAGGATAAATTTTGGAGTGATCGGAAGTGATTTTAGGAATCAAGATGAAGATTTTTGGTGGTTTTGGGGGTTGAATTGTCGAACAGTAGGGAGAAGGAGAGGAGCAGGACACGTTTTCTGTTATATCTGTGATGTGGTGTATGTATTTTTTTATTTTTTTTATAGAAGTTATATTGGGTATATATTGATATAAGGTAAGAAAAAAAATAATTAAGGGGGAGTGTTTGGTTTTTGGTTTTGATGAGGAAGTAAAAATTATAAAAGGAGTGTTTGGCTAACTATATGTATTTATTTTTCTAAAAATTTACATTACATTAGTTTGTGTTAAAACACTTAAATAAAATGTTACAAAGTTTGAACATACTATTTTGATACAGATTTCGGCTAAAACGCGAGAAAATTCGAGAAACACTAAAATAGAAATAATTAAGCTCTAGAAGCTAAAAATATGAAATTGTTGATTTCTTAAATGATTTAACGGATATATATCCAAGGCATGATGCAAAATTAGTTAAAAACGACAATTTCGTTAAAACGACTAGAAACAAAAATAATGAATTCCATAAAAATTTGTAATAGAATAAGAGGTTGGTTCACTGTAAAACCCTAAAATCTAAAACTTGTGAAGTTCCCAAATTACCCCTCTAACTTTGAAATTTTAAGAACACTATAATCAAAAATCTAAAGTACTAAGTCCTAATACATTCATAATATAAATAAACCTTACACTTTAATATAATGAACTAAATACTTAACTTTGACATACTAAGACTATATTATAAGACCAAGTCACACGCCTAAATATTTTTATGGGCCGATTTCTTTATCACAACACTATTACAAAATCCTTGGGCTTATTACAATTGAAAAAAAAATGCATAAAACTTGAGCCAACCATATCATTCGGCCTGTTGGTCCATTCAAACCCACATCACAATAATAAGAGGACCAGTGTATTTTGTTTTTACCTCTCACCATATTACGCTTCAACAAAAACATAAAACCCTGACCCTACTAAGAAAAATAGCGGCATAAGTTCTGGTTTCTCTCCATCTTCTGTTCGACATCAAGGGAGCTTAAAAAGGGTGTTTGTTCGATCATGGGTTACCGTTTCGAAAGGAGAGTTGGTGTTTGCTCGGTTTTCATTTTATCGTGGGTCTCTTGTCCTTGCTTTCTGTCCAGTTGTTTACCACCAAGGGTAACACACATCTATCTTTTCTCTCTTTTGATATCATTTATATCTCCTGTTGGAATGGATGCATGAATCAGATTAATAAGAGAACATGTATACGTTTTGTAAACTCACATAAAATAACGAATAAGAACTAGTATGAATCGATATATATGTAGTAACATGGAATATGTAATGTGTTATCCTTTGTTTCTTTGGCGTGCGTGTGTAATAAAATCAGGATAGGGTTGAGTGCGTAGGTTCTTTTCGGTCTTGTAAATGGTCGTTGTGGTTGCTGTCAAAATGGTAAATTAAAACCTGTAAGCATGTGGCTTGTGAAGATTAGAGTGGTCAAATTGGATACAAGATCTGGTGCATAAACTAGTAAAAAGGGCATAGGTGATTAAGCAAATATCGATTCAGAGGTAAAAAGTGAAACGTGTATATGTCTAAAATGTATAAACTATTTTTCTCAATATATATGTATATGTGAGTGCATGCATGTTGCGTGTGTAAGGGGTTAAGGTCTTGACCTAGCGTGATGTTTTAAATATGTTTTGGCTTATTGTGATTTCTTGTGTTGCATGTAGTAACTTAGCAGCATTTGTCGACCACAAACTCAAACAGAAAACGCACCCTAAATATTGATCACATGTAACCTTATGCTAACTATAAGATGCTAGTCTAACATTATCATGGAACAAATATAGAAGTGAAGAAATTGTGATTTCGAATTAGAGAAATGCATGCATGTGGCTTCGCTTATTTTCGAATCGAAATATAATAAAATATAAGGAGTATCTCGGATTTGTTTTTGGTCATGAAAATTGTTCATAAAATGAGAAGACTTGATATGCATTGATATAATTTATACTTTGGACCCTATACTTTGTAGTAATTACACTTTTACACCTAAACTACCGCAAATTATCATAGTTAACCCTAATCTATTAATATTTATTATTTTGAGAACTTTAACTTAATTAAATGCTATTTGGAACCATAAATGATTAATCTTGCTAATCCGAGGAACTTACTAAAACGGAAAACTTACTTAAAATGGAAAGGTACTATTTTTTGGAAGCTGTTATAAATGAAAAGTTACTAAAAATGAAAAGCCGACTAAAATGAACAATCGGATTTAAAATAAGTTATTAATAATATGCCGATTATAAATTCATGTAGATTCGCTGAAGAAGGAGTGATTTCATATTCTTATGTTATGATATGATTTCGTTGGCGGTTTAAGGTACAGATATTCCGTACTATTTCAGCAATAGTACAACTTATTTCTCTCTCATGACCTTTTCTTTCTCTCTCTCTCTCTTATATTGAACCCTTGATATTGAACCCTTGATATTGACCCTTGATATTTACCCTTGATATTGAACCTTGATATTGACCTTGATAATTGGACCTTGACTTGAACCCTTGATTATGACTTGACCACTTGTACATGACATTGAACCATGAACCCTTGACCCATCAGTATTTTACCCAGGAGCTACTTGTTGTGGAGTAGCCACAACCATAGCATTGATGCACCAATGTTATGTACTCTAGTTTGGTTGGAGAGATGTACTACACCGTCCCTGATTCTTGTGATCTACTGCTGCTATGATTATTATGATTATTGTTATTGGCCAGCAGGGGCGTATGGATGCATCCTAGATTTGTCTTGACTTGTCTTGGGCTACGGCCATCTTGATTATGGTATGGACTACATGATATATATTACTTGGTGACTGGGCGTGTGTGCATTACAGCCCCTCACATCTTGGGAGTTGATCACTCCATCTTGGGATACTTGACTTGAAATACTTGACTTGATATTTGTGTGCCTGGGGGTTAAATACTGATGACCTTGACACTTGACACCTGATAGCCTTGACACTTGACACCTGATAGCCTTGACCCTTGACACTTGGCACCTGATAGCCTTGACCCTTGACACTTGACACCTGATAGCCTTGACACTTGATACTTGACACTTGACACTTGATACTTGATACCTAATACTTGATACTTGACACTTGATACTTGACTCTTGGTACTTGACCTTGCAAACTATTGATACTTGATCTTGCTTAATTCTTGGAAACCTTGAAACTTGGTAACCTTTGACACTATACTTAAACCCTTGACATTATACTTGATGATCCTTGAAACTAGTTAATCATTGCTATTACACTTGACGATTCGGGATACTTAACCTTGATGACTTTTCATATTTAACCTTGAAAATTCTTTGATATACCTTGTGACACCATATGTAATTTCTATTCATACTCTCTTATCTTATTACTTGATGTGCTTGTTATCATCATATCTGTTCACTGAGCTTTTTATGCTCAGCCGCGTTTTCTTTTCCATGCGGCAGGTACTTAAGCTAGGATGCGGGGTTTAGCTTTGGGGATGAGAGAGTGAGGACCAAACTTAGAGTTCCCTTATATTATGGACATGGTTTTATTATTGTAATTCCCTTATTTTGAAATTCATTTGTAACCTTGTACTCATTGTATTATTAAAGTATAAAGCTTGTTGGACACTATTTATTGTGATATCTTTACCCTTGATGGGATGGGGTGTTAGAATTTATGGTATCAGAGACCAGGCTGACGACTTATAATACATAAACCTAGACCTGTGAGTTTTGGACCATTAGGCTTCCACTGTAGGAACCTTGATGAACACCTTGAGAAATTGATTAGGACTTTTCCCTGTGCGAACTTAAGTTTAAACATGTGAGGATTGGGTAGATATTAGGCTTTCTTTAGCATACTTTTCCCTTTCGTGTTTATTCTTGACTTCCTTATCTTGACGAATTGGTAACCATTCAGATGGTTAAATCTCGTCGCTCTGGACCACCTGACGAAAACCCGAAGAAAATGGTGACTCCTGCCATTAAGGATATATCAAGACAGATCCAGAGCGTAAGAAGTAGTAAGGGAACTACTGTTAATGCTACGGGCTGCCAGAAGGTGGATGAAAAGGAGAAAGAGAAGTATGAAACTAAAACAAATGATAACAAAAGTATTGGCACCAAGTCTTACGGAAAGTGCCATGAGTTTGTGGAAGAAGAAGAGAGAGATCACAAAAGTGGTTTTGCTAGCCGCCTTTTCCCGCAACACGAGAATAACAGGAATGGTTGGTTTAGTGAAAGAGAGGAGGAGAAAGAAGAGAATGATGTAGACTCTGATCTAGAGTCTACGGCGACCAGCCGTTATAATCCAAGTTGAATGAAGGGAATTTGTAATCATGAACTAGTTTCTTTTACTCTTCTGTTTAGTCTATATTAGACTTCAAATTTCATTTCCATTTCCAAGTTACTCTCATAGTATTAAAATTTTGAATTAAGTTTCCCTCCTGTGCGTTTTTGTTACGGCAATCTTGTTTGTGTTCATCAGTTAATTGTTATGGAAATCTTGATGATTTTGGAAGTATTGGTATGATGGTTTTGCACCCTAAATTAATTGACCTGATGGATTCGGTTACTTTCGGATAACTCTCATCCTTCCATTTGATTCCATTAACGATGTTAGCAACTAGGGTTCCACGCACATCACTTTGACAACAATACAATGCTCGCATTCGCAATGAGGCACAAAATCCCAACCTCCATGAATGGTTAACTTATCTGCCTAAAGACTTTTGACAAACCTTGAACTTGATCCTAATTCGTGAATTGCCCGTCTGGTTTGGCAAATGCAGTCGTTATACAATTCCGTTTACCTTTGACATGATTTTGGACCTACCTTGGAAGATCCGTTCCCGATGGCTTCATTTAAAAGACTGAAGAAACAAATAAAAGAACTTCTAAGAAATGAGTTTACTAACCGAGAGTAAGCCCGTGAAGTAGATCAGTTTTATTGGTGATGAAGAGGAGAGACGACGTGGGGTTAACGTGAAGGTTCCTTAAGACGATTTTGAAGCCGTTATGTATTGATAAAAATAAGTTACCGATTCCAATTGTATCGGCTATCACATCAACTATTTCCTTGTATATCGTGAGATTTGGTTTTCGTGAATATTTGCAAGGATTGTGTAGTATGACATTGTGGTATGTTTTGAAATGTAGTTATGAGTTGGGGGTTACTTTTGGAATCACCTTCCGTACTCGTGAAGACTACCATGACGGTTAGTGACGTTAATAGTATTAGCTAAAGCTCTGACCATCTTGTGAATCTGATAAATACCGTTTTCTCGTGAGTACTTGGACAAACCGTCATGGTATAACGTAATAGTACATTCGGAGACGAAAAGGACATGGAAACTATTTTGTACCTTGTTAGAAATTTGGCGAACACTTGTCCATTTTGGGAGATTGAAGATTGTTGGACAAACGGTGTTATTAGATTAGAATATCTCTTTAAATTCCGCAAGATCTGAAACTATCACCAAATGATCAAGACCGACAATAAAATTGAAAAGCTAGTCTTTTGAATCTTACAGAAGAATTTTGGAAGATGCTTACAATTGTGCGTCAACTAGAAACTTATGAGAAGATTAACTTCACTGCCTGACCTAGAATGGACAACAACAATGGCTACCATGAAGAGTGAAGACACTCCTTACAAGGCAGAAGTGTTGGTGATGCAGGGAACAAGAGCTGGTCAAAGTGGCGAACTTGGAGCTGATGAAGACATGCATTCTCACTTCCCTATTCATCTTGGTTGTACTAAGATGAATTAAGAGTGGAAGCAGACTGGATGACAAAGAAATTTAAAGATAGTGTCAGAATCCGCATTACTCCATCACATACCAAGAAGAACTGCAGAAGGCTTGATGAATCAGACTCAAGTTCACAGTTTTGTTTCACTTCCAGGTTGATAGACAAAAGAAGATAGATTACTTGGACTTGAAGAGATTGATGTTTAGTATTGGTGATCTTTGGAACAAACCATTTGTTGTTTGGAAGAGTTGATTTTGTGGAAGATGAAGTTTATGATGACTAATGCTCACTCTCATCAATTTCTTGAGTTTCGTTACTTGGTAATGTGATCCTTGGATGATTTAGGTTCTCCGATATCATCTCTGTTCCTTGTTCAATCTGCGGATATTTGATAATGGTATTGTTTGGGAATTTTGGCGAATTTTGGGAAAGTTGATGCTTTTGAAGACGACGTACCTTGATTGTTGATATGTCAGATTTCTGCTACTCTTGCGAATAGTCTTGTTTTTCCTTTAGCAATTCATTGAGACTTCCATTGCTTTGTCATTGAATGTTCCTCCTGGTTATGACGCTTGATTTCGGTTGACCTCTTGGGTGATAAAAGTAAAAGGTGAACTAAGATTGACTTGTTTGTTTACGACTCGTGATAAAGTATGACCATCATGAGAGCATATTTATATGATGCTAGTATTATGACGCCTGGCCAACGTGATAATACTTACGTCATATAACGTGCAATTATTGTGGTTATAGGATCTCTTGGGGAGTATATAAGAAGTTTAGAATTTGATCTCCATTGGATTTTCTGCGATTGTGAGACCTTAGATTCAGTCTACGTATACAATTACTCTGCATTGGTTCGTTGGATAATTGGATAAATTTGAACTCTCAATTTTTGCATTATGTTGATCTCGATTACATCTGTCACCAATCTCAAGCTTCTTGTAGAGATCTCTACTGTTTGATACAGTTGACTCGATTTGAAATATTGTTCGTATCCCATATGAACTTTCCAGAAGATACAATTATCATCCTCTACATATGGTGTCATACCCTTTTGATCAGATTGAACCAGATATAGCCATTCTTGATAGACACGAGAGAGTCATGAGAAATAAGTTTTTCGTTTTGTTAAAATTCCTTGGAAGAACCATCCACCACGTGAGGCAACCTGGGAGACCGGAGAGTCTTTGTGAGCCAACTACCAATTTTCCCTTGTAGTCTGGTAGGCGTTCATTTTGTTTCACTACCGTATTCCTTCATTTATTTTCGCGGACGAAAATTCTTTTTGAGAGGGGAAGAGTTGTAAAACCCTAAAATCTAAAACTTGTGAAGTTCCCAAATTACCCCTCTAACTTTGAAATTTTAAGAACACTATAATCAAAAATCTAAAGTACTAAGTCCTAATACATTCATAATATAAATAAACCTTACACTTTAATATAATGAACTAAATACTTAACTTTGACATACTAAGACTATATTATAAGACCAAGTCACACGCCTAAATATTTTTATGGGCCGATTTCTTTATCACAACACTATTACAAAATCCTTGGGCTTATTACAATTGAAAAAAAAATGCATAAAACTTGAGCCAACCATATCATTCGGCCTGTTGGTCCATTCAAACCCACATCACAATAATAAGAGGACCAGTGTATTTTGTTTTTACCTCTCACCATATTACGCTTCAACAAAAACATAAAACCCTAACCCTACTAAGAAAAATAGCGGCATAATTTCTGGTTTCTCTCCATCTTCTGTTCGACATCAAGGGAGCTTAAAAAGGGTGTTTGTTCGATCATGGGTTACCGTTTTGAAAGGAGAGTTGGTGTTTGCTCGGTTTTCATTTTATCGTGGGTCTCTTGTCCTTGCTTTCTGTCCAGTTGTTTACCACCAAGGGTAACACACATCTATCTTTTCTCTCTTTTGATATCATTTATATCTCCTGTTGGAATGGATGCATGAATCAGATTAATAAGAGAACATGTATACGTTTTGTAAACTCACATAAAATAACGAATAAGAACTAGTATGAATCGATATATATGTTGTAACATGGAATATGTAATGTGTTATCCTTTGTTTCTTTGGCGTGTGTGTGTAATAAAATCAGGATAGGGTTGAGTGCGTAGGTTCTTTTCGGTCTTGTAAATGGTCGTTGTGGTTGCTGTCAAAATGGTAAATTAAAACCTGTAAGCATGTGGCTTGTGAAGATTAGGGTGGTCAAATTGGATACAAGATCTGGTGCATAAACTAGTAAAAAGGGCATAGGTGATTAAGCAAATATCGATTCGGAGGTAAAAAGTGAAACGTGTATATGTCTAAAATGTATAAACTATTTTTCTCAATATATATGTATATGTGAGTGCATGCATGTTGCGTGTGTAAGGGGGTTAAGGTCTTGACCTAGCGTGATGTTTTAAATATGTTTTGGCTTATTGTGATTTCTTGTGTTGCATGTAGTAACTTAGCAGCATTTGTCGACCACAAACTCAAACAGAAAACGCACCCTAAATATTGATCACATGTAACCTTATGCTAACTATAAGATGCTAGTCTAACATTATCATGGAACAAATATAGAAGTGAAGAAACTGTGATTTCGAATTAGAGAAATGCATGCATGTGGCTTCGCTTATTTTCGAATCGAAATATAATAAAATATAAGGAGTATCTCGGATTTGTTTTTGGTCATGAAAATTGTTCATAAAATGAGAAGACTTGATATGCATTGATATAATTTATACTTTGGACCCTATACTTTGTAGTAATTACACTTTTACACCTAAACTACCGCAAATTATCATAGTTAACCCTAATCTATTAATATTTATTATTTTGAGAACTTTAACTTAATTAAATGCTATTTGGAACCATAAATGATTAATCTTGCTAATCCGAGGAACTTACTAAAACAGAAAACTTACTTAAAATGGAAAGGTACTATTTTTTGGAAGCTGTTATAAATGAAAAGTTACTAAAAATGAAAAGCCGACTAAAATGAACAATCGGATTTAAAATAAGTTATTAATAATATGCCGATTATTAATTCATGTAGATTCGCTGAAGAAGGAGTGATTTCCAATTCTTATGTTATGATATGATTTCGTTGGCGGTTTAAGGTATTCCGTACTATTTCAGCAAGAGTACAACTTATTTCTCACTCATGACCTTTTCTTTCTCTCTCTCTCTCTCTTATATTGAACCCTTGATATTGAACCCTTGATATTGACCCTTGATATTGAACCTTGATATTGACCTTGATAATTGGGCCTTGACTTGAACCATTGATTATGACTTGACCACTTGTACATGATATTGAACCATGAACCCTTGACCCATCAGTATTTTACCCAGGAGCTACTTGTTGTGGAGTAGCCACAACCATAGCATTGATGCACCAATGTTATGTACTCTAGTGTGGTTGGAGAGATGTACTACACCGTCCCTGATTCTTGTGATCTACTGCTGCTATGATTATTATGATTATTGTTATTGGCCAGCAGGGGCGTATGGATGCATCCTAGATTTGTCTTGACTTGTCTTGGGCTACGGCCATCTTGATTATGGTATGGACTACATGATATATATTACTTGGTGACTGGGCGTGTGTGCATTACAGCCCCTCACATCTTGGGAGTTGATCACTCCATCTTGGGATACTTGACTTGAAATACTTGACTTGATATTTGTGTGCCTGGGGGTTAAATACTGATGACCTTGACACTTGACACCTGATAGCCTTGACACTTGACACCTGATAGCCTTGACCCTTGACACTTGGCACCTGATAGCCTTGACCCTTGACACTTGACACCTGATAGCCTTGACACTTGATACTTGACACTTGACACTTGATACTTGATACCTAATACTTGATACTTGACACTTGATACTTGACTCTTGGTACTTGACCTTGCAAACTATTGATACTTGATCTTGCTTAATTCTTGGAAACCTTGAAACTTGGTAACCTTTGACACTATACTTAAACCCTTGACATTATACTTGACGATCCTTGAAACTAGTTAATCATTGCTATTACACTTGACGATTCGGGATACTTAACCTTGATGACTTTTCATATTTAACCTTGAAAATTCTTTGATATACCTTGTGACACCATATGTAATTTCTATTCATACTCTCTTATCTTAATACTTGATGTGCTTGTTATCATCATATCTGTTCACCGAGCTTTTTATGCTCAGCCGCGTTTTCTTTTCCATGCGGCAGGTACTTAAGCTAGGATGCGGGGTTTAGCTTTGGGGATGAGAGAGTGAGGACCAAACTTAGAGTTCCCTTATATTATGGACATGGTTTTATTATTGTAATTCCCTTATTTTGAAATTCATTTGTAACCTTGTACTCATTGTATTATTAAAGTATAAAGCTTGTTGGACACTATTTATTGTGATATCTTTACCCTTGACGGGTTGGGGTGTTACAATTTATGGTATCAGAGACCAGGCTGACGACTTATAATACATAAACCTAGACCTGTGAGTTTTGGACCATTAGGCTTCCACTGTAGGAACCTTGATGAACACCTTGAGAAATTGATTAGGACTTTTCCCTGTGCGAACTTAAGTTTAAACATGTGAGGATTGGGTAGATATTAGGCTTTCTTTAGCATACTTTTCCCTTTCGTGTTTATTCTTGACTTCCTTATCTTGACGAATTGGTAACCATTCAGATGGTTAAATCTCGTCGCTCTGGACCACCTGACGAAAACCCGAAGAAAATGGTGACTCCTGCCATTAAGGATATATCAAGACAGATCCAGAGCGTAAGAAGTAGTAAGGGAACTACTGTTAATGCTACGGGCTGCCAGAAGGTGGATGAAAAGGAGAAAGAGAAGTATGAAACTAAAACAAATGATAACAAAAGTATTGGCACCAAGTCTTACGGAAAGTGCCATGAGTCTGTGGAAGAAGAAGAGAGAGATCACAAAAGTGGTTTTGCTAGCCGCCTTTTCCCGCAACACGAGAATAACAGGAATGGTTGGTTTAGTGAAAGAGAGGAGGAGAAAGAAGAGAATGATGTAGACTCTGATCTAGAGTCTACGGCGACCAGCCGTTATAATCCAAGTTGAATGAAGGGAATTTGTAATCATGAACTAGTTTCTTTTACCTTGAAAATTCTTTGATATACCTTGTGACACCATATGTAATTTCTATTCATACTCTCTTATCTTATTACTTGATGTGCTTGTTATCATCATATCTGTTCACTGAGCTTTTTATGCTCAGCCGCGTTTTCTTTTCCATGCGGCAGGTACTTAAGCTAGGATGCGGGGTTTAGCTTTGGGGATGAGAGAGTGAGGACCAAACTTAGAGTTCCCTTATATTATGGACATGGTTTTATTATTGTAATTCCCTTATTTTGAAATTCATTTGTAACCTTGTACTCATTGTATTATTAAAGTATAAAGCTTGTTGGACACTATTTATTGTGATATCTTTACCCTTGATGGGATGGGGTGTTAGAATTTATGGTATCAGAGACCAGGCTGACGACTTATAATACATAAACCTAGACCTGTGAGTTTTGGACCATTAGGCTTCCACTGTAGGAACCTTGATGAACACCTTGAGAAATTGATTAGGACTTTTCCCTGTGCGAACTTAAGTTTAAACATGTGAGGATTGGGTAGATATTAGGCTTTCTTTAGCATACTTTTCCCTTTCGTGTTTATTCTTGACTTCCTTATCTTGACGAATTGGTAACCATTCAGATGGTTAAATCTCGTCGCTCTGGACCACCTGACGAAAACCCGAAGAAAATGGTGACTCCTGCCATTAAGGATATATCAAGACAGATCCAGAGCGTAAGAAGTAGTAAGGGAACTACTGTTAATGCTACGGGCTGCCAGAAGGTGGATGAAAAGGAGAAAGAGAAGTATGAAACTAAAACAAATGATAACAAAAGTATTGGCACCAAGTCTTACGGAAAGTGCCATGAGTCTGTGGAAGAAGAAGAGAGAGATCACAAAAGTGGTTTTGCTAGCCGCCTTTTCCCGCAACACGAGAATAACAGGAATGGTTGGTTTAGTGAAAGAGAGGAGGAGAAAGAAGAGAATGATGTAGACTCTGATCTAGAGTCTACGGCGACCAGCCGTTATAATCCAAGTTGAATGAAGGGAATTTGTAATCATGAACTAGTTTCTTTTACCTTGAAAATTCTTTGATATACCTTGTGACACCATATGTAATTTCTATTCATACTCTCTTATCTTATTACTTGATGTGCTTGTTATCATCATATCTGTTCACTGAGCTTTTTATGCTCAGCCGCGTTTTCTTTTCCATGCGGCAGGTACTTAAGCTAGGATGCGGGGTTTAGCTTTGGGGATGAGAGAGTGAGGACCAAACTTAGAGTTCCCTTATATTATGGACATGGTTTTATTATTGTAATTCCCTTATTTTGAAATTCATTTGTAACCTTGTACTCATTGTATTATTAAAGTATAAAGCTTGTTGGACACTATTTATTGTGATATCTTTACCCTTGATGGGATGGGGTGTTAGAATTTATGGTATCAGAGACCAGGCTGACGACTTATAATACATAAACCTAGACCTGTGAGTTTTGGACCATTAGGCTTCCACTGTAGGAACCTTGATGAACACCTTGAGAAATTGATTAGGACTTTTCCCTGTGCGAACTTAAGTTTAAACATGTGAGGATTGGGTAGATATTAGGCTTTCTTTAGCATACTTTTCCCTTTCGTGTTTATTCTTGACTTCCTTATCTTGACGAATTGGTAACCATTCAGATGGTTAAATCTCGTCGCTCTGGACCACCTGACGAAAACCCGAAGAAAATGGTGACTCCTGCCATTAAGGATATATCAAGACAGATCCAGAGCGTAAGAAGTAGTAAGGGAACTACTGTTAATGCTACGGGCTGCCAGAAGGTGGATGAAAAGGAGAAAGAGAAGTATGAAACTAAAACAAATGATAACAAAAGTATTGGCACCAAGTCTTACGGAAAGTGCCATGAGTCTGTGGAAGAAGAAGAGAGAGATCACAAAAGTGGTTTTGCTAGCCGCCTTTTCCCGCAACACGAGAATAACAGGAATGGTTGGTTTAGTGAAAGAGAGGAGGAGAAAGAAGAGAATGATGTAGACTCTGATCTAGAGTCTACGGCGACCAGCCGTTATAATCCAAGTTGAATGAAGGGAATTTGTAATCATGAACTAGTTTCTTTTACCTTGAAAATTCTTTGATATACCTTGTGACACCATATGTAATTTCTATTCATACTCTCTTATCTTATTACTTGATGTGCTTGTTATCATCATATCTGTTCACTGAGCTTTTTATGCTCAGCCGCGTTTTCTTTTCCATGCGGCAGGTACTTAAGCTAGGATGCGGGGTTTAGCTTTGGGGATGAGAGAGTGAGGACCAAACTTAGAGTTCCCTTATATTATGGACATGGTTTTATTATTGTAATTCCCTTATTTTGAAATTCATTTGTAACCTTGTACTCATTGTATTATTAAAGTATAAAGCTTGTTGGACACTATTTATTGTGATATCTTTACCCTTGACGGGTTGGGGTGTTACATTCACGTTGTTAAAAATTTAATATGTAAATTTAAATTGGGTAAAACGTAACGGTGGAAGGTTTACGTAAAAATGGAAAAATTGAAATGTGACTTTTAAAATAGGATTGTAAGGAAACAATGATGCATAAAAAAGTGTAGAATGGACGTAGTCTAATCATGGTTGAATGAATTGAACGTGTTATGATGAAACGCGGATAACTTTCGACATGAAATTTTTGAAATGTCACAGCACGTACCCCTTAAGAGAGCGACGTCCCGTCGCTCAATTCTTCTTAATCATTTTTGGTCGTTTTAAAGATTTTTGGGATGGAAGCATGTATAAAAACCATGTTGAATCTCGGGTTTGTGGTTGTGATTGTAGAATGTCTATTTTCAAATTTTTAGGAATCATTAGTTGAAACGAAGTTTAAATCAGACATATCCTCAAGACGTGATTAAAATATGTTGTATAAAAAGTGTAATTTGAAATATAGGGCATGGTGTCATTATAAATATTGGTTATGATTTTTACAAAAGAGGGTGGTTAGAACCGACTCTTCAACTTAAGAAGGTCATTTTGGTAATTTAAATACTTGTGACAAATTTGTAAAATTTTCATAAAGATGTATAAAAATTTTATAGAAGCCCATGGAGGTGCTTAATGTATTTTGTGCTCAGAATTGTGACAAAGTAACAAGATAGCAATGAAGATAGAATAAGTGATAGAAATCACCTAATGTGTAAGCAATGGTATGAGGGAACGAATTGAATGTCATGAGAGTCCTTAAAGGAAAGGATAGAATAAAAGTGTTGGCGATAAAATAATAGGAGACAAGGAATTTATCAAGTCGTCAATTCATGGAAGCGGATAATAGTACATTACTATTAGCTTATCAAGCTCGTGGCAGTCGATACAAAAATCGGAAAAATCCACATAACAAATTACGAGTTGAGAGGAGTTCATAGCCCAAAGAATGATTCGTACACACGCTATGGTCGATACACATAAGCGCACTCATTCATAACTCGTCATTTACATAAAGAGGCGTCCCAATCCATGTAAGTGAAGATTTATGAATTTATGGTTCGGCGGTTTATAATTTCCTTATTCAAATGAAGAAGCGTCCCAATTCATTTCAATAAGACGATTATAAATCATCCTACTTAAGTATGTCCGTCATAAAAAATACACAACAAGATCAAGTGCTACAATAATTAAAATGATGCCTAGTTAAGGATATGATTCATCAAAATCATAAGAAGAAGTAACGAGAATAACAATATGACATTAGTTAATCGCATTTGCAAAGGTAAGTGCCAAAGGATGACACGATTTGAGATGACAAGTTAAGGTCGTACTCCCATCAATTGAAAGATTTCAAAAGAATAGATAATGAAAACAACATACGTGATTCAAAGGCATAAGAAGAATGTTCACACTCAGAGTTGAATAATAAAATAGCTAGTGGAATTGACAAAGTACACCGAATGTTAATATCATCAAAAGGAAATAAAGTAAAGTAGCGAAAATGTTTCAGAGATCACCACATCGTTCATAAGAGGTTAAAGTAAACGAGTAATTTAGTTTATAGATGATGGTAAAGTAGTTTGTAAGAGACTGGAAAGCATTGTATTAAAATTTTAGCGAAAATGGTTTAAAAGATGGTAGTAAACTAGTTTTACAAGGTAATTTACCAAATAATTTGTAAAGGGGTGACAAAATAGTCAATTATGAACTAGTCAGAGCTAAAATAGTGGTGCATCATGTTATTAGTTTGTAAGGTAGTAGTGGGGTAATTTATTGACATGGTGCTATAGAGACTGAGTGTAAAGAGTCGGATAAAATGTTTATAATAAATATCCTTATACAAATAAAAAGTAACGCTCTTGTAAATAGGTATAAATAGTCAAGAGAAAATTAAGTGTATATAGATAGTCTTCCATATAATTTATATCAATTCGAAAAAGAGTGCAGAAATGCTAAGAAAACATAAGTTTACGGGGAGTAAAGAAATCAAGAGGAATTGATAAATTGTAACGAGTTTCGCCATCATATGTAATGATAGTATATAAGGTTATGAAAGAGTTTATAGACCATTGTAATCACCTACAATGTCTGACAAATAAAAGAAACCATTGTGCAACTCACAATGTTAATGAAGCAAATGAGACCATTGTGTAACCCATAATGTCTTAAAAAAAAAGTTTCATAGATCACAAGAATGTAAGAGTAGGCATGAGAGAGCAAAATCATGACTAGGGGATATATTTATTAGTCATATAATAGAAGTAAAAATAGAGCATATAAGTTACCTGGGAGCAAGCGTGCGCGGATATCGAACAATGGTGAAAAACTTAAATTTTTTTTTGAAAATCAGTTATAGTTTAGGTTTTGAAAACGACCTAATTCGCTATAACTAATGCTCTGGTACCATTTAATATTATTTAACTATTCTATTTTTAAATAATTAACTTTGTTGAAAGTTATCCACGTTTCGTCATAACACGTTCAATTCATTCAACCATGATTAGACTACGTCCATTCTACACTTTTTTATGCATCATTGTTTCCTTACAATCCTATTTTAAAAGTCACATTTCAATTTTTCCATTTTTACGTAAACCTTCCACCGTTACATTTTACCCAATTTAAATTTACATATTAAATTTTTAACAACGTGAACAAACCTTTTATTCTATTACAAATTTTTATGGAATTCATTATTTTTGTTTCTAGTCGTTTTAACGAAATTGTCGTTTTTAACTAATTTTGCATCGTGCCTTGGATTTATATCCGTTAAATCATGTAAGAAATCAACAATTTCATATTTTTAGCTTCTAGAGCTTAATTATTTCTATTTTAGTGTTTCCCGAATTTTCTCGCGTTTTAGCCGAAATCTGTATCAAAATAGTATGTTCAAACTTTGTAACATTTTATTTAAGTGTTTTAAAACAAACTAATGTAATGTAAATTTTTAGAAAAATAAATACATATAGTTAGCCAAACACTCCTTTTATAATTTTTACTTCCCCATCAAAACCAAAAACCAAACACTCCCCCTTAATTATTTTTTTTCTTACCTTATATCAATATATACCCAATATACCTTCTATAAATAAAAAAAAATACATACACCACATCACAGATATAACAGAAAACGTGTCCTGCTCCTCTCCTTCTCCCTACTGTTCGACAATTCAACCCCCAAAACCACCAAAAATCTTCATCTTGATTCCTAAAATCACTTCCAATCACTCCAAAATTTATCCTAAACTAACCCTAATCAATCCCAAACAAATATAATCCATCATGCATTGATTTTTTTTAAGATTATAATTTTTGAAGATTTCTTAATTTTCCAAATTGGAAGCAATTAAAGGTTGAAGGGTTACTAAGGAGCTAAATTGGGTTAACAATAAGCAATTATGGGCAAGAAAATTCAAGTTTTTGGTTTCCTTTGTTCCTCCTTGTGCTCGACCAAATCATCAAAACCACAAGGGTTTGTGGTTTTGATCATGTTCTTGTTTCTATACCTCTTTTGTAAGTATTTTCTTTGATCTTAATTTGATTTTGTTTATATATATGCATGCATGTTTATAATCTAGTACTTAGAATCCATGTGGTGATGTGTGAAATATTATTATTAAGGTTGGATTAATAGTTGGGATGATTAGTGAATGGGATTAGGCTAGTTAGAGGTTATGGTGATGTTATATATTGCGAAAATTGAAGTTTGAAGGGGTTTAAAGCTACCCAATTTAGACCAGAAAGTTGAGGCTTGTTTCGCCTAGGTTGAAATTTTTGAAATGTCACAACTATTATTCCTTTGTTTATTTTAAAACTTGCTATGCTTATAGAACTTGGCAGGTTATAGTGCGAGACCTAGTCTTGAACTAGGTGAACTATTGATTTAGTTATAGGGCGAGGCCTAGTCCCGAACTAGGTAAGCTATCGATTGGTTGCGAGCGAGGCCTAGTCCCGAACTAGGTAAGCTATTGGATTGGTTATAGAGCGAGGCCTAGACATGAGCTAGGTAAGCTACTGATTAGATTGTTTTGAGCTATAGCGTGCACCTATAGGGTTGGTTAGATTTGGTTGGTTTGTTTTGGTTGGATGATTGAGGCGTAGTCTAGCTAGCAAGTGTTTTGCGTATATATCCACTTGATTTAGTTATGAATTTAAACCTATGATCTCACCAGCGAAAGCTGACTTTTAGCGTGTTTTCTCAGGTAATTAAGTGATGCCCTTGGATGCTTGGATTGGAGGCTTGGCTATGGCACCTGGTTATGGATCTATTTTCTAAATCTCTGATAAATAATCGTGGACCTATATTTATTTTTTTTAGGCCTGACTTTGGATGAATTTTGGATAAATGTAAACTTTAAAACCCCGTTTGGTTATGTTTTTCTTTCGTTTACTTTATCTCGTTCTTTTATGTCTTGTGTTGGATACCAATCCCCGTAGCACCCCGAAAGCTTGTTGAGTCTTCCGCTATACCAAATTTTGGGGGTGTTACAGATTGGTATCAGAGCCAAGGTTATAGAGAACTAGGTAAATAAACACCTAAACTATAACCGATTTTTATAGAAAACGATCCTCGACCAATGCCCGCCAGCCCGCCAAGCCGAAGCATCTTCGATTTTTGAGGTATTTTGAGATAATGATTTGATATGAGATTTTTGAGATGATTGGAGGATATAGGATATATTGATTAAGTGATATGATGGCGTTTTGAGGAATTATATGGCTTAATTGTTTATAAACATTTTAGCAATGCGGTATTTTTAAATCTTTCTTGAACTATATGATTGGGATTTTTATGATGGTTTGATAGGGTATTTTGAGTTCGCGGTTTAGTTGTTTTGAAACACTTACACCTACCCTACGCCGTTGTCACAGACTATGGCCTCCCGTACATTCGACATTGTTAAGGATATTCTTACTGCACCTATACGCCCAACACAGATCACCATGGCTCCTGATGATCCTTACAGGATTGCCATGCATTCAGCTACTGCGTCACCGACAACTTCTACTTCTGCACCGCCTGCTGCACCTGCTATGCAGGGACCCTCATCTTCCCTAGGGCTCCCTGGTACTTCGAGACAGCTTACTCTTCATCAGGCTTTGGCTCGTGTGGCTCCACGTTTTGCCCACCGAGCTATGGCACGTATGTCGGTACGTCCTGCTTCACCACCTTTACACTTTGATACTCACACTCTCCTGTCAGATGCACCACCTACATCATTGCGTCGTCGTCCTAGATCACCTACCCCATCACCACATGGTTCACCTGTTAGGAGACGGCGATTGATGGAGTTCTCTTTCGATGAGGAGGAGGAGGAGGAGTACGAGGGTGAGGATGAGGCTAATGACCCTCAGGAGGCTGAGCAGGGTGATGATGATGACCTTGAGGAGGAGGATGACCCTCAGGAGTAGGAGATGCCTGATAATGAGGGTTTGCTAGTACCGCCAGCTCAGGCTGAGGAGCCTAATTCACAGATACATCCGATAGAGCCTGTTTCACCCGATCACCCATTTTTGTTTGAGTTGCCACCTGGTAGTCCCGTTGAGTCGGATGCACCATCTGAGGTTTCTCCTGAGCATGCAGAGTTAGGTGAGACTGGTAGGATGTGGTCTCAAATTACTGCTTTTGGTGAGAGGGTTACACGTATGTCTAAGCGGATTGATAGAGTGACCGTTGAGTTCATTGGAGAGTTGAGGATTGACATGGTTACGGCTGAGAGGAGAGTTACTGAGATGAGGAGAGGCATGATGGAGATTCATGAGCATATTGAGAGCTTGCAGAGAGGTTTCATCACAGCTCGTGAGGCCGATCGCAAGTTGTGGCAGAGAAACACTGAGTTAGAGAAGGAGCTAGCAGACCTCAAGAGGGATAGAGATACACACAGTGTTGAGCTGGGATCGTTATGGAGAGATTTGGAGGGTTTGAGATCAGAGTTGAGGAGTCTACGCCAGCATCATGACTAGATCGATTTGGATCTGTGTTATTGTGTTGGTACCTAAGCCAGGGAGTACTTGCTTAGGAGTGCTAGTTATTATATCTCTTATGTCATGATATTCGAATTGTACGTTCGTCTTGTATGGAACGATTAGTATCTACTATGTCTTTTGGTAGTATGGAACGATGTATTGATCGCTACTTGTATGGATGATGGTGATTTCGTATGATATTCTATGGTTTTTGGCGTACACAGAGAATTAGGTTTCAAATTGCGTTGTTGATATCGCATGGGTATTATGTTGATCAATGGCCCTACGACAAAACTCTGTTAGAGCTACCCGAACTGGTCCTGCAATGACTACCCCTGGTCGCCGAGGACGTCATCCTACTCGAAATGTTGAAACTCCTACTCCTGATAACCTAGACGCTACTAATCGCAAAAACAGGAATCAAAATGTTGAGGTTCAGGGAGACAATGATCATGTTCCACCTAATGCAACTACTGTGGATCAAGCAATGATCAATCAACTTGTGGAGTAACGAGTTGCTGAGCTACTAGCTGAGTCAAATCATTCCAACAATTCTGCTGGAACATTTCCACCTGTTCATGCTAATGGATTTGAGTTTCGAATTTATGGACTTATTGAGTTTGGTGGGACTGAAGGAGTGGTCTACTTGGTCAGGTGGATAGAGAAGACTGAGTTGGTGTTCAATGTCAGCAACTGTGCGGAGAATGCGAAGGTAAAGTTTGCTTCTTTTACTTTCAAGGATGAAGCTTTAACTTGGTGGAACAATTACCGAAATTCGGTTGGGAGTGATGTGGCCTATGCCATGACTTGGGAGCAATTTAAGTCTTTGCTAATTCAGACTTACTGCCCAAGGAATGAGGTTAAGAAGCTGGAGATTGAGTTCTGGAATCACAAGGTGAAAGGTACTAATATGGCGACTTACAATTGCCGCTACCGAGAGTTAGCCTTGCTTTGCCCAGATATGGTTAGGACAGAGACTCAAAGGATTGAGCGGTATACCGATGGGTTGCCGGTAGCTACAAGGAATGATGTGCTTTCTGCTAAGCCTACAAACATTCATGAGGCTATCACTATCACTCAACAATTGATGGACTCGTTGGTATTGGAAGAAATTGAGAAAGACAAGAATGGAAAGAGGAAGAGGGATAATCACTCTAAGGGTAATGATCACCGAAACAAATGACAGGCAACCACTAGAGCTTATGCTATGGGAGATAGAGATAAGAAGAACTACAATGGAGATGCGCCCAAGTGTGGCCGATGTTACAAGAATCATTCTGGACAATGTAATGTGGTGTGCAAGAATTGCTCTAACATGGGACACATAGCCAAGGACAATAGAGCTCGACCACATGCTATGGTTCAAGCTACTCCTGAAGCTATGAGTAAGGCAAATGTTACTTGTTATGGATGTGGAAAGAAAGGACACTATAGGAATGAGTGTAGGGAGTCGTGGAAGCGAGGAAATCAAGGATCGGGTGGTAATGGGTACAATCATGGTAATCGTGGAGCTGTAGGAAACCATGGACGACAAGACAATGGGGACCAATGTGTGGAAGCAGGAGCTACTCATGGGAGAGTGTATGCACTTGGGAACGAGAGAGGATAAGATCCGAACGTCGTCACTGGTACGTTCCTTCTCAATAATCGTTATGCTTCCATAGTATTTGATACTGGTGCCGATAAGAGTTTTGTGTCCACTACTTTTACACCCTTACTAGAGAAACCCCCGATGGCCTTAGGAATTGGTTATGATGTAGAGTTAGCTAATGGGAACATAGAAAGGATTAGGACTATCATTCGCGGTTGCACGTTAAATTTCCTGAATCGTCCTTTCAACATAGATCTTCTACCCGTCACGTTAGGAAGTTTCAATGTCATTATTTGTATGGATTGGTTGTCGAAGTATCGTTCTCATATACTTTGCGATGAGAAGATCGTGCGTGTGCCTTATGGCAGGGAGATTCTAAATATACCAGGAGATCGAAAAGATTTGAGGGGCCCATCTAGACTAGCGGTCATATCTTGCACTAAGTTACCGAAGCTAACGGAAAGAGGATGTTGCCTTTTCTTAGCTCAAATCTCTGAGAAAGGAGGGAAGGAGAAGAAGGAAAGATGCATTGGAGATGTGCCTATAGTTCGTGAATTTCCGGATGTATTTCCCGATGATTTGCCGGGAATCCCGCCTACTAGACAAGTGGAGTTTCAGATTGAGTTGATACCTGGTGATGCACCCGTGGCACGAGCGCCTTATCGCCTTGCACCCACTGAACTGGAAGAATTGTCGAAACAATTAGCGGAGTTAGCCGAAAAAGGATTTATAAGACCGAGTTCTTCGCCATGGGGAGCCCCAGTCTTATTTGTGAAGAAGAAGGATGGATCGTTCCATATGTGTATTGATTACCGAGAGCTGAACAAATTAACGGTGAAGAATAGATACCCGTTACCGAGGATCAATGACTTGTTCGATCAGCTTCAAGGATCGAGTGTGTATTCAAAGATCGATCTGAGATCGGGATATCATCAGCTCCGAGTTCGCGAGGAAGATATTCCGAAAACGGCTTTCAGAACCTGTTACGGGCATTATGAGTTCCAAGTGATGCCGTTTGTGTTGACTAACGCACCAGCAGTATTCATGGATCTCATGAATCGAGTGTGTAACCCTTACTTAGACAAGTTTGTGATCATGTTCATCGACGATATTCTAATCTACTTAAAGAGCGAGAAAGAGCATAAAGAGCATCTAAGACTCATCTTAGAATTGCTAAGGAAGGAGAAGCTATATGCCAAGTTCTCCAAATGTGAATTTTGGATTCTGACGGTACAATTTTTGGGTCATGTGATTGATAGTCAAGGAGTTCATGTAGATCCGCTAAAATTGAGGCTATTAAAGATTTGGCTGCACCGACAACCCCAACTGAAGTTCGTCAATTTTTGGATTTAGCCGGTTATTACCAAAGATTCATTGAGGGATTTTCGAAGATAGCAAAACCGTTGACCAAATTGACTCAAAAGAGTGTTAAATACGAATGGGGAGATAAGGAAGAGGAAGCATTTCAATTACTTAAGGAGATGTTGTGTAGTGCTCCTATCTTAGCGTTACCTGAAGGTAATGAGGACTTCGTCGTCTATTGTGATGCTTCTCATAAAGGTTTGGGAGATGTGTTAATGCAACGAGAGAAAGTGATTGCTTATGCTCCGACAGCTCAAAAAGCACAAGAAGAACTACACCACCCATGATTTGGAGTTAGGTGTTGTGGTTTTTGCTTTAAGAATATGGAGACATTACTTGTATGGAACCAAGTGTGTTGTATTCACTGACCACAAAAGTCTACAACACATCTTGAATCAAAAAGAGCTCAACATGAGACAGCGACGTTGGATTGAGTTGCTAAGCGATTATGATTGTGAAATCCGTTATCATCCTGGTAAAGCAAACGTCATTGCTGATGCTCTTAGTCGAAAGGAGAGAATACCACCGTTACGAGTTAGGTCATTAGGAATGACTATCGTATCGCCGTTACCGTCTCAAATATTAGAAGCTCAAACGGAAGCATTGAAAGCAGAAAACCGACCTGCTGAGAACATCTTTGGGATGGCTGAAAATGAGAAAGGATTTGTTAAGCGTTCTGATGGAGTATTGTGTTTTGGAAACCGAAGTTGGGTACCCTTGTATGGAGGAATTCGAGAGTTGATTATGCATGAGTCGCATAAGTCAAGGTAATCTATTCATCCTGGGTCTGAAATGATGTACCAGGATTTGAAGAAGTTATATTGGTGGCCAAATATGAAGGCAGATATAGCATTGTACGTTAATAAGTGCTTGACATGCTCTAAGGTTAAAGCCGAACATCAAAGACCGTCAGGATTATTGACGCAGCAGAACTCCCGGTTTGGAAATGGGAGCGGATTACGATGGACTTTATTACCAAATTACCGAAGACATCTAGCAGTTGTGACGCTATCTGGGTGATTGTGGATCGTTTGACTAAGTCTGCTCATTTCCTGGCGATTAGTGAAGATGATAGTATCGACAAACTTGCGAAGTTGTATGTGAAGGAAATTATTTCTCGTCATGGAGTTCCGATATCGATTATTTCTGATCGCGACAGCCGTTTCACATCAGCTTTGTGGCGATCACTTCAAACCGCTTTGGGGATGAGACTTCATATGAGTACTGCATATCATTCCCAAACCGATGGTCAAAGTGAGAGGACTATTCAGACTTTGGAGGATATGTTTCGTGCATGCATAATAGACTTTGGTAAAGGCTGGGAGAAGTATCTACCCCTTGCGGATTTGTCCTATAACAATAGCTACCACACAAGTCTTAAAGCTGCACCATTTGAAGCTTTATATGGCCGAAAATGTCGTTCGCCTATTGGTTGGGCTGAAGTTGGAGATAGCCAACTCACTGGCCCTGAGCTGATTTTGGAGACTACTGAGAAAGTGACTCAAATTCGTGATCGATTACAAGCAGCTAGAGATAGGCAGAAAAGTTACGCCGATCAGAGACGAAAACCCATAGAGTTCCAAGTTGGAGACAAAGTGATGCTGAAGGTCTCGCCTTGGAAAGGTGTGATACGTTTCGAGAAACGTGGGAAACTCAACCCCCGCTACATTGGACCATTTCTCATTTTGGAAAGAATTAGGCCCGTGGCTTATCGGTTGAAACTACCACAGGAATTGAGTAAAGTTCACGATGTGTTTCATGTTAGTAATTTGAAAAAGTGTCTTTCAGATGAAACGCCGGTTATACCGATCAAGGATATTCGTGTGGATGAAAGTTTGAAATTTGTGGAAGAGCCGATTGAGATTTTGGATCGAGAGATTAAACGACTCAAGCGAAGTCGTATTCCACTCATCAAAGTTCGTTGGAATTCGCGGCATGGACCGGAATTCACGTGGGAACGTGTGGATGAGTTTCGAAAGAGATATCCGAAGCTTTTTACTTCGTAGATGGTTTGTTCCGAGTGAAACCCGGGACGGGTTTCTTCTGAGGCTGGGAGGATGTGACAACTGGCAATTTAGGGAAACAAATTACAAACCCGCATTACTTTGAATTTAATGATTTTTGGAATATTTGAAAAACTTATTCGTGATGGATTTGTAAACGTTGAACCGTGATTTTTAAATTTTATGATATTTATGGAAGTTGAGTTTTAATTATTGGTTTGGTTTATTATATTCGTGGTGATTCATTTTGAGATAATTATTTGGCACAACATTGACTCCGGCACTAGGATAACCTAACAAAATTTTATATATTTTAAATGTTTGGTTCGGTTATTATATATTTCTGGAACGTATCGTGAGATTTTGGAAATTTGGAATGAGCTCGGTTCGGGAGAGTCGTTTTACTTTAAATGAGTTTCGGGTTTGGTCCGTGTATCCTACACCTAGTTACCTCATCCACTTTACCACTAATATTATTATTATTATTATTATTATTATTATTATTATTATTATTATTATTATTATTATTATTATTATTATTATTATTATTATTATTATCTTTTTTTTAGAGTTAACATAAAAATCGTCCTTGTGAAAACCTGGAACACACAACACACCAACACCTTCATCTTTACTCTCTCTCTCCGTCTCTTGAAACTACAACACCACCGCCACCCTAAATCATCACCACAGCCACCACCGCCCCTCTCATAATCAAGATAACACCACCATCATCACCACCTCGTTCCGATCTATCTTTTGACATAAAGCACGCGCCCTAAAACTCACTTTAACACCACGTACGCATCACCACTACCACCTAAATACCACCATTTTCATTAGATCTTGTTGGGTTTTTGGAGAAAACTCGTTCTGAAGCCGATTTGAAGGTGAGTGGCCACGATTTTCATATCGTGTGGCTCGATTCATGATTAAATCCGTGGCTACACGGGTTGTTTTTGTTGGATTTGAAATTTTATGAATGGGAAATGAACTTTTGTTAATGTTTTGATGGTTTGGTATTCGGGTATCTCGATTTTGGAGTTGGTCGAATTGAAACCGAGAGCTCCATGCTCTCGGCTTGATTATTCTTGAATCTTGGTGGAGTTTTGATTTTTGGTTTGTGTTTTGATTGTTGTCGGGGGTGTTATTGATGCACCTCTTGGTCATGGCCGATTCTTGGCCAAGGTTTTTGATTGATATGGATGTTGTGGTGGTGAAACCGTGACCCTAGGGGTCGATTTGGTTTTGGTTTTGAGCTCGGATGAGCTAGCCGAGACCTTGAGGGTCTCGGGTATGGCCTTTGTGGTTCACATGTGAGCCGAGACTCCAAGTGAGTCCCTCGACTCGGAGTTTTGACTTGGTAGTCGACTCGGATGACTTGAGTTAATTGGTGACTTTATTTGGTGACTTGATATTATTTTTCTCCTTGTTGATTTTTATCATTGTTGTTGCTTTGGTATTGTTATTATTGATGAGGTATAATACTTTGGACATTGGTAATATTGTTGTCGTTGCTTGGGAGTCGAGAAGGAAAAGGTAACATGATTTACATTGTGGAGTTGTGTTGACGAAATGTGATATGGGGACCGATTGTGAGACGGTCGAATTAGATTGACGGAGATAGGTTAGTCGGGTGCCGTAGTCGGACCCTATTGTTGTAGCACGTGATTTGGGATTTGATTTGAACGGAGTTGGATTGCTTGACTTTGAATTGGTTATTTTATTTTTGGACTTGGACAATGAGCCGAGAGTGATGACTCGAACATGTGACCAACTCATATAACTCGATAAATAATTATAATCAAACGTTAATAATAAAACTCGTAATAATATTATTGGTAATATAACCGTTTATATAAGTATATAGACGTGAAAAACGTATATATATATATATATATATATATATATATATATATATATATATATATATATATATATATATATATATATATATATAATATATATATATATATATATATATATATATATATATATATATATATATATATATGCGTATATTAATAATAAAACGATCACGAGTAATATATTATAGTAATGTCACGATAATTATTATACTATGAGAATAGTGTAATAAATGTCGGGAGCGTTACTATAAGTAAATAACGACGAAATCTTTTACGTTGGGTAATTATTAAATAAAATATATCTTTTATTTAACAAGGAAAACTATCGAGTTATACGGGGTTGTGGTCACTTGAGTCCAAGAGGTCTATATTATCATTTTGTGACTTTCGTGTTTGTCACGGATATGTGACGATTAATACATCCATTTTCTATAACTACGTAACTTATTTAATCGACGGGTTAAATAGGGTCTATTTACACTAGGCCAAAAACGACCTATGGTCACACATGCTCGATTTGGAACAGCCACACATTGAAATATTTGTGTGGCTGAAGGTAGGAAAATTGACAGCATTAACGAATTAGTCACACATGAGAATTTCGAATGTGTGACCATAAGACCTCTATTGCCACACAATCGACCCTTATCTGACTAAACGTAACTGGTGATTTTGTTCCAGATAATTTAGTCACATATGCTTTTGGAACGTGTGACAAATACAAGTAACCTTGATGCCATATATGGTCACACTAAACTTATAGTCACATTTTCATCTAATAGTATGACCAAATGCCATATACGGTGACACAAAACAGTTTGTCACACATTATTTAAGTGTAGCCAAAATCCAGTATATATAGTCACACTAAACAGTTTGTCACACATTATTTAAGTGTAGCCAAAACATGATTTGTGTGACTAAATGTTAACAAAGGCTACACAAAAACCAAATTCATGGGGCAAGTGGATGATCAATAGTCACACAAAATACACATTCCTTCACTTTAAAGAGCATATGGTCACACTTACTAACACTTTTGGTCACTTGATGGTTAGTTGTATGTGACTAAATACACTCCCAAAAACATGCTTTGAGTGACTAAATGTTACTAAAGGCCACACAAAAACAAAATTTATGTGGCAATTGGATGATCTATAGTCACACAAACCATACATTCCTTCATTTTCAACACCATATGGTCACACTTATTAACACTTTTGGTCACTTGATGGTTAGTTGTATGTGACTAAATAAACTCCCAAAATCATGCTTTGTGTGACTAAATGTTACCAAAGGCCATAAAAAAACCAAATTCATGTGGTAAGTGGATGATCAATTGTCACACAAAATACACATTCTTCACTTTAAAGAGCATATGGTCACACTTATTAACACTTTTGGTCACTTGATGGTTAGTTTTATGTGACTAAATTCACTCCCAAGAACATGTTTTATGTGACTAAATGTTAGTAAAGGCCACACAAAAACTAAATTCATGTGGCAAGATGATCAATAGTCACATAAAATACACATTCCTTCACTTTAAAGAGCATATGGTCACACTTATTAACACTTTTGGTCACTTGATGGTTAGTTGTATGTGACTAAATACACTCCCAAAATCATGCTTTGTGTGACTAAATATTACCAAAGGCCACACAAAAACCAAATTCATGTGTCAAGTGGATGATCAGTAGTCACACAAAATACACATTCCTTCACTTTAAAGAGCATATGGTCACACTTATTAACACTTTTGGTCACTTGATGGTTAGTTGTATGTGACTAAATTCACTCCCAAGAACATGGTTTGTGTGACTAAATGTTAGTAAAGGCCACACAAAAACCAAATTCATGTGGCAAGTGGATGATCAATAGTCACACAAAATACACATTCCTCACTTTAAACAGCATATGGTCACACTTATTAACACTTTTGGTCACTTGATGGTTAGTTGTATGTGACTAAATACACTCCCAAAAACATGATTTGTGTGACTAAATGTTAGTAAAGGCCACACAAAAACCAAATTCATGTGGCAATTGGATGATCTATAGTCACACAAACCATACATTCCTTCACTTTCAACACCATATGGTCACACTTATTAACACTTTTGGTCATTTGATGGTTAGTTGTATGTGACTAAATACACTCCCAAAAGCATGCTTTGTGTGACTAAATGTTAGTAAAGGCCACACAAAAACCAAATTTATGTGGCAATTGGATGATCTATAGTCACACAAACCATACATTCCTTCATTTTCAACACCATATGGTCACACTTATAAACACTTTTGGTCACTTGATGGTTAGTTGCATGTGACTAAATACACTCCCAAAATCATGCTTTGTGTGACTAAATGCTACGAAAGGCAACACAAAAACAAAATTCATGTGGCCATTAAATGATCAATAGCCACACAAGATACACATTCCTTCACTTTAAACATCATATGGTCACACTTATTCACACCTTTGGTCACTTTATGTATACTTGTATGTGACTAAATACACCCCCAAAAGCAAGCTTTGTGTGAGTAAATGCTACCAAAGGCCACACAAAAACAAAATCATGTGGCCATTGGATGATCAATAGTCACAAGAAATACACATTACTACTTTTTAAACATCATATGGTCACACTTATTCAAAGTTTTGGTCTCTTTATGGTTAGTTGTATGTGACTAAAGACACCCCAAAAGCATGTTTTGTGTGACTAAATGTTACCAAAGGCCACACAAAATACACATAAATAACAGGTAAAACAATTTTGGTTATCTTTAAGGTAAATTTATTAAGAAAGTGAGCCATAAAGGCAATATTACATACATCCCTAACATAACACAACAATTCCCAAGCTCTTATTAGATATAATGGTTCACCTGGATTTTCATATAACAATACCTCCACAGTCGGTTCGATAGTAGTCATTTCGTGATTCATGACCCAAGTCACGTCGATCCACACGTGGCAATATGTTATCGTTGTCCTGGTGAATGATGGTACTAAATTCCTCATCGACTTCGTCATACTTATCTTTGTAATTCTTGGGAGGTGTCTTAAACACAGTAGACAATTTTTTATCTACCTGGTCTTGAACATAAAACACTTGTCGTGCTTGTGAGGCTAATATGAACGGATCAACCATGTAACCTAAATTATTCAGGTCAACCAACGTATATCCAAGAATAGTATCGCGTTTCACACCACCTCTGTGATTAACGCAATCACATTTGAAAAGAGGAATTTGCCTGTAACGGTAATCTAGTTCCCATATCTCTTGCAAAAACCCATAATAAAAGGCTTGCCTTGTGGTTGCAACGTCTTTAGATATGTGCAAATCTAATGCCTCAACACTAACCCCACTGTTCTGGTAAACTTTCCCTTCATGAGATTTCGTATGAAATGTATACCCATTGATGTCATATGCATCGTATTTCACTAAGCTGGCGCGTGGTCCATATGATATCCACCTTACAGTTTCGGATACACTTTCTTTGTCAATTTGCAACTCTCTCTCAACCTGAATTTCAAGTAATTTTGTTATGATGTATATTTTGGGAAGACTAATTAAATATTCATATTTGCACAAAAATATAAAAATAAAAAAAATAAAAAATAAAAACTCAATTATAAATAACAAAAGATTAATTACGTACCTCTTTGTGTAACCACTTAGCAAAATATTTACTGTGCTCATTCTCAAGTAATGCTATTCGCATACCCGGGTTTTCTCTTTTCAAAAGTTGCTTGTGTCGCCTGAAACAATGTGTTTGATTATCATATTTCGTAGATCATTTTAAGTAAAGAAATAGACATGTGTTAAGTAACACTTACTCGATATACGGTACAATTTCTTCTGTATTCTGTAATACATACAAATGTGCTTTCTGAAAGAGTTCCGCAGAAAATTCACTTGATTTGCCAGCCGACAATGGGTTTCCTTCTTCATTTTCATCAGTTTCATGTTTATCATGTGGGATACCAATAGTTTTCATGGATTTATGATATTCGCTAAAAAACTCTATTGTTTCTTCCGCAATAGTCTTCTCAGCAATGCATCCCTCTAGTCTATTCATGTTTCTCACATGTCCTTTAATAACCTTCATACATCTTTCGAATGGATACATCCACCGAAAGCATATTGGACCACATAATTTTACCTCCCTAGTTAGGTGCACAGTCAAGTGTATCATAATATCAAAAAACGACGGGGGAACGAACTTCTCGAGTAGGCAAAGTGTCACTACCAGTTCTGTTTGCATATTATCTAGTTCTTGTGATATTATTTCTTTCTTACATATGGATTTAAAGAAAAACCAAAACCTGATAATGGCATATCGTGTGGGTGGGTGCATGATTGAATGTATTGCAATGGGCAAGAAATCTTGCATTAGCATGTGACAGTCATGCGATTTTAGGCGAATGAGCTTCCTATCCTTTAGGCTGACCAAACTAGAGAAATTTGAACAATAGCCTTGTGGTACCCTGATGTTCTGTAATGTTTCACAAAAAATGTCTTTTTCAGCATTAGTTAATGTGTAACCTGCTGGAGGTAGTGTTGTACTGTCTTGTCCTTGCATAGCAAACAACTCTTGTTTTACCCCGAACGCAGCCAGATCCAATCGAGCATTAAGTCCATCTTTCGTCTTTCCTGGAACATGTAGCAAAGTTCCCACGAGGCTCTCAGCAACATTCTTTTCTACATGCATAAAATCAATACAATGTGGAACAGAATGATGCCTCCAATACCGAAGTTTTCGGTACCAAATGTTTAATTTCTTCCAATACACATCGTTTTGTCCGTTTACTTTGCTTGAACTCCCCTCTTCTTCTGTTGTGTTTCTATTATTCTTTTTAATCTTCCCACCTCCGCCTCTCGTATCTTCTTGGTTTCCTGATGCATTATTGTTTGGTCCTTTTCCTTTTCCCCACTTATTTTCAATATGTTGTACCTCGTTGTGTATTTTTTCCCCGGTCATTGGATTTGGAGCCAGGAGAAATTCTGGTTTTCCATTAAATGCCTTCCTTTTTCCTTCTGAAAGGATGGTCATATGGTAGATATCGTCTGTGACCAACATAGCTTTGTTTGGATGAAGCAGGAAGTCGAACACAGTTTGTATCTTTCCCACATACCACATAACCTTTGAATCCACTGTACGGGCAGCCACATAGTGTACCAAGTGCAGGGTAATCATTTATTGTCCATAACACAACGGCACGTAGCTTAAAGGTATCTTTTGTGGATGCATCATATGTATCAACCCCTTTATCGAATACGGTTTGTAGATCATCAACGGTTCTAAAAAAACATCGATATCATTTCCCGGGTATCCCGATATTAATACTGAAAGATTGATAAACTTTCTTTTCATACACAACCATGGAGGAAGGTTGTATATGATAGTTAAAACTGGCCATACACCGTGATGCCTATTTCCCGTGTGGACGTCAACACCATCAGCCGATATTCCTAGCCGTAAATTTCTTGGATCTTCAGCAATTTCGGGGAATTTTTCATCTATGGTACGCCATGCTTGTGAATCTGCGGGGTGATGTAACACACCATCGGTTATCCTTCGTGTCGCGTGCCATCTTAACTTTTCTGAAATACTTTCTATCTTAAATAGTCATTTCAGTCTAGGTATAATGGGAAAGTACCACATTACCTTTGCTGGAATGTTTTCGTACACTTTATGTGTCTTATTATCCACCTTCCATCTTGATGTCCCACAAGTTCGACACGCAGTCAAATCCTTGTCACTGCCCTTCCAGTAAATCATGTAGTTGTTGATACATACATGTATCTTTTTGTATCCTGAACCTATCACCAATGGCATATATGACTCTAGTGTGTTTGAGTGACGTTCCACACCATCCCTTATATGTTACATGTTATGAGCTCAAGTATATGTTTGGCCACTATGTTATCTGCAGGGGAGTATGGATGCATCCTATATCTGTTATCTACAGTTAGTGGATTATCTGTTATATGATATGATATGTTATGTTTCTGGGCTCGTGGTGAATTACTGTCCTATCTCTGACTTCATGCGAAGCAATACATTCAATCATAATAGTCGCACTTTATGATCACCTCGCGTATATTGGCCTCGCAAATGCCTAGGACAATTTCTCCGTTCAATATGTGTACAATATAGGCTACAAAGCATCCCCGGAATGTGACGTCATGGGAAGTCGGCTTACGTAAAAACTCTTGACGATATAAATGAATGACCGCATCCGTTGAGAGTTATTCATATTAGCTTTTGCAACATTGGATATGAACCTATTGGATATGAACCTTTTGATATGACACTCTGATTATGATATGATATCTGACTCCCAGTTTCTCCCTTTTGCCGTTTATACACGTTTTCCCCCTTCTCATAGGCTCTTCTCCCTTTTCATATGTTTTGATACGTTTTCATCCGTTTTCTTACATCTTTGTCCTTTTTACTCAGTTTTTATACGTTTTCTTACGGGTTTACATGTTTTCCTCAGTGTTTACACGTTTTCGACCATTATTTCATGCATTTACTATGTTTATACACGTTTTTCCCCTTCTCATAGGCTTTTGTCCTTTTCATATGTTTTCATACGTTTTCTTACGTCTTTGTCCTTTTTAGTCAGTGTTTATATGTTTTCTTACGGATTTACATGTCTTCGTTAGTGTTAACACATTTTTGCCCGTTATTTCATGATTTAGTCCGTTTATACACGTTTTCCCCCTTCTCATAGGGTTTTATCCCTTTTCATATGTTTTTCCTTTTTTACACGTTCTCGCCCCGTTATTTCATGATTGAGTCCGTTTCAACACGTTTTTTTTTTTCTTTCTGTTTTTGTCCGTTTATAGCCATTTTCATCTATTTTAGACGTTTTCCTCCGTTTCATACGTTTTCTTACTTTCTTCTGGTTTGGTCATTTTTTTTTCGATTTTGTTTATTTATTATGGTTTTAAACGTTTTTGTGTTTAATGACCCGAATCAAACTATAGCCGATTTGACAAAACCAAACTAAACGAACAAACCCGAGAACCGAACCAAACCGATAAACAACCCTAAATTATAGTGATAGTTTAAAATAAGGAGGAATTAGTTTGACTTTTTTAAACATTATGGCTTGTCTTACACAGGATTTATGAGTTCTCATCATCACAAGGAGTCTCTCCCTCCGTTTTTCTGAAATAACCGGCGCCAGCAAGTTAATCGTCAAATCATCATGATGGTTCCAACGCGTATTAACCACACCACTTTCACACCGCTAATCTCCACCACAAAAATCCCCTATATAAACCCTAATTCCCACATCACCATCCCTACCACTCTTCTTCATCAAATTTTAATATCATTTCAATCAATCCTTATTTTACCCAAACTCATTATCAATGGCAGCACCATCAGGACCAAACCAAGTGGCTAGACGTGTGATTGATGACCTTGTTGACTTTAGCGGGGAGACCTCTGTTGATGGTTACATAAGTTTCTTCAAGGGTCAGCAAATCTCCAGTATCCATAGCTTTATAAATAGGATGCGTGAAGAGGTCACCACATTGAAGAATGAGATTGGGCAGCTAAATGCTTTAATAGCTGAGTTGGAAGCTCTTGGAGAGGAAGACCTCTTTGACACTCTCCTTGATCTTAGGCATGACAGGGAGAATGCCAATGCTAAGCTGCAAAGCCTGAATGATCTCATTGCTGATGCTGAGGAGGATGTCCATACCAAGGAAGAACAGATTGAGACCATGACTGGTTGAAGGGTTGTCTCCATGGGATGTGAAGTTTCTTTTGTTTGGTTTTATATGTTTATGTCTAATGTCTTTTGTTAAATTTCCATGTTTTGTATGTATGAACACTTCAAATGGAAAATTAATGGAATCAATGGTTTAATTTACATGTTTTATGTCTTTTGATCAGTTGTTAATGCTATCAATATTATTAGATTAAAAATAAATGCCTTTGATAGTTTGTTTCAGTTTATTTTAGATGTTGTTTAGGATTTTGGAATATGTTGTGGTGTTTGAATATGTTAGCAAGGTTGAAAATATAAGAATGCAACTGTATTTTGTTTGAGCATTTCGATTCCTGTGTAAGTTTTAAGCGCTAATATACATGTGACTAGGGCTGCAAACAAAGCGATATTTATTGAGTAATTTAAGCTAAATGAGTCTTAGAGTCAAGCTTAATCTTATTCGGCTAATTTGTAGCCCTGATTTAAACATAAGTCTAGTCTCTTGAAGAAAAAAGAACATCCGATAGTTAACCATGGCTGAAAAAGCCGATGCAAAAGACTCACACACTGAATATACACCTATTGGCTGAAAAAGCTTTTAGAGTATTATGTGGTTGCAGGTAATTACTTGTTCTTATGTTTTTGTAATCGATCCCGAACACCTACATTAAGTTGATACTTACTTGTTCTTATGGTTTTGTTATATGTGCTTGCAGGTATAGGGTTCCATTTTGAACATATAAGCTGCTTCATAATATAACAGGGTAGTTGTTGTTTACTGGTATGGTTCCCGAACAACTTTATTGTTAGTGCTTATTTTTAGTTAAAATATACTTTTCAGTGATTAATATAGTTACTAGAATATTTAACTTTCAAAATCTCAGCTTGTATAACAATTATTTAGTTTTAAAATCACAACGGCCCTTTTAAGGGGGTGTTTGGCTGGTTGTTGTATCAGCAGTCCTTGGTTGGATTTGCTTTTTTGTTATGCTTAATTGTTTATCTGGGACTGCTTGTGAGTTATAGTTTCTTAATTAGTTGCTTTAAGTCAATTTTTTGCTTTTGATTGTTCATTTTTATGTGACGTGTGGTGATTTTAGTGTGTCTGCAGTGTGTTTGGGACACCGGGTTTGAAATAAATATTTAGGTTAAAATATTAAAATTGCAGCCAAAATTAAATATTTAAACTCTTAATTATAACTTTGGAGCCAAAATTTTTAATTCTCAAATGTGGAGCCAAAATTTGAGCCAAAAATTAAAAAAAAAAAAAAAAAAAGGAAATTATGGTTTCCTTATTTCAAAAACTGCCCCATCATGAGGCCTATTTTCACTCCAAAAAATTAGGGTTCGACCATACCATCAAAACCTTTAATTTTTACACCATTCTTTACCAACTAAGTTTACTAATTCTCTTTTATACATTACTTCTGATGAATCATGTAAACTAAAGATAATATCTTTCATTCTGATCATGAAAATTATCAAGAAAATGAAGATTTAAATGATAAAAAGTTAGGATATGAATCAGAGGTTTATTCTATAGATGGTGAGGATGATGAAAACAACCATTCAAATATGAATATAGTTAAGAGGGGGATAACTAGGTTAGCTAATTTTCACCAGGAATATGGAAAACCCGATGGAGTAAAGGTCAGTGTAACCTTTGATGCTCTGAATAGGTTAACAAGAAAAAACAGAGCATTGTTTACGAGTTTTTTGGGTGACTTGGTTCGTGAGCATATAGGTGTCAGGATTCTATCGTGGAAGAAAGTTGATTCAGAAGCAAGGGATAAAATGTGGGACGAAATCATGGTACACATATACTTTTTTTCAACCCATTAATATAGAATTAAATCTATACGTACCATGAAATCAAGAATCAATAATACATATATGTCCCTTATTTCAGTGTTGGAATCATTTGATATGTTGTGGTATACGGTTGTGAATCTGGTCATTTGAACATGTATGTGGTATCTAGAATACGAATAATAACCTGGATAAACTATAGAATAAAAGAAGGATCGATACTTGTTTAGTATACAAGTTGTGTTTGTGTGAGTGTCTGTTATGTCGATATGTTTGTTCTTGTTTGAGTGTATGTCGTGTGCGTAATAGTAGTAGGTTGCTTGTTGTAGGTACAAGGTGTTAATAAGTTTATCTCTGCATTTAAATTATGTGCAACTAATTAACAACATTGGGTTACTCTTTGCACCGATTTTTTGCTGTTGAATTGACAGTAAGAAAGCTGATAATGAATCGTCTTGGTCAACTTCTAAGGAATTTCAGAAGGAAATTGGCACAAAACTACATATTGCCAAACCAAAATACACCTTCAAAACTAAATGAAGTACCGGCGAAACTGGCGCGTTCCAAGTGTGTTTATCAGCATACAATGGGACGAGGTGGATACGCCAATGTGATAGATAAAATGGTAACATTAAACATTTGCACATTTGCATTTAATAGCATCTTAGTATCGTTTATATTAGTTTATCTTACATGTGTATGTATTTGATGGTTATAAGATCGAGAAAAAAGAAATTGAACCAGATGAAGAACCATCGCGCGGTACGCTGTGGTTGAAAGGAAGGGAGAAGAAATATGGAGAATATCACGATGATGAGATTAGGACTGTGGGAGAAAAAATAGTAAGTTTTACTGCAAAGTTTGTACTATGTTCATTGTTGAAAGTGGGATCAACATATAATAACTTATTTCCCATATGGTGTGTGTAGAAAGAAACGGAGGACAAGATTAAAAAAGGAACCTTGAAGATTGATCATGGCACTGATGCCATGACAGTTGTATTAGGTAAGGAAAAGGGAGGATATGCGAGAGGAGTTGGAGGTGGAGTAACCTACAAGAGGTATTTTGATCTGCCTCAAATCAGACAAGCATCTGATGAAAGAGTGGTGTTACTTCAAAGTGAACTTGAAAATGAGAGACGCCAATGTCAAGAAAAATATAAGGTAATCCAGGATTTGGTGAATCAATTGGCTGCCCAAAAGGGGGCAGACGTTGCAGTCAACGTCAACTCCATCGACACCAACAGAAGTAAGACATTTTTTAGGTTGCTTTTTTTTTGTTACAAATGTGAAATTATATTACCAAATAACAGATTATAATGCAGGTAACTCCGGTGAACATTAATATTATAAATAGTAGTGCTGATGAGGATGCCGAAACACGTGTTGCTAGATGTGAGAAAGTTGCGACCATTCAGAAGTCTAATGGACTTGCAAATTTGGAAAAGGAAATGGTAATAAGTGTAAGTAATAAAACATCCCCTTGTTATTTTAGAATTCCACATACATGTCTTATTTACCATGTTTATATATACAGGAACCTGTTAAATCTGTCTCATCTAAGAAACCGAATAGACTCAAACGAAAGGATTCTTCACGTCAAGATTCCCAATCACAAGAACATGATTCTGCAATACAAGTATGTATTTAAACATGTTCATATATTCTTTTGTTTAATTAATTTCTGATACATATGTACATGCAACAAATCATTTTTTTAGGAAATTAAGTGCAAACTGTGGCATACAAAGAAAACAACTATTATAGCGTTGGGACACTTTATACAAGAGTGAAGGAAAACAAATGCTTCATAACAAACCACTCCCAAAGGATTGCTACAGAGTGTCTGTTGATAAATCTTTAGTGGATGCAGCATGCATCCCGGATGTAGGAAGTAACGGTTTCAAAACAGTTCAGGCTGCATGTGGTGGTTTTTGGGCATTGTCAAAGGATCAAGTGATTTTTGATGAACAGGTACATACATGCATGTGTTTAATTTATCAACTTACATATAAATAATTCTTCATATTTAATTCAGTGTTTGATACACCCGGCTTTTGTTTCCTATAGGCTACACCACCAAGTACCATACAAAAGATTGCTGAGAACAAAACTGCACCTAAATTAACAACGACGCGCAAAAACATTTACGTCTCTATTAATGGCATGCAAAAGGAAGCTGCTAAGAAGATCAAGACTCAGAAGTCATTAAATTATTGAAAATTTTATTATGTACGACATTACAATTTTATATAAATTCCAATTTTATTGTGTTTGAATTCGTTTTGATATTTTATATATATTTGAATTTTGTTTTCATATATATTGATTTCTTATATGTGACTAAAAGATGCATATAGTCACAATTATTACACTTTTGGTCACTGTTTGCTTCATACTTTGTGTGACTAAATAATACAAATGGCTACACAAACAAAAAATGCATGTGACCATTGGATGAACAATAGTCACACAAAACACACATTTTTTCACTTGAAACAACATATGGTCACACATATTCACACTTTTGGCCGCTTTATGCTTAATTGTATGTGACTAAATACATAAAAGAAACATGTTTTGTGTGACTAAATGTTACAACAGGCCACACAAACAAACAATTCATGTGGCCATTGGATGAACAATAGTCACACAAAACATACATTTGTTCACTTTAAACACCATATGGTCACACATATTCACACTTTTGGCCACTTTATGCTTAATTGTATGTGACTAAATACCCAAAAGAAACATGCTTTGTGTGATTAAATGTTGCAAAAGGCCACAAAAACATACAATTCATGTGGCTATCAGATGATCAATAGTCACACAAAACACACATTCGTTCACTTTAAACACCATATGGTCACACATATTCACACTTTTGGCGACTTTATGCTTAATTTTATGTGACTAAATACCCAAAAGTAACATGCTTTGTGTGACTAAATGTTTGAAAAGGCCACACAAACATACAATTCATGTGGCCATTGGATGATCAATAGTCACACAAAACACACATTTGTTCACTTTAAACACCATATGGTCACACATATTCACACTTTTGGCCACTTTATGCTTAATTGTATGTCACTAAATACCCAAAAGAAACATGCTTTGTGTGACTAAATGTTGCAAAAGGCCACACAAACATACAATTCATGTGGCCATTGGATGATCAATAGTCACACAAAACACACATTTGTTCACTTTAAACACCATATGGTCACACATATTCACACTTTTGGCCACTTTATGCTTAATTGTATGTGACTGAATACCCAAAAGTAACATGCGTTGTATAACTAAATGTTGCAAAAGGTCACACAAACATACAATTCATGTGGCCATTGGATGATCAATAATCACACAAAACACACATTTCTTCACTTTAAACACCATACAGTCACACATATTCAAACTTTTGGCCACTTTATGCTTAATTGTATGTGACTAAATACCCAAAAGAAACATGATTTGTGTGACTAAATGTTGCAAAAGGCCACACAAACATACAATTCATGTGGCCATTGGATGATCAATAGTCACACAAAACACACATTCCTTCACTTTAAACACCATATGGTCACACATATTCACACTTTTGGCCACTTTATGCTTAAATGTATGTGACTAAATACCCAAAAGTAACATGCTTTGTGTGACTAAATGTTGCAAAAGGCCACACAAACATACAATTCATGTGGCAATTGGATGATCAATAGTCACACAAAACACACATTTGTTCACTTTAAACACCATATGGTCACACATATTCACACTTTTGGCCACTTTATGCTTAATTTTATGTGACTAAATACCCAAAACTAACATGCTTTGTGTGACTAAATGTTGCAAAAGGCCACACTAACATACAATTCATGTGGCCATTGAATGATCAATAGTCGCACAAAACACACATTTGTTCACTTTAAACACCATATGGTCAAACATATTCACACTTTTGGCCACTTTATGCTTAATTTTATGTGACTAAATACCCAAAAGTAACATGCTTTGTGTGACTAAATGTTGCAAAAGGCCACACAAACATACAATTCATGTGGCCATTGCATGATCAATAGTCACACAAAACACACATTTGTTCACTTTAAACACCATATGGTCACACATATTCGTACTTTTGGCCACTTTATGCTTAATTGTATGTGACTAAATACCCAAAAGTAACATGCTTTGTGTGACTAAATGTTGCAAAAGGCCACACAAACATACAATTCATGTGGCCATTGGATGATCAATACTCACACAAAACACACATTTCTTCACTTTAAACACCATAAGGTCACACATATTCACACTTTTGACCACTTTATGCTTAATTTTATGTGACTAAATACCCAAAAGTAACATGCTTTGTGTGACTAAATGTTGCAAAAGGCCACACAAACATACAATTCATGTGCCCATTGGATGATCAATAGTCACAAAAAACACACATTTTCTTCACTTTAAACACCATATGGTCACACATATTCGCACTTTTGGCCACTTTATGCTTAATTTTATTAGACTAAATACCCAAAAGTAACATGCTTTGTGTGACTAAATGTTGCTAAAGGCCACACAAACATACAATTCATGTGGCCATTGGATGATCAATAGTCACACAAAACACACATTCCTTCACTTTAAACACCATATGGTCACACATATTCACCCTTTTGGCCACTTTATGCTTAATTGTACGTGACTAAATACCCAAAAGTAACATGCTTTGTGTGACTAAATGTTGCAAAAGGCCACACAAACATACAATTCATGTGGCCATTGGATGATCAATAGTCACACAAAACACACATTTGTTCACTTTAAACACCATATGGTCACACATATTCACACTTTTGGCCACTTTATGCTTAATTTTATGTGACTAAATACCCAAAAGTAACATGCTTTGTGTGACTAAATGTTACAAAAGGCCACACAAACATACAATTCATGTGGCCATTGGATGATCAATAGTCGCACAAAACACACATTTGTTCACTTTCAACACCATATGGTCACACATATTCACACTTTTGACCACTTTATGCTTAATTTTATGTGACTAAATACCCAAAAGTAACATGCTTTGTGTGACTAAATGTTGCAAAAGGCCACACAAACATACAATTCATGTGGCCATTGGATGATCAATAGTCACACAAAACACACATTTGTTCACTTTAAACACCATATGGTCACACATATTCACACTTTTGGCCACTTTATGCTTAATTTTATGTGACTAAATACCCAAAAGTAACATGCTTTGTGTGACTAAATGTTACAAAAGGCCACACAAACATACAATTCATGTGGCCATTGGATGATCAATAGTCGCACAAAACACACATTTGTTCACTTTAAACACCATATGGTCACACATATTCACACTTTTGGCCACTTTATGCTTAATTTTATGTGACTAAATACCCAAAAGTAACATGCTTTGTGTGACTAAATGTTGCAAAAGGCCACACAAACATACAATTCATGTGGCCATTGGATGATCAATAGTCACACAAAACACACATTTGTTCACTTTAAACACCATATGGTCACACATATTCGCACTTTTGGCCACTTTATGCTTAATTTTATGTGACTAAATACCCAAAAGTAACATGCTTTGTGTGACTAAATGTTGCAAAAGGCCACACTAACATACAATTAATGTGGCCATTGGATGATCAATAGTCGCACAAAACGAACATTTGTTCACTTTAAACACCATATGGTCAAACATATTCATACTTTTGGCCACTTTATGCTTAATTTTATGTGACTAAATACCCAAAAGTAACATGCTTTGTGTGACTAAATGTTGCTAAAGGCCACACAAACATACAATTCATGTGGCTATTGGATGATCAATAGTCACACAAAACACACATTCCTTCACTTTAAAAACCATATGGTCACACATATTCACCCTTTTGGCCACTTTATGCTTAATTGTATGTGACTAAATACCCAAAAGTAACATGCTTTGTGTGACTAAATGTTGCAAAAGGCCACACAAACATACAATTCATGTGGCCATTGGATGATCAATAGTCACACAAAACACACATTTGTTCACTTTAAACACCATATGGTCACACATATTCACACTTTTGGCCACTTTATGCTTAATTTTATGTGACTAAATACCTAAAAGTAACATGCTTTGTGTGACTAAATGTTACAAAAGGCCACACAAACATACAATTCATGTGGCCATTGGATGATCAATTGTCGCACAAAACACACATTTGTTCACTTTCAACACCATATGGTCACACATATTCACACTTTTGACCACTTTATGCTTAATTTTATGTGACTAAATACCCAAAAGTAACATGCTTTGTGTGACTAAATGTTGCAAAAGGCCACACAAACATACAATTCATGTGGCCATTGGATGATCAATAGTCACACAAAACACACATTTGTTCACTTTAAACACCATATGGTCACACATATTCACACTTTTGGCCACTTTATGCTTAATTTTATGTGACTAAATACCCAAAAGTAACATGCTTTGTGTGACTAAATGTTACAAAAGGCCACACAAACATACAATTCATGTGGCCATTGGATGATCAATAGTCGCACAAAACACACATTTGTTCACTTTAAACACCATATGGTCACACATATTCACACTTTTGGCCACTTTATGCTTAATTTTATGTGACTAAATACCCAAAAGTAACATGCTTTGTGTGACTAAATGTTGCAAAAGGCCACACAAACATACAATTCATGTGGCCATTGGATGATCAATAGTCACACAAAACACACATTTGTTCACTTTAAACACCATATGGTCACACATATTCGCACTTTTGGCCACTTTATGCTTAATTTTATGTGACTAAATACCCAAAAGTAACATGCTTTGTGTGACTAAATGTTGCAAAAGGCCACACTAACATACAATTAATGTGGCCATTGGATGATCAATAGTCGCACAAAACGAACATTTGTTCACTTTAAACACCATATGGTCAAACATATTCATACTTTTGGCCACTTTATGCTTAATTTTATGTGACTAAATACCCAAAAGTAACATGCTTTGTGTGACTAAATGTTGCTAAAGGCCACACAAACATACAATTCATGTGGCTATTGGATGATCAGTAGTCACACAAAACACACATTCCTTCACTTTAAAAACCATATGGTCACACATATTCACCCTTTTGGCCACTTTATGCTTAATTGTATGTGACTAAATACCCAAAAGTAACATGCTTTGTGTGACTAAATGTTGCAAAAGGCCACACAAACATACAATTCATGTGGCCATTGGATGATCAATAGTCACACAAAACACACATTTGTTCACTTTAAACACCATATGGTCACACATATTCACACTTTTGGCCACTTTATGCTTAATTTTATGTGACTAAATACCCAAAAGTAACATGCTTTGTGTGACTAAATGTTACAAAAGGCCACACAAACATACAATTCATGTGGCCATTGGATGATCAATAGTCGCACAAAACACACATTTGTTCACTTTAAACACCATATGGTCACACATATTCACACTTTTGGCCACTTTATGCTTAATTTTATGTGACTAAATACCCAAAAGTAACATGCTTTGTGTGACTAAATGTTGCAAAAGGCCACACAAACATACAATTCATGTGGCCATTGGATGATCAATAGTCACATAAAACACACATTTGTTCACTTTAAACACCATATGGTCACACATATTCGTACTTTTGGCCACTTTATGCTTAATTGTATGTGACTAAATACCCAAAAGTAACATGATTTGTGTGACTAAATGTTGCAAAAGGCCACACAAACATACAATTCATGTGGCCATTGGATGATCAATAGTCACACAAAACACACATTTCTTCACTTTAAACACCATATGGTCACACATATTCACACTTTTGGCCACTTTATGCTTAATTTTATGTGACTAAATACCCAAAAGTAACATGCTTTGTGTGACTAAATGTTGCTAAAGGCCACACAAACATACAATTCATGTGGCCATTGGATGATCAATAGTCACACAAAACACACATTTCTTCAATTTAAACACAATATGGTCACACGTATTCACACTTTTGGCCACTTTATGCTTAATTGTATATGACTAAATATATAAAAATAAAATGTTATGTGTGACTATGCAGTGTTTATGGTCACTAATACTGCTTAATCCAATGAAATTCGTACCCAATTAGTCATACATATTTAGGTTTTGGTTACTGTTTTGTAATCAAGACTAAAAATAACTCGAACATGTGACCATAGGTACCCTATGGTCACGCGACCTTTAGTCACGCACACTCGAAAAATCGTGTGTGACTATATGTATTTTGTCACGCATATTGGGTGTAGCCAAATCCCGTTTTTGTTCTAGTGTTAGCTATATAAAATGAATATATTAATGGGCGTTGTATCCTACGATGCCCATAGGTTTTGGTACGTGTACGGGAATAATGATTTACTAAATATCTCGGGGAGTTTGTCAAATTGACGAATTTGGTAAGCTTGACGATATATATGGGGAATTTATTAAACTTTGATACTTACCATATAGTATTCTTTGTGCTATGTGACTTAGGTTTGGGTATAATCTTAGAGTGATATATTACGTAAATAAATATGGGGGATTATCAAATCGACGGATTTGATAAACTTCGATGATTTATTTAAATAATATATTGGGCTAATATTAGACCTATAGATTGTTTTATTATTCTTTTTCGTTGTGGCTTCTTGGTTTGAGTTGTGTCGACCCTCCAACCGCATGGATACCAAACGTCAAACTCCAAATTAATATGAGGATAATACGAGAAATTGATTTTTGGAAAGTAAAATGGAATACGTTCGGGATTGGGAATATTTGATTTTGAGGAAATGATTCTGAACGCGTTTATATTGTTAGGAAGTGCCGAGTCTGTAGTTACCGTTAATTGAGTTGCTTTACGTCTTTATCTATCAATTTCTTTTGCTGATTGTTGGACTTGAGGTGAGTCATAGCCCCACTTTTACTCTTGAACTTTGTTTTCAATACTTGGGGTGAGAAACATGCAAATTGTTTTATGTGAACTATTATCGCTTTGTTTATTTTAAAACTTGCTATGCTTATTGAACTAGGTAGGTTATAGTGCGAGACCTAGTCTTGAACTAGGTGAACTATTGATTTAGTTATAGAGCGAGGCCTAGTCCCGAACTAGGTAAGCTATTGATTGGTTGCGAGCGAGGCCTAGTCCCGAACTAGGTAAGCTATTGGATTGGTTATAGAGCGAGGCCTAGACATGAGCTAGGTAAGCTATTGATTGGATTGTTTTGAGCTATAGCGTGCACCTATAGTGTTGGTTAGATTTGGTTGGTTTGTTTTGGTTGGATGATTGAGGCCTAGTCTAGCTACCAAGCGTTTTGCGTATATGTTCACTTGATTTAGTTATGAATTTAAACCTATGATCTCACCAGCGAAAGCTGACTTTTAGCGCATTTTCTCAGGTAATTAAGTGATGCCCTTGGATACTTGGATTGGAGGCTTGGCTATGGCATATGGTTATGGATCTATTTTCTAAAACTCTGATAAATAATCGTGGACCTATATTGTTGGGAATTCTGTGAAGTAAGAATTCTGTTGCTGTTTCTGCTGAAAGGATCCTGCTGAAGAGTTGGTTTTTGCTGAAGCAGTGTATCTGCTGAAGACTAGTTTCAGCATTATTAGTTTCTGCGGATATAGTATTTCCGTATTTTAGGAAGTGATAATGCATATCCTTTAGAAGTTTTAGAATATACGTTTCTTGTGAAAAGGTTTAGGGTTCCTTGTGTATAAAAGGAACACACGGTTTATGTATTGAACAACTTTTTTAGTGAATACTCTTATTATAATTAAAAAGATCCATAGAGGATCAAGAGTTCTTAGTATCGGGCTTGTGTTTTGTTTCCGCTTTATAAATACAAGTTGCAGAGATTGTCTATTAGTGTGTTATTGATTACAGTGACATTACTAACGATTCTAGAGTGCTCAAGAAGATCTATCAAGGTCTTTATAGTTTCAACAAGTGGTATCAGAGCGTCGAGAGAGTCTCTATCATACTAAGAAACACAAATCTTACACCTTTACAATTCAAACAAATCACCAAACGTGCCTGGATCGGATGATGATGTTGATACAACCCAGAACATTAACACCACTTCTCTTCAACAACTCAACCTCTCCAACAGTAATGCTAAGTTTCCATACTTGAAGAATGCTGAAGAATATCATCTGTGGTCCATGAAGATGCAGAACTAGATCACAAACATTGATTGGAATCTGTGGGAGGTTGTCAAAAAGGGGAATAGTCTGAAGAAGCATGTTACTGATGCCGATGGAGTTGTTACTATTGTGGTCCCAAAACTGCTGAAGAGATTCTGGCTGTGCAGAGGGAGAGTAAAGTCAGAACAATTCTGCTCCAAGCTATACCAGATGACCACATGGGTGACTTCCATTTTATGGAGGATGCCAAGGACATTTGGATGGCTATAAAAGCAAGATTTGGTGGGAATGAGAAATCAAGAAGGTTGCAGAAGTCTATGCTGAAGCAAAAGTTCCAAGAATTTCAGATATCTGAAGAAGAGGGAATTCATATGGCTTATGACAGGTTTCATCGAATATTAAGTCAACTTAATCAGTTGAAGGCTAGACCCGATAATGAGGACTGTAATGCTAAATTTCTGAGATCTCTGCCGCCATCTTGGTTACAAGTTTGTATTGCTCTCAAGACCAAAGGTGGGTTGGACATGATGTCCTTTGATGACCTCTACAATAGGATTAAATCACTTGAGCCTGATGTTAGAAGTCCCATTCGTCCATCCACTCATTCTGCATTTGTTGGTGCCTCTACAAAACCTGTGCATCAAGCCTCAAGTTCATATTCATCAGGAGCATCTTCTCAAACTCATAATCAATCTGCTCCTAAACCAAAATCTAGTAGTGTGTTGGAGGATATTATTCATTCATTTGTGGCTGAATATGAACATCAGCAATTTCTTGCTTATGAGGATTTTGAACAGGTAGATCCATTGGAAATGGAGAAGATGCACTTGAAATGGGAGCTTGCAATGATCTCCATGAACATTAAGAGGTTTGAAGCCAATTCTGGAAGGAAGTTTGGTTTTAATGGAAGAGAAGCAGCAAGGTTTGATAGAAGGAAGGTTAAATGCTACACTTGTGGTCAAGTGGGACATTTTTCAAGAGAATGCAAGGAGAGAAAGGCTGGAGATGAAGTTAGATATGGCTCTTATTCAGTGGAAGCAGGGAATAACAAGTCTGTACCCTCAAAGGCTATGGTGACTCTGGATCACCAAATTGATTGGGCTGACCATGAACCTGCTGGAGAGGAAGCTTCTACTTCTTCACAAGTGAATCTGCTGGCATTCTCACCTTCAGAAGACAAGAAGGAGCAAGTCTCCTTGATGGGAATCTCTAAGGTAACCAACTGTGTGTTTGGATGTAGTGTAAGATACAATGAGCTTAAACAAGAATTTGATGAATTGAAACCAAAATACAATGAGTTTTATGTTGAAGTAGAGTCTTATAAAATGGCTTTAAAAACTTTAGAGAAACAAAAAGTCTGGTTTCAAAAGAATCAAGTTAAATATGATGAAAAAATAAGAGTTCTAGAAAGTGATTTAGAGGTTGCTAAGATAGACTTAAAACGTACTGAAAAAGAGAAGTCTGAACTAGAAAAGGAAAAACATGAATTACAAGATAAATTAGATAAAGAGATAGCTGGTCGTATGAAATGGCAGGAAGGGGCATCTAATTTAAGTAAATTAATTGATGGTCGCCAATCTGTTAGGTCTAGAAAGGCATTAGGATATGAGAAATATATAGACCCTGAAGAGTTAACCTATCCTGATATGCCTAGTGTTTTTGACCCTGAACCAGCCTTAGCTTATCAAACACCTGTTAAATATGTTAAGGAAGGGGGAATGAATGCTGTACCTGGACCTATAAGAGGGGAACACATGCCTATAGATTTGTCCAAACCTGTTGACTTTGATGGATCACACCATTTATATGGCAAAAAGTCAACTGACTTGCCAGACCCTATTGTTAAATCTAATGACTTTGTCTCTTGTTGTAACAGTGACAAGTCTTCTGATGAAGGGTCTACCTCATTTGCTAGCTGTGATTCAAGTGAGAAGTCTGATCTGCCCAAGACCATTCCCAAGACCATACCAAAGACATCACCCAAGACTCCTCACAAGCCTTCTAGAGTTGCTGCTGATAACAAGACAGTTTCTACTGAAGACTTGTTTTTAAATTCTTTGCATAATAATACTTTTGGTTTTGTTAAAAACAATTCTGTTTGTCATGGTGATTTGAATACTTTTTCATGTTATGGAAATTCTTTTAGTTTGAATAAATCTTCTAAAAGGAAGAAGTGTTTTGTGTGTGGAAGTAAATATCACTTGATTAAGGATTGTATATATCATGAGCAAAGAATGGGTGCATGTGTTAGTCAAAGAAAATCTAGGCAAATGTGGAAGAATGTTAGTGAAATACCCTCTTTTGTTCCACATCAGCAGAAACCCAATTCTGCTAAATCTCATTCTTCATGGAGAAGAACCAATACTAGACCATATGTTCGACCCACTAGTTCTTTCTTTTATAATGGTTATCGGCCTAATCACTTTGACTCTATGTATAATGGTGGTGGGAAATGGAATACTACTGTGAAGCCCTCAACAGGTTGTTCTTGGACAAAGAAGGGACCTAATATGCATTACAGGCCCAAGAACAATGGTGGATCTAAAACATCTACATGGCCTATCACTGATGATCCACAAGGCAGGCTCAAGTCAGCAATGACTTGAGTCTCTAAAGTATACTCATTTTGTGTAATTTTGTTGTTGTTGTAGGAACATCCTTTGAAAAGTACTGAAGTTGGTATTGTTGATAGTGGCTGTTCTAGAAGTATGTCAGGGAACAAGGATAAGATGCATGACTTTGAGCCCATAGAAGGAGGAGGCACTGTAACCTTTGGTGGTGGAGATGGCAAAATTACAGGGAAAGGAACCATTAAGACACCATTGTTAGACTTTGAAAATGTTTATTATGTGAAGGAACTGGAGCATTTTAATCTTATCTCTATATCACAAATTTGTGACACAAAGAATAAGGTTTTCTTCTCTGAAGATGAGTGTCTTGTACTTTCCAAAGACTTCAAACTCCCAGAAGACACAACTGTATTGCTGAGAGTTCCTAGAACCTTCAACTTATACACATTCAATCTGAATGATGTCAAGCCAGAAGGTGATCTAACATGTTTGGTAGCCAAAGCTTCCCTGGATGAATCTAATAAATGGCATAGAAGAATGGCACATGTGAATTACAAGACCATCAACAAGTTATCCAAACTTGGTCTTGTTAAGGGCCTTCCTTCTAAACTCTTCACCAATGAACATAACTGTATTGCTTGCAACAAGGGAAAGCAACACAGAGCCTCTTATAAAGCAGTCAAAGCTGTGAGCACCATTTCTGAACCTCTTCAGTTGCTGTTGGGATATGAAATATCAAAGTACTTATGGATGTCAAAGTACTGCTGCATGAAGAATAAAGTCAAAGTACTGCTGAAGAATAAAGTCAAAGTACTGCTGATATAAAGAATGCTTAAAGTACTTCGAAGGAAAAAAGGACTGATATGCAATATTAGATAAGGATTAATGTGTAATATTAGATGAATATTCTAGAATTAGTTAGGGATAATTACTTATCGTTCAAGAATTATATGTTGTAAACCGACTTAAGGTTATATATATAAAGAACCTTAAGAGGTATTGGTCGATAGAAGTTTTATAAGTTTTACAAGTTAGATAAGTTTAGAAGTTGATCAAGTTAAATAGTTAGGGATTGTTAGTGAATCTTTGTAACAAAGCAGGTTCAAAGTTTGGTTAATATAAAAATTCTTCTTAAGCTTTGTGTTAGTAAATTCCGCATACTTTACAAGGTCAAACAGTGTTTCAATATTAATAATATTGAGTTTACTCAATATTGTTAAATCCTTACAAGCTACAAAGTAGTTTGGTCAGAGTATTTCGATCCAACAAGTGGTATCAGAGCTTGTGTTGGAAACTCTGATTAAGAAGACAAACCTTTAAAACCTTTAAACCGATCTCACTACAAACCCTTCAAGATGTCGACAGATGCTGCACCTGCTCCCTCAATCACTGCTGTTAGAATCCCTATTGTTAAGAAGGGAGAATACAACCTATGGGCCATGAAGATGAGACAGTACATTGCAATTACTGACCATGCTTTGTGGGATGTGATTGTCAATGGTAACATGCAAATTGATGAACCAGTTGAGGTACATAGACAACCAACACCACCAAAACCTACTGTACCTGCTGCTACCAAAAGAAATCAAGACAAAGCTCTCAACGTACTTCTTTCTGCTATTCCTGATGGTCACCTATTAAAGTTTCATGATGCCAAAGATGCCAAACAACTATGGGCTGCAATAAAGAAGAAGTTTGGAGGTAATGATGCTTCCAAGAAGATGCATAGGAATTTGCTGAAGCAACAATTTGAAACTTTCACTGTTGGTGAAAGAGAAGGTCTTGATTCTGCTTATGAAAGATTTCAACATCTTTTGAGTATGCTAGAACTATATGATGCTGAGGCATCAGTTGAAGATGCTAATTTAAAGTTTCTAAGGAGTTTGCCATCAGCATGGCATGTAGTTGCTACTATGGTCAGAGGACAATCAGGGCTGGATACTATGGACTTTGATGATCTTTACAACAATCTGAAGGTGTATGAGAATGAGATTAATGGTACTACAGGTTCAAGCACACAACAGAATATTGCTTTTGTCTCTTCTGAAAAGAGAAGCAGTACTTCCAACAAAGGTACTGCTTACCCTGCTCAAAGTACTGTGACAGAAACACAGGTTCCATGCACAACAATGGTCACCACAAACTCATCACAATCAGTTACCCCCACCTCAGATGATGTTCTATGTTCATTCTTTGCTGAACAAGCATCTATGCCAGTCACTTATCAGGAAGATGTACTGCAAATTGATGATGATGCCTTGGAAGAAATCGATATCAGATGGCAAGTTGCTATGCTCACTGCAAGGATCAAGAAGTATGTGAACAAGACAGGTAAAGGCATCAACTTCAAAGCTAAACAAGGAATAACATTTGACAAGTCCAAGATTGAGTGTTTCAACTGTCAAAGGACTGGTCACTTTGCAAGAGAGTGTAAATTTGCAAAATATCAAGCAAACAAGATGATTGAACCACCCAAGCCTGAAAGAAAAGAGATTCCAATTACTGAACAAAAACCAAAAGCTTTGGTTGCTCAAGAGAATCTGTCAGAGATTGATTGGTCCAATGAGTTTGATGATGAACCTGTAACCTATTCAATGGTTGCATTGGAAGATTAGAGCACAGCATTTGATGAAGAGCCAGGATATGCTGCTTTGGAGTCAAGAGATGAGTTAGGAAGTTTTGATTGGAGAATGGAGTTTGAAGAAGCACCTGTTCAGCTTGCAATGGTAGCTGCTTCACCAAGTTCATCCACTAACTCTGAGGTATGCCCTAAGTGTAATGATATGTATCAAAAGTTACTTACTGAGTATGTAGCTGAAAGAGATAAATTTCAAAAAGCTAGGGCTGAGATAACAGGTTATCAACTTACTTTAGAGTCAATGGAAGCCAACATTCTTACACATGAAAACAATGAAGTAGCATGGCTTGAAAATTATAAACAACAGGATTACCTAGTTAAGTTAAATGAATGGAAACTAGGTTGCAAGGTGTCTGAACTAGAAAAGGTTACTGCTAAAAGAGATAAGTTGTTAGAAAAACTTGCTGTATGGAATGAGGTAGGTGTGTCACATGTTCAATTTGTTGAAAAGCAAAGAACATCTAATATTAAGACAGGCCTAGGCTATGATAGTAATGAAGGTATTCCATTTAAGAGCAAGGAACTTAATCTTACTGTTGATACCTCCACTAGTGATGAAGAGTTCATAAGTCTAGATGAAAACACTTCTAGTGATGAAGAATCCCCTAGTCCCACACCTCCTGTATTTCAGAAAGAAAAAGGTTATAATGCAGTTCCACATCCCCCAGGTAGCTTTCAACCACCTAGAAAAGATGTTGATTGTTATGGTGTAGATAATCTGGAGTTTAGGAAAAAGCTTAAATCTGAAACTTTAGAAAGATCTGTTGAAGCTCCTAAGGTAGAAGAGACCAAGTTTTCAAAACAAGCAGTACCTTCAAATTCTTTTCGAAGTACTGCTGATCACTCAGCAGTACCTCAAAGAAAACTCTTTCAAAATACTGCTAATTTTAGAAACTCTTATGGAAGGGGATTTGGGGATATTGGTCCAAAGGTCTGTTATGTGTGTTACAGTCCTCATCATTTGATTAAAGATTGTGATTATCATTCAGACTATTTAAGCAAATATCCAAAGACCAGAACTGCACAACCAAGTTATAGGGAGAATATGCCAAGAGATAACAAACCAGTTTGGAATTACACAAATAGGGTTAACCATAGTAACTTCTAAAAAAACTATAGGAACCCTCATCAGAAAAGGCCATACTCCAAACCATCAGTACCTTCACAAAGTACTGATAGAAAGTTCCCTAATGTTTCTAGCAAACACTCAAGTGTAAGACCTAGGAGTTACAATCATTACAACCCTAGAAAGACTTACAACACAAGAAAAGATGCTAGGACACAGAACCCAAAACCTAAAGTCACAACAAAATGGGTTAAGAAAGAAAGTACTGCTGGGGTAGAACCAGTACTTTCAAAGGTTAAGGGTGAAAAAGGGAAAATTGATCATGAAAAACAAACTGTTTTGGAAACAAAAACCTTAATTCTTGATCATACTTTCAAAGACAGTGGTGATTACATACTCCAAAACTTTGAGTATGTCACTCCACAAGGGGAACACAAGTCAGTAATGGCTTGGGTTCCTAAAAATAACTAACCTTTTCATGTAAGTGCAGGGCAACCTAGAGGAGGAGCTTAAAGATCATCTTATTGTAGATAGTGGTTGCTCTGGCAGTATGACAGGAGAAAATGAGCTCTTGTCAGATTTTAAAGCTTATTATGGAGGAAAAGTTGCATTTGGGAATGATCCTGATGGAGGAAGAATTACTGGCAAAGGAACAATCAAGGCAGGAAACATTGATTTTGAAGATGTTAGATATGTGATGGAGCTAAAATTCAATCTTTTGTCAGTCTCTCAGATTTGTGATAAGAAGTACCCTGTGTTATTCTTTGATACAGAATGTCTCATACTTTCTCCTTGGTATCAGAGCCAAGGTTTCATCTTAGGGCCTTGTAGAATCAAATTTGATGATGTTTTGAGTGGTTTTGTGAGCTTGGAGTCACTTTCTTGGAAAACATCTTGGTTTAATCTCTCTAGTGTTGTTATACATGTTTGTGATGTACTTTTATGTTCATTAGTGTTTGTAGAACATTGTAGTTTAGTTTGTGTTACCATATCATTAAGCTATTTGAAGTTTGGAGTTGATTATGGGCGGATTTCTTGGTTGCGTTTAAGTCCACTATTGCATTGCTTGGTTGCGGTTAAGTTCTGCTATCTGCGATTAACTTGCTGCGTTTACTATTTCAGGAATACAAACAAAACGCAACGATAGTGACACTTTTGGACCATTGTCACTGCGATTAGTTATCTTCCTGCGTTTAGTTATCTGCGGTTAACTGTTCTGCGATTGGGTATTATCTGCGGTTTGGTAGTTTCTGCGGTTAGTGTCCTGCGGTTAGTATCTTTGGTTTGCGGTTTACTTAGGTTGCGATTAGATCAGTCTGCGAGTGGGATTTTTCTGCGGTTTGGTATTATTTGCGGTTAGTGTCCTGCGGTTAGTATCTTTGGCTTGCGGTTTGCTTAGGTTGCGCTTAGTTCATTCTGCGGCTGGATTTTGTTGCGGTTTGGTATTTTCTGAGGTTAGTGTACTGCGGTTAGATCAAGTGGTGGTTATACTTTCCTGCGACTAGTACCTTACATTGCGAGTATCTCCATCCCTGTGTTTTGGTAATTTCTAAGTTGTGATGTCGACATCTTCCGATGACATTCAAGCTGCGAGGTCTGACACCCGACCCCCGATGCTGGATAGAACTGACTATGAATCATGGGCTCAAAGGATTCGTTTGTACTGTCTGGGTAAAGATAATGGGGTTAACATCTTGAAATCCATCGATGAGGGACCCTTTCAAATGGGCACTACTAGAGACACGGTTACAGCAGCAACTGACTTACTACCGGCCGTACTTGGTCCTGATAGACCTCGCACTTACGATGAGTTGTCTGATGAAGAAAAGAAACGCTATGATGCAGACATCAGAGCATCAAATATCGTCATTCAAGGGCTTCCCAAAGATGTCTACAAACTTATCAACTACAACACTGAAGCAAAGGCGGTCTGGGATAATGTCAAAATGAATTTGAGTATTTCAAAATGAATTCAGGTGAAAGCATCACTGACTATTACGTCAGATTTCACAAGCTGGTCAATGATATGAGAGCCATCAAGATGACAATGCCCAACATAGAGCTTAATTCCAAATTCGTGAACAACATGGCACCGGAATGGGATAGGTTTGTCACAACTGTTAAGCTCAACAAGGGTCTCAGGCATACCAATCATGAACAGCTGTACGCATATCTCCAACAACATGAGAAACATGCAGCTTATGATCAGCTAATGCGAGAAAAGCTCAATCCGTCTGCAGCAAATGAATCTCTTGCTTTTGTTTCCAATGTTCAACAACCTAATCAAACCTCTAATGATCAAGTTCAACCATCACAATCACCCTCCTGGTCTACCCCAACAAATAGTCAATCATCAACTCCCTCACCATCTGCTTTGAATACACAACTTGATTCTGGGTATTCTCACACTGACATGATGATTGATAATCTCTCCAACCAAGTTTCTTTACTGGTCCAACAGTTCAGGGCTGCACTCCCATCTACTAACAACCAGCTCAGAATCTCATCTAATCCACGTAATTAGGCAGTCATTGAAGATGGTCGGGTAGTGGTGCAAAATGTGCAGGGAAGACAGAACTTCAACCAAAGAAATGCTGGTAGAGAGAATGGGCAGTATAGAGTTGGGAATGCTCTTCAAGCACAAGCTAAGCAGCCGAAATGCTACAACTGCGGAGGGTTGGGCCATATTGCTAGGAATTGCACTCTCCCAAAACGTCCTCAAAACTCTGAGTATTTCAAGGACAAGATGTTGCTAATGCAGGCACAAGAAAATGGGACAGTGTTGGATGAAGAAGCTTTGCTCTTTCTGGCTGGTAATGATGGGAATACATTTGATGCTGATGTGGATGATCAACCTGTTCAGGACATGGCTCTTAATGACCCGAATATTTTTCAAGTTGAAGAGTGTGATGCATTTGACTCAGATGTGGATGATGAACCTACTGCTCAAACCATCTTCATGGCTAATTTGTCTGCAGCAGCATCCTCTTCACAGCATCCTGATTTATCAATCACATCTACTATCTCTGAGGTACCAACTTCTTCTAATCATGAACTGAATAATCCTACAATTGAACAGGGGGCATGTGACTCTGTACAACTCAAGAATATTTTCAACACAAACGTCACTCATATGGGTAATACCAATAATATCCCATATGAAATGTATGTGAATGACAATGGACCGCCAGTTGTACCAAGTGACATGCCGTCTATTAACTCTAGTGAACATGAAGTACATGAGCACACGATTTACAATCCTGATGATTCCCTGATCACTAGAATTAACACCCTTAAGGATCAAGTAAATATTTATGAGCAGCGTGCTAAGTTTGAGCTGAATGAACGTGAGCAGAAAATGGAATGGCAACTGCGTACTTACATATCTGAAAACAATTCCAAACAAGAATCATTGAAAAAGGAACTAGTTTCTTTAAAGAACAATTTGGAACAAACCACCAAACAAAAACTAGAGGTTCAAAAGGGTTTGTCTTCAATCAAGCTAGAATTCAAAGAGAAAGAAACTAAACTTCTAAATGATTTCTCAAAACTAAAAATGTTGAAAAAAAAATTGGAAGATAAGTTGTACACACAGGGCCAAACCATTCAATCTGCTCAAATGATGGAAAACCATAGGAAACTAAGTGATGAATTTAGTGAACATGATACCTCCAAACCCAAAGCAAGATACCTTAGAATTGGTCTAGGTGCACAACCTGCATTATATGATGCAACCACTATGCTTGAGCCTAACCATGCCCCTCCTGATACACGATCCTATGACCACATCAATGAAGCAGAGGATAGAACTAGGGTAAAACTTGCTGAACGGTTAAAGGATCCTAAATGCATTGCTAAGAATATTGTGTTTCACTATGATTATGCAAATGACAATCAAACTGCAATTTTTGTTCCTCAAAAGAGAATTCTTCCTGAAAAAGTGTTTTGGAATATTGACATTGAGAAAATGCAAGCTGAAAGAGTTGTAGGTAACACACGCACTATGTTTAGAATTGCTCACCCAACTAATTACCCCCTAAACACACCCAGACACCTTGTACCTTTCACTCTTCCCACACAATGTAATACTCTAATTGGGTTGTATGTGCTAGGTCAATTGTTTAATGACTTTGAGAAAACCTGTAAAATAAGAATCACACCTACAGGGATTACAGATGGGGAAAGAGGTTTTGAGCAAACAAAACAGTGTTACCTAACTGAAGTTATGCCATTTTTTAAACTTATCAAAGAACATTTTGAGGGCCTTAAAAACACCATTAATGATGATGTGACTCAAATGAAAAAGGTTTTTGATGAAGTGGAAAGTGAGGGTAAACAATTTGCTATTGATCTCAAGTACAGTGAGATTGACAGGAAAAACATTCTCATCATGAATGAAAATTTGATTGCTAATTGCATTGCTAAAGATGTGTTCTATACTGTTACCGACTCTGCATTATCTGCTCGACAATTCCATGAAATGTCGGTTACTTTGAATGTCTTCCAAAATCGTGTGATTGAGCTTGAGGGGGAGAATTACAAACTTACCGAAAAAATTCAAAACGATGATCATGATAACATGGTCAGGAATTTCTCAAAACTAGAAGTTGATAATCTGAACCTACAATTAAAATATCAACATCTAGAAGAACATATAAAAATATCAAATGCCAAGATATCTTCGGATGCTCCTGAATTTGATACATGTTTTGAATTAGCCAAAAAGGATGAAGTAATTCAAGCTCACTCAAACACGATTCGGAAGTTGAAGGTCCAAATTGCACAATTAAAATCGAATAGAAGCGATGTGACCAATACCAATTACCAGAAGTCTATGGATTCTCAAAATTTTCAAAAACAGGGCATTATCAATGAATTACAACATGAAAATGAGTGGCTTCATGCTGAAATGTCTAACGCTAAACAACGTTATAAAGAATTGTTTGAGTCTATCAAAACAACACGTGACCAAAACAATGAGAGAGTCACTTCTTTATTAAATGAAATTGAGAATCTGAAGACCATGGTGAAGGGTAAAATGCCCGTTGTTTCATGTGATCATGCAATTTCCAATGTGCATGCTTGTAATAAATATGTGTGAGATGCTGTGAATGTTTCTCTTCCCCTTAGGAACAATAACTTAGTTCATAACAACTATCTTAGAAATCTTAAGGATTGTCTGGCCATACTTAGAGAAACCATTGAAGATGAGAGGATTTCTAAACCACTTGATGATGTTATTATTGGTGCGTGCTTCCTCACTAATAGGGCCCAGGAATTATTAGAATATGCCATAGGATCATGCCCCAAGAATGATACCAAGTCGGATAGGACAACTGCATTGCACCCTCTCAGTGGCAACAAGCATGTCACAGCTGACTTTCCCCAAACCATGTCACAACCCTCCATCTTGATCACCAGTAAACAAGTAGCAACTAATCAGACTAATGTTCCCGTCATTGCTTCTATAGGAATAAAAGGTGTATCTAATGCTAGCAAGTCACAACCTAAGTGCAATACAAAGAATGATAGGACTTTGCCGGCTAAGAGCTCACTTATGAAGGAAGTGGAAGAATCATCTAGGAACAATAAATTGTTGCTTAGTGAAAGGAATCGAGTTGATTCAAACATTTGTGTGAACAATGATGTAATTAATTCAAATTCTGATGCTATTTGTAAGACGTGTAACAAATGCTTATTTTATGGTAATCATGATGCATGTGTTGTGTCCTTTCTTAAATCCACTATGAAATCTCCAGTTATGAATGTTTCTAGTGTTAAACGGGCAAAACAAGTATGGAATAAAACAGGAAAAGTTTTCACTAATGTTGGTTATCAATGGAGACCTACTGGAAGGAAATTCACTCTGAGGGAAAAGTGCCCAGTGACTAGGATTACTAACTCTAGAGTTGTGCCTATTAGGAAGTGGAAACCTACCGGTAGACTATTTCCAATAGAAGCAATTAATACCACTCCTAGTTCTAGTGCATCAAAATGTGAATACTCCAGTGAGATACCTGTTACTTATGATAATCCAATATTTGTGTGTTCTAACCAAACGGACCCCAATTGTGTGTAGGGCTCCAGCTTTTTCAGTTATCCACGATTGTCTGGTTTCAAATGCAGGTCGTACAAATCGTCCTTTGGTATTTGGACTCAGGCTGCTCAAAACATATGATTGGTGATCGCTCAAGGCTCAAGAATTTCGTGGAAAAGTTTATTGGTACGGTTAGATTTGGGAATGATCAGTTTGGTTCTATAATGGGTTATGGTGATTACGTCTTTGGAGACAGTGTTATATCCAGAGTTTACTACGTGGATGGACTTGGGCACAATCTATTTTCTGTTGGTCAATTATGTGACTCAGATCTCGAAGTCGCCTTCAGAACGCACACCTGTTTTGTTAGAGAATTAGATGGTGTTGATCTTCTCAAGGGGAGTCGGGGCACTAATCTTTACACCATCTCCATCGAAGATATGCTACGGTCCTCTCCAATTTGTCTGCTCTCTAAAGCATCCAAGAACAAGTCATGGTTGTGGCCTCGTCGTCTAAACCATTTGAACTTCGGTACCAACAATGAACTTACACGTATGGATCTTGTTCGAGGCTTGCCCAGACTTAAGTATGAAAAAGACCATCTGTGTTCCGCCTGTCAAATGGGCAAAAGCAAAATGCATACCCATAAACCCAAAACTGTCAATTCAATCATGGAAGTTCTTCATACTTTTCACATGGATCTTTGTGGACCAATGAGGATTCAAAGTATCAATGGAAAGAAATATGTGCTGGTTATTGTTGATGATTACTCTCGATTCACATGGGTGAAATTTCTACGATCAAAAGATGAAACTCCGGAAACCATCATCAAACTCATCAAGATGTTGCAAGTCCGCCTTAACAAAACAGTTAGAGTCATTCGTACTGATAATGGAACAGAATTTGTGAACAGACAACTTACTCTGTTTTATGAAGGTGTCGGGATTAGTCAACAAAAGAGCATTCCACGAACTCCTCAACAAAATGGAGTTGTTGAAAGACGCAATCGCACCTTAGTTGAAGCTGCAAGGACTATGCTCATCTTTTCCAAAGCTCCTCTATTTCTTTGGGCTGAGGCAATTGCCACCGCATGTTACACACAGAACAGATCTTTGATACATCCTCTCCACTGCAAGACTCCCTATGAACTGGTTCATGGCAGAAAACCCGATCTTTCGTTTCTTCGAGTTTTTAGTGCACTTTGCTATCCAACCAATGACAGTGAAGACCTTGGGAAACTCAAGGCCAAGGCCGACATTGGTTTCTTCGTTGGCTATGCTCCATAGCGAAAGGGGTACCGAATCTACAACAAACGTACCAGAGATATAATGGAAACAATCCACGTTACTTTCGATGAGCTGACTGAGCAACTGGTTCCTGGACAATCAAGTTCTGGACCCGTACCTAACCTTTTGTCCCCTGGACCAATTAGTTCCAGGCTTGTACAGAATCCCATCCCTGCTGCTCCTTTTGTACCTCCTACAAGTGAAGATTGGAAGAAACTGTTTGACCCAATGTTTGATGAATACTTTGAACCTCAACAGATGAATGCTCCTGAAGCTACAATGGTTCAACCACCAGATGGAGTGGTGAATGATCAAGATGACAATAACGGTCCATCCACTTCATTGTCATGGGATTCTGAAGCTCCCGCCATCAGTCAATCGGTTAGCACATCTAATCTCCAACCTTCACTTGCACAGTGAGCGGCAAATGTAGATAATACATCTGAAGTTAATCCTTTTGCTCCACCTGATAATGAGCCGTTTGATAACATCTTTGCCCCTGAACAATCAAATGATGTAACGTCCTCTGACGAATCTAACACGGCTACCTCAGTTCCACATTCTCAACCCCATGAATGCCTTCGAAAATGGACCAATGATCATCCTATTGACAACATTATTGGGAACCCTTCACGTCCAGTATCGACCCACAAGCAACTTGCAACCGACGCATTGTGGTGCTTCTTCAATTCTGTTCTTTCCAAAGCTGAACCAAAAAGCGTCAAGGATGCAATGTCTAAACACTCATGGTTCACTGCAATGGTGGACGAAATTCATGAATTTGACCGACTGGATGTCTGGGAACTAGTACCACCTCCCGAGTGTGCTATGATCATTGCTCTCAAATGGATATTCAAGGTTAAACTTGATGAGCATGGAGATGTTTTGAAAAACAAAGCTAGGCTTGTGGTAAAAGGATATCGACAAGAAGAAGGTATTGACTTTGAAGAATCCTTCGCCCCAGTTGCTAGAATAGAAGCCATAAGGATCTTTCTCGCTAATGCTGCAAGTCAAAACATGGTGGTTTATCAAATGGATGTCAAGACCGCATTCTTAAATGGGGATCTGAAAGATGTGGTGTACGTATCTCAACCCGAAGGTTTTGTGGATCCAGAACGCCCTAATCACGAGTATCGATTAAAGAAGGCTCTATATGGGCTTAAACAAGCACCCAGGGCATGGTACGACACCTTGCCTAAATTTCTTCTGGCCAACAAATTCTCCAAAGGCGTTGTCGATCCTACCCTCTTTACCAGAAAAACGGGCAAAAACCTCCTACATGTACAAATCTATGTTGATGACATCATCTTTGCCTCATCTGATCCCACAGAATGTGATCGTTTCTCTCAAGAGATGAGCTCCGAATTCCAAATGTCTATGATGGGTCAAATGTCATTCTTTCTAGGACTGCAAATTTCTCAAAACCCCAATGGCATGTTCATCAATCAATCCAAATACGCCAATGAAATTTTGAAGAAATTTCGATTCAACTCCAGTGATTCAGTTGATACTCCTATGATTGAACGATCAAAACTTGACGAAGATGATGTGGGAATTCCGGTCGACCAAACCATGTATCGAAGCATGATTGGCTCCTTAATGTACCTTACTGCAAGTAGACCCGACCTTCTATTTGCAGTTTGCATTTGTGCCCGGTATCAATCCAAACCCACCAAGAAACATTTGGAAGCTGTCAAGAGAGTCTCTTGATACCTTAAAGGAACAATCCACATGGGCCTTTGGTACCCTAAAGAAACTTCTATGGCTCTCACAGCATATTCGGATGTTGATCATGCTGGATGTCAAGACACTCGTCGCAGTACATCTGGGGGTGCACAGTTTTTAGGAAATAAGCTAGTCAGTTGGTCTTCAAAGAAACAAATGAGTACATCTATCTCCTCCACTGAAGCTGAATACATTGCTATGTCATCATGCTGTGCTCAGATCCTCTGGATGCGATCTCAACTTTCTGACTATGGCTTCATGTGCAATAAGATTCCTATGTACTGTGACAACAAAAGTGCAATTGCACTCTGCTGCAACAATGTCCAACATTCAAGAACTAAACACGTTGACATTCGTCATCACTTCATCAGGGATCAAGTTGAGAAAGGAATTGTGGAACTTTACTTTGTGAGGACTGAGTTCCAACTAGCCGATATCTTCACCAAAGCACTTTCTAGGGAACGGTTTCACTTCATCCTCCCACGCCTTGGTTTGAAGAGTCTCACACCTGAGGATCTCAGTTGTCTTCAGGAAGATCAAGAGGAATAAAGGGGTTGCTTCACATATCCTTGTATAGTATCAAAACAAAAAGAAAATAGAAAAATATAAAACCTATAAAAACCATAAAAATCTGAAAAATCACAAAAACTCAAAAATATTCTTCTCTCGACATGTCTCTTGTATAATCGATATTATGTACGTTTCTAGAAATGTCATTCAATAATGACACGGAATCATACATATGCTTGAGCAAGAGTTTTTCGGTTTCAAATAAAGTTCTTTTCAAAAACATGTCGTATCTCAAAACGTTCTTAAAATTTTGGCTTGTAGTCATTTCAGGCTACAACCCGTACTTCAAAAATATGGCTTGCTATTACTTCAGATAGCAACCCGGTTTTCAAATTAAGGAAAACACGTCGCCAAAAAGACGGTTGTTCCTATCAAAGGGAGCCGTTCATCTGAGCGTGAATTACTTTATATTCATGCACCCTCGATCTAATGTACGCTTCAGTGCATTATTTCTTGATAAAGAAGAGAAATCTTCTTTTTATCGCCAAATACTTTCCCTTCTATGATTTTTCCGGAAAGTGTTTGTGCAAAACTTGGTGGTACCATGAAATTTTGAATGAAAATCAATTTGAACTCAAAAGTTTGATACAATTTTCACTCAATCAATGACGTTAATAGTTTATGCAAAACATCTCAGTTTTAACATCCGTCATTGATTGAGGGGGAGAGTGATTTCTCAAAATTTTATGTATCATCAAAACTCTCCACTTTGTACAAAACAAAAGCAAGATTTGTGATGGTTATGTGTCAGAATGAGTAAATTTTCAAAGAGTTTTCGTTAAAACTTCGAATCTTTTGCAGACTCTTCAAATCTGACACATAACAACCTCCCTCACAGTTTGAGGGGGAGCTAGAAAAAGTTCCTTTTATCAGAAAATATTAAAATTGACCGCATTTCTGTCCCAAACGTTTCCTAACTTATTTAAATCAATTGAGATCAAAAATCTCGAAAGATTTGAAATTTTTGATCGGGGGAGAGAATGTGATTTAAATATGAAATATGATAATCAAATGTGATCTTTTGGACTCAATAATAGGCTCCCACATATGTGCTAAACTCTTTCGAATATCGATGCACATATTGAGGGGGAGCAAAAGACGTTTGTGGAAGTTATACCAAAGACTGACCATTTATCTTTATGCATGGAGTTATAAGGACGGTTAAGGTTAGGTATGAGTTCCCATGATCCACCAGAACCGGAAGGATCTTCCCAGGGACAATCCATAGATAGATTAGAAGTCCTTAGGAATGATTGAAAAAAGGAGAAAAGTGAGAAAGGGAAGAGTGCAGACTGAGATAGAGCTAGGACTGGAACAAACCCAACAAGGTTCTAGTGGTGAAGTCTCGGTAAGCATTGAAGGGGTTGAAGAATTAAAAAGAATTGAAAAGAGAAAGGGTGAAAAGAAATAGCCCTCCAAATATTCAACCTTAGGGCAGAAACCGGGTTCAATTCATAATCTACTGGCGGTTACTAAGGTAACACCGGTATTGAAGACAAGACATCATGGACCCAGTGACGCACTGCACCAAACTTCCCAACCACTCAAGTTCTCTTAAAAGATCTTGTTTCAATCTCACGGGGAACCCTGTGCAATGTATCGACTGCTCATTGCGAGCTATGTTGATACCTAAAACAGGAGACGCCTCCCCAGTCTCCAGGAGCGGATCAAAACGCACTATTGAGTCTAGAGCCATGAGATCATCCATAAATCTCGATAGGACACATTCCAAATATGCTTATTGTTTCACACAATGTGGAAAATAAGATTAAATATTTAGAGTCCTACGCATTATCCTTGTGGTATTGCCAGAACATCCGAGTGATATGAAAATATTCACAATGACGATGGAAATCCTTCTAGAGCGAACATCTCTCAAGCTCTTAGTAGGTGACATGTGAGATCCATCTTGGATCGATGATCAAGTGAAAACTGGAAAGCAACAATGGTGCGATTCATTATTGAATCAAACTTGTTCCAGGATGTGGATTGACGGATACTTTTGCAAAAACCTTTCAATGTGCTCACAAACTAAATTTTCGAGCACATTGATTGTGTAAAATCTTTCAAACAAAAGTATTTTTTGATGGAAATGTGATTCAAAGTATTAAACTCTCGTCGTGTCTCAAAACATGTTTATCATATGACACGCGAGTGATTTCTATAGATCAATTTCTCATCAATCCGTGAATATCAATTCACCGATTCACTCTATCGTGCTGTCTGCTTTGAGACGTTCCGGTATGAGAACATGCTAAGTATGAAGATTCCGAAGTGGATTCTTTGGAAAATTCATTACTACAAGCTGGAAATTCCTGTCAAGGAGAGTCTTCTTTAAAAGAGACTCTACCTGATCACAGGTCGGTTTTCACAAAACCGGAGGGTAGTCTGTCCTCGTAGAACGAATGACAAAGCCATATTCGTTCTCTATCTTTATTGCTAACTGTTTTATTTCAGGGACACATATAAAGATGGCGTTGATGGGTCCAGTTTCCAGCTGAATCGGGTCAATCCATACCTCATGCTCACACATCCTCCACACTATCTATGAAGATGAGAGACTTGCTACAACAAATGTTGAGAGACTACTATCAACGTTTCCGCAACTCTGATGAAAAGGTCTCCCAATCCACAAACTCCAATGCAACGTCTCCAGATACAGAAGGGTGTGAGCATGATGGTCCCTTGTCACTACATCACATGAAGGCAATACAACTATGGATGAGATTGGAGATTTACTTTGGCTGATGATCTCAAAGAAGCTTAAAGATCACATATCTCAAAGGAATTCAAATCACAAGTTTGCTTGCTTGAAGTACGAAGTGTGTTGAAAAGTGAAGAATCAGATCCTACGAGCTACAAAGACTAAAGAATGCTTAAAGACCAAAGATCTTAATTTCAAAGGTGACCTCGCTTAGGGGGAGATTGTTAGGAATACTAATATTCTTGTAAAAGTCTCGGTCACCTAATGATTGTAATAGCATTAAGTTAGCTCATAGTTAGTTTGTTTATTAGTTAATTAGTAGTAGTTTAAGTAACACCGTGGAAGAAGGACGGGTCTTCACCCACTGTATGCCTGATCCACAGCCCGGGAGTGGGCATTATATTGTAAGTATAAATACCCCTCTCCACATGTGGAGAGGGTTGGACCTTCAATTCAACCTCAATCTAATATTTCATCTTTTCTTTCAAGGTTCCTTTCTTTCTCTCTTTTCTTTCCTCCTCCTCACTTCTACGCCTCTCACATCACTACTTGAACATGTTTCCTACATAGTTAGTATTCTACAACAAGGCCTCTTGTAAGAAGATTGATGAGAAGACTATTAGAGAGCCTTTGGAATTGCTGCATATGGACTTGTTTGGACCTATTTCAGTTGTCAGTCTGAACAAGAAGAAGTACTGTTTGGTTGTAACAGATGACTGCAGTAGATTTAGCTGGGTCTTTTTCTTATGTTTTAAAGATGTAACTTTTGATGCTATTCATGACCTAATTATAGCATTAGGAAATCAGTTAAGGCTTAAGGTTAGAGGCATTAGATGTGATAATGGGACTGAGTTCAAGAATCAGCTTATGGATGAATTTTGTGCCAAGAAAGGAATTAAAAGAGAATTCAGTATTGCTAGAACTCCTCAACAAAATGGAGTTTCAGAAAGAAAGAATAGAACTCTTATAGAAGCAGCAAGGACTATGCTTGCAGACTCTCAACTACCTGTTCCATTCTGGGCTGAAGCTATAAGTGCTGCTTGCTATATATTGAATAGAGTATCAGTGACTAAACCTCAAATGAAGACACCCTATGAGTTACTCATGGGAAAGAAGCCAAACATCAAGTTTATGAAACCTTTTGGATGTCCCCTCACCATCTTAAATACAGCTGATAATTTGGGAAAATTTGATGGGAAGTCAGATGAAGGATATTTATTGGGATATTGTACAAATAGCAAAGGATTCAGAGTGTACAATAAGGCTACCAAGAAGGTTCAAGAATGTCTTCATGTTGATTTTTTGGAAGAACAAGAGAATTCTAAAAGTAAAGGTCCTGATTGGATGTTTGATCTTGATTTAATGTCTTCATCAATGAATTATGTACCTGTAAGGGAAGAAAATCAAGTTGCTCCCACTGAAGAAGAAGCACAGTACATTGTTCATGATGTTAATCTAAGATCTGAAGATGAGCCAAAAGATAATGCCAATGATGAGAAGAAAGATACTTCTCAACCTAACAGTACTGTTGATCCTCAAAGTACTGTTCCACCACAAATACCAGTACCTGCAGAAAATCAGGCTATTCAAGAAGAACTCTCTAGGATGCTTTTTCAAGAAACAATGGCTAAGTTGTATGATGATGAACAACGGAGAGCTTATGAAGCAGAAAAGAAGAAGGCAAAAGAAACAGCCAGTACTTTAACCCAAAGTACTGTCAACCCTTTTGAAAGTACTTTTCAGCCATTGAATACTTCAAATTGGATAAATACTGATGTTGTTCATGATCCTAATATGCCTGACTTAGAAGATACTGCTGATCCAAACACCATTACTTTAGAAGATACTGATGATGAATTGGATCAAGAAGGCATTTTCTCCAATTCTAATGAAGATCCAGATATCACTAACTTGGAAGATAATCTTGAAGTTCCACCAACTCTGTAACACCCCCAAAATCGGGTCCAGCGGAAGCATACATGTAGCTGGGGTGTAACTCAATTGGTATCTCGACACAAGTTCAAAAATGGTTTTCACTTCAATCATTTAGAATAAAATAGTTTAATCAAAAATGTTGAATTTACATTGTTAAAAGTAGGGCGGAAGTAGGCCCTAAAAATAATTTAGAACGGTCCCCAAATGAATAATCAGAGTCTTCTATGACCATGCCATGCCCTGCTAAAACCTCCGGTAGCGTGCCATTGCTTAAAACCTGAAAATACATGCTAAAGTGTCAACACAATGGTTGGTGAGTTCATAGAGTCTTGTGAAAAAGAATGTAATGCATATGGATGAAGTTGTCCCAGCAAAGGCATCGTAAATCCACTCAGTTCCAAGTCCCGCCATAAGAGACTTGTAACCTGTGTGTTTACAACCCACTGCCAAATGTAATAAGTTTGATACAAAAGCATTGTAATTCAGTAATAAGGCTGATGCAAAGGCATCGTAATTCAGTAGTAATAGTAGTGGAAAAGTATCATAATTCCATAAGTAATTTTCGTATGTACAATAGCCACAAGTATAAAGTGAACTGACATAAATGTCAAAAATGCTACATTGTCTCTTAAGCTCATGACCCCGAAGCTAGACTTTGTAATGCCCCAACAGAGTGTTTACCAGACACTCACTTGATAAGACATGAAATGCATTCGTCCCGTTGGAGCAACCCAAACACGAATGGAGGCGTCACCCTCAATAGATCTATTCACTCACTCTCGCTTAGTACTAAAATTAACGGTCCATGATATTGAAAGGGGACTTGTTATGAAGTGGTAGTAAGGCAACTTAAGCAATGTATGGAATTTGTAATACTTGGGCATGTATAAAAATAGTTGTTGCAATGTATTCTCCCCCATGGGATTTGAAATCGTATAAAAGTATAACACGAGTATTTAAGCATGTATCTCCCCCAAAGAGTTTGTAAAGTAATTAAACCAGTAAAAGTGGGGCTATGACTCACCTGATATGATGGTACCATGAACATGTAATGAGCTGAAAAAGAAGGCGCGCACACTAGCCGCAACCTAATATGAATGATGAACGATCTACTTTAGATCATGAAATGATGTTATGAATGTCCATGCACATGTTCCTATACCACTCTACTCTTTGAAAAATACTTGTTGTTATCAAAAATATACATTTCTAAGACTTAGGAAAAATATGGCTATTAGAAAAATAAAGCTAGTTGCAATATATATACTTATATATATATCGTATGTATCAATGTTCGTGTTGAAATCCTCGGGTTGAAATCCTTGAAATAATGCCTTGTAGTGATAAAAATATACTTGTAATAACTAATACTTCATTAATTATAAAATTGGGTACTTGGTGTTATTTTAGAAATCTAGAGTTACTACGTAGTTTTGGCGTTAATATTTATAAAAGCTGTCTAAATGAAATGAGTTTTGCCGATATTCAAACGTGAATATCTTTGTCGTTATAAGTCCGTTTTACTTGTTCTTTATATCCACGGTTACGTCTTAGTATGTAGTAATATATTTTGGAAAGCTTGGCTCCTCCGGGTTATGTCTAAAGTCTCTTTTTGACCGACGAAAAACGTCCAACAGCATGTATTTTTCCGGAAAATAGTTTTCGTCAATAAACTTGCAAAAATCATAACTTCTTCGTTATAAACTCTTTTTAATCCGTTCTTTCGCCTACGGATTCGTTTTTGAAAGTATTTTCTAAAAATTTGGCCAAAGTTTCCTTGGTGTTTACTGATTTTCCAGAAATTAACAAAATAGGACAGCATGTTTATAAACTTGTTACAAATCCATTTCCAAGGTTCAAAACTAGTTTCAATCTCAACCAAAACTCTTGCAAACTTCACAAAACTATACTAATCCTACCATACACCTTCTTAGGGTGCCATGGGTTCCTAATGACTAGTAATCAAGTTAATTTAACAAGGGAACACCTAAATCACAATCTAGGGTTTGTATGTTCAAAAAGTATACACAAATAAAGTGGTATAACTAGTTTGTGCATGAAATTAAGCATGAATACCATAAGATACATATGTTAATTAGATGAAAACATGAAAATAAATTTGATAACTCACTTTGAAATAATAGGTGGTGAGATGATGAGAAACCTTGGATTACTTGTGTTTTTATGTTATGATTCTTGATTAGGATGATGAAATGAACAACTTTGATGCTTTGCACTTTGAAAAACAATGGATGGATCATGTTTTCATGGTTTGGTCGTGGGTTTAGAGAAAGAGGTGAAGAAAAATGAGTTTTTGATTTTTGATCTAAGTATATATGTGTAAAAAAAAGTGTTTATGTATAAAAAAAATCTAAATCAATGGCATTTTAGTAAATACTTGGTCAAGTTGACTAGATATTTTGAGGGGGGGCTGCACATGTGTAAAAGTGAATGAGTATGTAGTAAGCTTGGTGTTATCTGGTTCACGGAGTCGGTTTTGGTTCTGTTAATCGCTAAACGTAAAGTTTTAAATCGCGAAACGTAAATTCGGGTATCGTAAAAATATGAAACTTGAAAGAATGACTAAACTTGTCAAAATACTCCATAATAAAATATAAAATGAATGGTAAGTTCCATCGGGTAGCTTAAACGCTGTTAAAACTGGAAACGCGGGTTAAAAACGCGTAATTCGCGTAAAACGCTGAACTGAAAAACGTAAAATTCCAAAACTTTTAGAATTGTCGTAAAATGAAAGAAAATCATATTTTTGTTGTTTATATTGTTTTATTGACATATCGGGGTGCCGGAAGGACGTTTAAACCTGAATGTAAATCTCGGACACGGCTTCGTGATTTTTGCAGAAATGATCCGACGAGCGCCAAACTCTCGGATTACCGTTAAAATAGTTTAATTTATGAGAATATGAAATAAAAATTTTGGACATGAATAGTGTTTTGTGAATAGTAAAAGTGAATAGTAACTTCCCGAGATAAAAATTGGAATTTCGACGTTTGAAACAGGACATGAAATTACGAGTTGTGACATTCTTCCCCTCTAAAAGGAACTTCGTCCCGAAGTTCAGTTTATGTTGGTTTCTAGAGTGGTATTGGTGAAAAGATAATTATATTTATCGTGTAAACTTCTAAGCTCTAATGGGAGCTCAAGTCTGACGGCCACTAGGCCTACTCTGTTTGAAATATTACATGGTCCAGTGTATATCTCGGGTTTAACTTTCCAAGTTTTCTGAATGATATCATGCCTTTCCTAGGTAGAACTTTCAACATAACTCTACCACAAACTTGAAATTCTAAGGGTTTACAACTTATTGAACTTGTAACTGATTCTTGACTTGTAGGAAATTTCTGGTTATTTCATGAATGCCTACTAGACTAGTATGTTGGGTTTTTCCAAATTTCGTTCCGTCAATGGATTTTGGCACCTCGACCATAGAGTGCCTCAAATAGTGTAGTCTCTACGCTCGCGCGATAACTATAGTTGCAACTGAATTTGATTTATGGTAATTGGTTAGTCCAACCATTTCTTGAGTCAATCACTTATGCTCTGAGCATATCTCCCTATGTTTGAATCGTTCTCTAATTCTGACCATTGGTCTGCAGATGATAGGTGGTGTGGTTCCAAAGAAATCTTAATGTAATCGCTAGGTGTTTGAGGTGAATTAAATTCCTCTATTAGAAATAATTGAAATGGATATCATGAATCTTGTAGAAAACATACAAGGTTAAGTCCGTCAAAGGGGTGTTGTTGAAAATAATAGATTAGGATAAGGTGGTGATCCTCCGCAGGATGTCATGAATCGAGTCTTTCTCCACCTACGATGCTTAGTCTCCATTACTAAGATTTTCCCCAAGTTCTATGTCGTCAAATCACAAAATCCTAAATGTATAAGTGATGTAATATAGTGATTGATTTTCAAAGTTTGTTTTGAGATTGTGTGTTTTGTTCATAAACCTTCCCTGAATAAATGAATTTACAACTTTAAGCAGACGGCTTTCTAAGTAACATTTTTCTTGATGTTTCAAAATTTAATAGTCATGCAAGATAGAACTGTTTTCAACCTGAAGTAAATAGTATGGTTTGCCAAGGATTGATGTTTAAAATTCCTTAACGTCCAATAGTTTTGTAGAGATTAACCAAAAGGAATTTGCTTGTCAAAATAAGTGCCTCAGAAAAGTATTTCTTACAAGGTATATGTTTTGCATAACTGTAGTTTGGAGAAAAATCCATTTGAAAGTGAAAGTATTAAGAGGATAAAATAGTCAGGTATGTATGTCTGCACAAAGGCATAGGTGTCTAACATGTTTGGATAAAGTCTATTGGTGAGTCCATGTTCAATTGAATGTTCTACAGTCTTGGTTAGGAGATTGGATTTATCTCTATGGTGTTGTTTTGTGAGCACTCGTATCTAAACGAATCTTGTAATTCAGTCAAGCCAATACTTTCTAGATGATGGAATTTTGGCGATCAGGCCAATGATAGTGGTTCGAATGGTTTTGTGATATCCTGAGATTTCTGTTGAGTTTTGAATGATCTTAATGTACCGAGAGATTCTCCTTACAGATGGTATGGAAAGTCTTTCCTAGGGAGGTCATTGATAATATCCACTTATCAATATAGGGAGTAGTGTGCGATGAGTGGCATATGAATCCATAAAGTGTCAGCTAATTCTATATATATATGGGGATGGGGAAAGGAAATGATAGTGATGGTGAGAAGGGAAGAGACTGTGACAACTGCGACAAAATTGATATTGTGATAAATGAAAATACTGTGATGTAAGTGTGTCATTCAAAGACGTGAATGTTCATGAGATGAAATGATCAATTGACGTGCTTCCAAGCGGCGGTTCACGAGGTGATGAAAAGTATGAATGTTCTGACAATAAGGGTATACTCACACATGCATGAAACATTTGGAAAATGTGTAAAGGATTCAATCCAGACAGAATTTTATTATAACTATTCTCAGTGTTGCAAAATTCATCTCTGAGTCAGACATAGGTGGTCAGCCTATATCTCACTATCCCGGGTTGAATATAGATGACCAGTCTATATTCCACCGAGGTTCCATGAATTTTGAAATACTCAGCTCAGTTATACTAAGACTATGTCCTTCACAAATACCAAGACGTTCTGAAAGACAAAAGCAAGTGACCAAACTCGAGGTCAAATGATGAAACTATGCAAGGAAAAACATAACGCGGTGACATATATGATACGTGAACATGCTTATATGAAAGACAATTATAGTAAACAACTATAATAAATGAATATAATATATATCAGATAATGAGACATAAATCTCATCACCTATGTCAGCAACTAACCACAAATGAGGCTTCAGCTTGGCAGGCAGGCACGTGACGGTCATAGGGTTAAGTTTTCTTGAAAGTAGCTATAGTCTAGGTTTTAAAAACACTTAGTTCGCTATAGCCAAAGCTCTGATACCAATCTGTAACACCCCCAAAATCGGGTCCAGCGGAAGCATACATGTAGCTGGGGTGTAACTCAATTGGTATCTCGACACAAGTTCAAAAATGGTTTTCACTTCAATCATTTAGAATAAAATAGTTTAATCAAAAATGTTGAATTTACATTGTTAAAAGTAGGGCGGAAGTAGGCCCTAAAAATAATTTAGAACGGTCCCCAAATGAATAATCAGAGTCTTCTATGACCATGCCATGCCCTGCCAAAACCTCCGGTAGCGTGCCATTGCTTAAAACCTGAAAATACATGCTAAAGTGTCAACACAATGGTTGGTGAGTTCATAGAGTCTTGTGAAAAAGAATGTAATGCATATGGATGAAGTTGTCCCAGCAAAGGAATCGTAAATCCACTCAGTTCCAAGTCCCGCCATAAGAGACTTGTAACCTGTGTGTTTACAACCCACTGCCAAATGTAATAAGTTTGATACAAAAGCATTGTAATTCAGTAATAAGGCTGATGCAAAGGCATCGTAATTCAGTAGTAATAGTAGTGGAAAAGTATCGTAATTCCATAAGTAATTTTCGTATGTACAATAGCCACAAGTATAAAGTGAACCGACATAAATGTCAAAAATGCTACATTGTCTCTTAAGCTCATGACCCCGAAGCTAGACTTTGTAATGCCCCAACAGAGTGTTTACCAGACACTCACTTGATAAGACATGAAATGTATTCGTCCCGTTGGAGCAACCCAAACACGAATGGAGGCGTCACCCTCAATAGATCTATTCACTCACTCTCGCTTAGTACTAAAATTAACGGTCCATGATATTGAAAGGGGACTTGTTATGAAGTGGTAGTAAGGCAACTTAAGCAATGTATGGAATTTGTAATACTTGGGCATGTACAAAAATAGTTGTTGCAATGTATTCTCCCCCATGGGATTTGAAATCGTATAAAAGTATAACACGAGTATTTAAGCATGTATCTCCCCCAAAGAGTTTGTAAAGTAATTAAACCAGTAAAAGTGGGGCTATGACTCACCTGATATGATGGTACCATGAACATGTAATGAGCTGAAAAAGAAGGCGCGCACACTAGCCGCAACCTAATATGAATGATGAACGATCTACTTTAGATCATGAAATGATGTTATGAATGTCCATGCACATGTTCCTATACCACTCTACTCTTTGAAAAATACTTGTTGTTATCAAAAATATACATTTCTAAGACTTAGGAAAAATATGGCTATTAGAAAAATAAAGCTAGTTGCAATATATATACTTATATATATATCGTATGTATCAATGTTCGTGTTGAAATCCTCGGGTTGAAATCCTTGAAATAACGCCTTGTAGTGATAAAAATATACTTGTAATAACTAATACTTCATTAATTATAAAATTGGGTACTTGGTGTTATTTTAGAAATCTAGAGTTACTACGTAGTTTTGGCGTTAATATTTATAAAAGCTGTCTAAATGAAATGAGTTTTGCCGATATTCAAACGTGAATATCTTTGTCGTTATAAGTCCGTTTTACTTGTTCTTTATATCCACGGTTACGTCTTAGTATGTAGTAATATATTTTGGAAAGCTTGGCTCCTCCGGGTTATGTCTAAAGTCTCTTTTTGACCGACGAAAAACGTCCAACAGCATGTATTTTTCCGGAAAATAGTTTTCGTCAATAAACTTGCAAAAATCATAACTTCTTCGTTATAAACTCTTTTTAATCCGTTCTTTCGCCTACGGATTCGTTTTTGAAAGTATTTTCTAAAAATTTGGCCAAAGTTTCCTTGGTGTTTACTGATTTTCCAGAAATTAACAAAATAGGACAGCATGTTTATAAACTTGTTACAAATCCATTTCCAAGGTTCAAAACTAGTTTCAATCTCAACCAAAACTCTTGCAAACTTCACAAAACTATACTAATCCTACCATACACCTTCTTAGGGTGCCATGGGTTCCTAATGACTAGTAATCAAGTTAATTTAACAAGGGAACACCTAAATCACAATCTAGGGTTTGTATGTTCAAAAAGTATACACAAATAAAGTGGTATAACTAGTTTGTGCATGAAATTAAGCATGAATACCATAAGATACATATGTTAATTAGATGAAAACATGAAAATAAATTTGATAACTCACTTTGAAATAATAGGTGGTGAGATGATGAGAAACCTTGGATTACTTGTGTTTTTATGTTATGATTCTTGATTAGGATGATAAAATGAACAACTTTGATGCTTTGCACTTTGAAAAACAATGGATGGATCATGTTTTCATGGTTTGGTCGTGGGTTTAGAGAAAGAGGTGAAGAAAAATGAGTTTTTGATTTTTGATCTAAGTATATATGTGTAAAAAAAAGTGTTTATGTATAAAAAAAATCTAAATCAATGGCATTTTAGTAAATACTTGGTCAAGTTGACTAGATATTTTGAGGGGGGGGGGGGGGGGGGCTGCACATGTGTAAAAGTGAATGAGTATGTAGTAAGCTTGGTGTTATCTGGTTCACGGAGTCGGTTTTGGTTCCGTTAATCGCTAAACGTAAGGTTTTAAATCGCGAAACGTAAATTCGGGTATCGTAAAAATATGAAACTTGAAAGAATGACTAAACTTGTTAATATACTCCATAATAAAATATAAAATGAATGGTAAGTTCCATCGGGTTGCTTAAACGCTGTTAAAACTGGAAACGCGGGTTAAAAACGCGTAATTCGCGTAAAACGCTGAACTGAAAAACGTAAAATTCCAAAACTTTTAGAATTGTCGTAAAATGAAAGAAAATCATATTTTTGTTGTTTATATTGTTTTATGGACATATCGGGGTGCCGGAAGGACGTTTAAACCTGAATGTAAATCTCGGACACGGCTTCGTGATTTTTGCAGAAATGATCCGACGAGCGCCAAACTCTCGGATTACCGTTAAAATAGTTTAACTTATGAGAATATGAAATAAAAATTTTGGACATGAATAGTGTTTTGTGAATAGTAAAAGTGAATAGTAACTTCCCGAGATAAAAATTGGAATTTCGACGTTTGAAACAGGACGTGAAATTACGAGTTGTGACAAACTCCAACTCTCAGAATTCATAAAACTCATCCTGCTACCAATATTATTGGACCCTCATCATCAGGGGTGCTCACAAGGACTAAGGCTAAGAATATGTCTCAACAGCATACTTCTTTACTTAGTTTTATCTACAAGCAAAACAGGGTGAATCACAAGGATCAGAAGTTGTGTTTATTTGCTTGTTTTCTATCTCAGGAAGAGCCTAAGAATATCAAACAAGCACTAGCCAAAGAAAGCTGGGTGGAAGCTATGCATGAAGAACTTCTACAGTTTAAACTTCAAGAAGTTTGGGTATTATGTGATCTACCTGATGGAAAGAAACTTATTGGAACTAAATGGGTTTTCAGAGTAAAAAGAGATGAAAGAGGAAATGTGATTAAGAACAAGGCAAGGTTAGTGGCTCAAGGATATAGACAAGAAGAAGGAGTAGACTATGATGAAGTTTTTGCTCCTGTGGCAAGACTTGAAGCCATTAGGCTATTTTTGGCTTTTGCATCTTATATGGGATTCCCTGTATATCAGATGGATGTTAAAAGTGCTTTTCTATATGGCAAAATCACAGAAGAAGTTTATGTCAAACAGCCTCCTGGTTTTGAAGATCCTGCACATCCAAACAAAGTTTACAAGGTAATAAAAGCTCTTTATGGTCTTCATCAAGCTCCAAGGGCTTGGTATGAAAGGCTTTCCAACTTTCTACTGCAACATGGCTATAGAAGAGGAGATATTGACAAAACTTTGTTTATTAAGAGAGATAAGAAGGATATTATGCTTGTTCAAGTATATGTAGATGATATTATTTTTGGTGCTACCAAGCAATCTATTGTAAAGGAATTTGAAGATCTTATGCAGAAAGAATTTCAGATGAGTTCCATGGGAGAATTAACATTTTTCTTAGGCCTTCAAGTACAACAGTCAAGCAGTGGGATTTATATTTGTCAAGATAAGTATGTTGCAGATATTCTTAAGAGATTCACTTTTACCATCTGCATTGTTAAGAATCCAGTCTATCATTCCAAAACCAAACACATTCAGATTATACATCACTTCATAAGAGATTGCTATGAACAAAGGCTTATTAATGTGGTTAAAGTTCATACTGATGATGTAGCAGATCTACTCACAAAAGGCTTTGATGTTTCAAGATATACTTTCTTAGTTGTGAGTATTGGCATGATTAATATGTAAGCTATCTTTGAGGGGAGGCATAAGTAGTTATTAGTTAGTCATTATTTGAGGGGAGGCTACATGTATCATTCCAAAGTAAGAATTTTATTCATGATTCAGAAGTACAACCACAAGCTTACTTTCCAGTACAAGACACAGACATCACAAACACAACAAACACAACACAAACTCAAGACTACATCCACCTACTACCAAGCTCCAAATCCTACTCCATAGGCCTTTTACCCTTGCCCTCATAGCTTTGCTTTCCCTTCTGAGCAGTCCTTCTCTTGTCATCAAAAGAAGTCTGTTTTCTTGGGCAGGCCAGGCCAAGTACCTGTTTGGGAGGTCTTTCTTTTCTTGGATCAGGCCACTTCATATTCTGGATAGCTGTTTCTAGGGCCTGAGTCAATGCATGTGGAAGCTCTTTAGCCAAAGTTGCACCAGAACCAACTCTCTTTTAGGGCTTTTTGATGGTAGTACTGCATGCATCAGTTATGGTAGAGTTGGCTGCACTTATTGTTGATGAAGCTTCTTGGTGTCCCATCCATTGCACATGAGGACGAAAATAGTCTGTCCATCCTGGATCTTCAAACTCAGAATCAGAGTAGTACCTTATCCCTGAGATTGTGGTACCTTCTGAGTCTGAAGAGATGTTCACAATGGGTATGTCACTCATTCTGCTTACTTGTTTGTGTTTAGAGAAGATTTGGTGTTTCCAAAGTATTTGGTGAAGTTGCTTTTATAAGCAAGGTAAAGATTAATGGGTATTTAATGAAGTGTATTGAAGTTCACTTACCCTGGTTGTTTTGGAATTTAATGCGTGTTGACTTTTTAAGATCTTTTGGTCAAATGGTCAATCTTTGCGATTTTTAGTAAGAAAGTACTTTGGAAAGTACTTCTCCATTCTTTATGGAAAGTACTGCTTGATGTAATTAAAAGGGTTCGCTGACGTGTCAAGATACTGTTCCAACGGTCAGATTTGCGGCTAACAACCTTTCGAAAGATATGGGATATTTACTTCCAAAAATAACGGTAAAGTCATTAATTCACCGTGATTTTTTGTAATTTTATCCGTATATAACTCTCATATCTTTTCCTTTTATTCACCTTACTCGTCCATATAAACTCATACCTACTTTTCAATCGATCATCACTCTCTGTATTCTAACCCTAATCATCATGGCTAATCGGCAAACTAACACCAAACACAACATGATTGCAAACCTTGAGAAAACCCGAGCAAACATTGATTTTCATGGAATTATTGATTTTCTCAATGGTACCAACATCTGTTACTCCATTCTTGTCAACCCGGAGGTTATTGGACCATGGATTCAAGCTTTTTGGGATATAGCTTAGTCACATGTTGAAGATGGAGAGGATGTTATTACTGCTACAGTTGTTGGGAGAGCTATACGTGTTACAGAAGCTTCAATTAGAGAGGTTTTGCTATTTGATGATGAGGGAGGCTCTGTTTTATTTGGGAAACAAGAAGTTTGGAATACACTCAGAGATATTGGGTATGAAGGTTCTTTGACTAAGCTTACTTTTCAGAAGGCTATGGTTAGTCCTCATTGGAAATTTCTTATTCGTGTTTTGCTACATTGTTTAAGTCCAAAGAGTACTGCTTGGGATCAATTCAGTCATTCCATAGCTTCTGCTTTTGTTGGTCTGATTAGCAATTAGTCTTTTAATTTTTCATACATGATTCTTGAGGGTATGCTTAATCATATTAAGGCTGGCAAACCTTTTCTTATGTATCCTAGGTTTGTTCAATTGCTTTTAGAAAATCCACTAGATGGTGTACCCAAACCTCAGGATTATGTACCTACCATTAGGATGCCACCTAAAGTTTTCACTTTTATGTCACATAAGGGAGTTAATTTTTCGGGTAGGAATACACCTCTTAATGCTTATATGTTAGAGGTAGCTCAAGCTGTTAGGGATGAAGAAGACAATAGTGGTTCAACACACTCTGATAATGCTGCTCCATCTGATTCTGCTGAGCATTCTGCTTCAGTACATACTCGCACACCACCTACTGTTTCTCTTCAGCATGATGTTTCAGGTGAAAGGACTCCCTCAGTTACAGCTTCTTTGGATAAATCTGTTTCTACTCAAGGTACTTCTCCACAAAGTACTGATCCACAAGGTACTGCTTCAGAGGATTCCAAAGTACCTCATCCCAATGATTATACTTTCATAGGTGGGCTTCAAACACCTGGAAAAGATGAGGGAATTCCAGGTACTGACGGTCATTCTGATTTGGCTAAGGAATTGGAGAAGCTCAAGTCTACTGTTCATACTCAAGCTGCAGAAATCAAAAAGTTAAGGAAGAAGTTCAGAAGATTGAAGAAATTTGTCTGGCCTCTTATTAAGCATTTTAGGCTTTTTGTGAAAGAAAAGAAGCAATCTCAGAAGCAACAATCTAAACAAAAAAAGTCTAAGTCTAAGAGGAGGCATAGGAAATCATCATTTACCAAATTGGGGAGGAATCAAGATGAGAATTTGAATAAAGATGATGTTGAAGTTAAAATTTCAGAAGATGCTCGTTTGTGGAAATATCCAGAAAGTCCAAAGACTCTTATACCAGAAAGCTATGTTGAAGAGGATATGAATATTGCACAAGAAGATGAGAATATTGAGCAAGAGAAAGAGAATGAGCAAAAAGAGAATGAGCAAGAGATTGTTAAGCAGGATGAAGATGCACAGAACATTCAAAGTGCTGGTGTTCAAAGTACTGCTGCAGAAAACATAAGTCTGCAAGGTACTGCTGAGCAAGGTACTTCATCCAGAAATATTGATGAAAGTGAAGTCACTGCAGCTGGACCTTCTACAATGAATTATGCAGATGAAGCTGGTCCTTCTACTTTTATACAGCAAGAAGAAGAAAGAGTACATACTGCTAGTGATGATGAAACAATTGCTCAGGTTATGATGAATTTAAGAAGACCTACTGGAGGAATACATATATCTGAGCCTGCACAAAAAGATGATGAAAGTACTTCTGAATCAGAGAAACTAGATCCAAAAGATAAAGGAAAAGGTATAATGGTTCAGAAAGATACTAAGAAGAAGAAGAAGAAATTTTCTATTGCTCAGATTAGAGAATTAGAGATTGGAGAAGATTTAGAGCTTGCTAAAAAGCAACAAGCTGAATATGATGCTGAGTATTTGGAAGAAGTTAGCAGGACAATTACAAAGAAGCCAATGACCAAAGCTCAGGAAAGGAATTGGATGATGCAATTTTTAAGAAAGAAGGGATACAAGAATTTACATAAACAAAGGTATCCAGAAATAAAAGCTTTATGGGACAAAGTACAAGAAGATATCAGAAGAGAGATAGTAAGTTTTGTACCCATGGAAGTTGATAGAAAGAAGAGATTGGAAGATGTCAGAAAGGAAGAAGTTGAGCAAAGGAGATTGAAAAGAAAGAAATCAGCTGAAAATGATCAACTGACAAAAAGGCTGAAGTCAGTTCATGAAGATACAGTTGATGAACTCAGAAATTATTTTAGAGTTGTTGATTTTGAGAACAAAAAGATTTATGTTTCTGAAAAGAAGTCCAAGATAATCTCATTTTCTGTGGTTGAATCTATAGAGGGAAATTATTTTATGATCCACAGAGAAGATGAAAGCTTCACAACATTCTATATGCTATGGGATTTGTTGCACTGTATCTCAAGGGCAGATCTTTATGATTTATATGTGCAAGTGCAGACTTACTATTCAGTGAATGAAGCTTCAGAAGTGGGATTAGTTTTGCTTGGAGATTTATTTACCATATGGGATACTGAAGAAACAAGTGTTGATCCTCTCTGGAATGATCAAGAGAATTGGGAAATAACAAGATGGAGATTCTTTGAGTCATCAGGAGTTCATACACTAGAGATGGAAGATGGTACCATGATTCACATGTTGGCTGAGAGAAGATATCCATTGATCAGAGAAATAATGCTCAGAATGCTGGATCATGGAATGGAACTTGAAGAGGAATCTGAAGTAGCTTTGGATGTTATCAAGCTATTTATCAGATGGGTTAAGTCTGAAGAGTAATATTGCATAATACTGGTATGATTTGTTTTGTAAAGTTAAAGTATTTTTCTAAGTACTGCAAAAACAAACAGTACTTTATCAAAGTACTGCTTGCTGATATAAACCAGTATAAGTTTTTTAAAAAAAATAAAAATAAATGTTTTTGATGTTTAAATAAAAAGGAAAAAGGATTTGAAAAGAAACACCTGGTGTTAGTATTTATACTACACAACAAATGGTAATCAACTCACCATGTTTAACAAACAAGAAAGAGTTTGACTCATCATGAGGGTACGACTCTGATGTTATAATCAAATCCGTTGATGGTTGATAGTTTACCAAAAACTAGGTTCTCAACTCACCATACATCCAAGTGATCAAGAGTTGGCTAGTCCATAGCAAACGGCAAATGGTAAAGACATATCAAATCCGTTGATAGCTCATGATTTGCTAAAAATCATAATTTTCAATGATTCACCTCTCACAGGAGTTAACACACCTGGAAGTGATGAGAATAGTATGAAACTTTTAAGATTTGATAATCTTTATACCTAAATGTTGCTGAGTTGCTGAAAAGATGCTATGGAAGATATGATGCTGATGAAGAATACTTTGACAGATGACAGATAGAAGAAAAGGAATAAAGAAACAACCTCAATGTATGATTAAAGATTTGAAGATTATAAATAACACAGAAACTTGAAATCAAGCAAGTAGAGTTCAAGTTAGGGGAGGATTGTTGGGATATGAAATATCAAAGTACTTCTGGATGTCAAAGTACTGCTGCATGAAGAATAAAGTCAAAGTACTGCTGAAGAATAAAGTCAAAGTACTGCTGAAGTATTGATCACAAGTACTTCTGCCTGGTTATCACAGATGATTATAGCAGGTTTTGTTGGGTATTCTTTCTCAAAACTAAAGATGAAACAACTCCGATTCTGAAAGAATTCATAATCTTAGTTGAGAACCAGCTGAATAAAACGGTTAAAGGAATTAGGTGTGACAATGGTACAGAATTCAAAAATGTTGTCTTTATAGAATTCTGTAAGTCTAAGGGGATTAGAAGGGACTATAGTTGATGCGTGGGAATCGCAACAGGCTTTACCTCTAGAGGGATCTCGAGAAGCTTACAACCCCCACCAGGCAATGTACCTGATCGTTGTAGTATAGTATAGTGACAAGTACCGGGGGATTGATCGTTCAGCTTAGGAATAGTGTCGCTAGGATTAGAAAACCTAATTACTAGTTCTAAAGATGAGGGATGATTATTTTTGTATTTTTTATGTTTTTTAGAAAGCAAGTAAAATCTCGGGTTTTGAAAGAGTGGGCGGAATTAGTTGCTATTCAACTAACCCAAAACTAAGATGCAATCAAAATAAAATACTAAAAATGAAATTAAACTAATTTATACTAAGGTTGTGAGCAGTAATTGGAGAAATTGTGTTTACTTAGACTTCACTACTCCCTAGATATCTTTTACATGTTAATTACTTGTTATAATTGTATGGATGATGGATTGTATTCCTTAATACCATTCATGGGGTGGCATACATAACTCCCCAATTCTATGAGCTCTTATCTCCTCCTACACCATGACCCAGCACAACTATAGGGATTGTAAACAGTGGCTCATGCATTAAATACAACCAATAAAGACCTAGTACGCCTCGGTTCATGTTTCTTAAGACGTTCAAGCATGTTACCATTTGGAGATCTGCCAGTTTTCTTAAGCCTAACATATAAAATCATTCATCCAAGACAAGAATAGACAAGTAATCAACACATAATCAATATCTAGGTTTCATTAGATCTAAGCAAACACAAAAGAGATCTAGCCTAGCATAATGGAATTGAGACAAGAACAAGATATAGACAACCAACACATAGACATATTGATTGAATTAGAAGAACACTTATCTCAATTACAATGCAAGGTATCAAGGGTTTGGAACCCTTGAAAAACCTGTAAAAGTTGCACCAAATTCGTCTTTAGGGTTTCACCAAAACTTCTCTCTCCTCTTTTATGTAAAAAACTAGAAAACTATATATAGGAAAACTGGGGTGACGGCGTCAAGAGCAAGGGTGTGACGCCGTCATCTCGCCGCCAAATACTTCCTCGGACGGCCTTGATCTACTTATGACGGCCTATGTGACGCCGTCATCAACCACGGTATTTTATTCTTGGGACTCTGACGCCGTCAAGAGCAACTCTTGACGCCTTCATGCACTGTTCCCCGCATAGAAATTTGAGACTTTGCCGTTTTCTTCACTTTTATGCTCCAAAAACGTCCAAAATGGCTTCTTTTCCAGAATTCACTCTCCAAGTACCTAAAATCACAAAAGGAACGATTTAAGGCAATATTTGATCAAATAAAGTCGGATTCGGGCTTAAATGACCCCCTAAAAACGGATCATTTTTCGCCTCATCATATACCCTTACACTTGAGATTTGCTTGTCCACAAGCAAATGCGCTTTTATTCTACTCAAAAGACAAGTTAGGGGTCATTTAACACTAATATAAAAGTAATTACAACAAATAATCGTTCCACTAAAGACCAATAGACAAGCACAGAGGTCATACACAAGCACCTCACAAATAGTGTTTAGATACTCACATCTCTCGGGTGTAATAAAGTAATATAACATTATGGAAATGGAAGATATCTCTCACTACCTGTCATAGCAAAATAGATTACCATAGGCTTGGGAAAGGATCAAACCTCCACCACATGGCATAAGCACCTAGGATAAACTATCAAAGAGGTCTTTTAAAGGGTTGTTGTAACACCCCAACCCGAAAAGGGCTAAGATATCACATTCATGGTGTCAAACAGAACATACACAAGCATAAGACTTCAATAATACAATCAGATACAAAGGTTACAAAGGAATTCTAAGGCCAAGAATTACAAAACAAAACTAAGGTACAAAATATCTAATACAAAACGTCTTCAAATCAACTCTAGTCCCTGATAGCTAGCAAAGGTAAAGTCTTCTCTAAACTCCTACTTGCACTCTTCACCCATAACCCAGCTTCCTTCTAAAACCTGCCGCGGGAAAAGAAATGCGGCTGAGCTTAAAAAGCTCAGTGAACAGATATAACAACAACGTAATATGAAACAGAAAAGAGATAACAGAATATATGTTGCATTTGGGTAATATCAAAAGGTATAAACAAAGGTAAGAGAAATAAAGGGTAAAGTAAGGTAAGGTTAGGTCAAATAAGGTTTGGTCAGGTAAGGTTTGGTCAGTCATCTACCAACTAGCCCAGAACAGAAATATCATGTCATATTCTTCAAACATATCCTGCAGCATAATAGTAACCATGGAGTAGCTAGCTCCCAGAAATGTGAAGGACGCATATTGCACATACGCCACATTCACCAGACCAGATAATAATATAATATATGACAGATAACAGAACAGATCTAGGATGCATCCATACGCCCCCGCAAAAATCATAGTGGCCATAATATCAGAATGCGCATATCATATAACAGAAAGGGGACGTGGCAGAACATCACTCTACTGCCCTAGAGTCATGTCAGAGGTGCATCACTGACACGGACATGGAACCCCCATGCCTAGTGAAATGGCTCGGGTATCTAACTGGGTAGGTCAAAACAGAAGGTCAGAGTATAAGGTCATCATCACAGAATCAAAGTCAAAGGTCCATGATCATAATCAGAATCAGAGGGTCATCAATATAGGGTGCATAGCAAAAGTCCAAGTCAAAGGTTTACAAATGGCAAAGGTTCATAATCAGAGTTCAAATCAGAGGTTCATATCATAAGGTTCTTATCAAAGGTTCAGAATACAGAAGTCGTATCAAAGGTTCAGAATATCAAAGGTCATAATATCAGAAGTCATATCAATGGTTCAGAATATCCAAGGTTCATTACAAAAGATTCATTATCAAATTTCATAAGTTCATAATAAAACGTGAAAGAGTTAAGAGAAAACATATTTAAAAACTTTACAAATCATATATCCATTTCTATCACAAAGATATCCCTTTTGAAACATTCTTCATAAAAGCCAATTAATCCTTCATTTAAAACTGGTTTCGTATCAAAATCATAGATTGTCATTTCAAAACAGTTTCCTTCCATAACATCAAGTTATATTTTCAAAAGGTTTTCGTATCAAATTATCATAATAGATGAACCAAAGATATCAGATATACAAAGGTCATAAGTCATAGTAGTGGCAAAAGAAACGGATCACGAGTCATGAGAAACCTTACTGAAAGGTTAGAATATCTGTACCTCAACCAGATGACAGAGTAGACAAAAGAAAGATCAAACGGAAATAGTAACCCCTCCTTCTTCAGAGAACCTAAACGAATTAGAAGCCGAGTATTACTTAATAGTTCACTTCGAATCAGATTATTCCTTTTTGGTTATCTTTCCATTTTTATTAACTTTCCATAGTTAGTAAATTTCCCGAATTAGCAAGTTTTATACTTTAAGGTTATAAATGACAATTCAATAATTTTAAAGGTTAATAATGACTAAAATAGTAGTTTGGGTCCTAAAATGTCGATATTATAATTTTATGCTCTAAGATTTAAATTATCAAAATTAAATATTAAAAAGTCAAATAAAATTATTTTAAAGTTTATACTATAATTTTATATTAAGATGATAATTTTTGACCCCATCGTTATAATTTTATATAACTTATTAGCGTACCCACGATATTAATATTTATGCCGCGACGACCCAAATACGACACAACAAGCATGCTTTCCTCTTATTCTTTCGTGTTAATAACCAGGTTTTAGTCTAGATCTAAATGACATATTAAAACTCATTATAAATTTAAGTGCATGCCACTAATTCATATTTTATATGTACATAAGACCTCAAGATAGAATTTGTTAACATGTTGTGGACCTGTTCTTTAACTAATTCTCACAAGTCGAAATCACATACTAACCAATGCAAATATCTCGTATATACTCATGCATGCAATCTTTCTCTTTTAGTTCATTTAGGTTAGCATAAAACTGGTTTCCAGGTCTTGTAATATTAGATCAAACCTTACGTTTAAAACCGATTCGAAAAACAAACGTATTAGTCAATTTATTAGTGTTTAATAATCGTTATTTCTTGTTGCTATTTAACGAAGCAAGTAATGCATAATAACCAGATTTTAGATTGTATTTTAGAGATTAACAAGAGTGTCGCAAAGCCGAAACGAAACGTATCTCACCAACATGTACGAAGGACTCAAAACAGAAGGATGTTGACATATATCATTTCCATTATTTCATGCCCTTTCTATCATCATCTTATGTGATCAAAATAACCATTTCGTTATATTTTGTTAGAGGCCGATTCATAGCTTAAAAAAAGTTACAAGTTATATACGAATTCATGTGACTTGTATAATTTCATGTGACCTTTACAACTCGTAACCATGCTCGCATAATATCTGATCCATTTTAGTTATTTAAGAACATGTTTTTATACGTTTAATAAGAGATCAAAATGAGAGGAAAGATCAAGGATTGATATGTATACCCCTGTGAGAATCGAATGGAAAACGGACCGAGGAACCACCAAACCAACACCCACGTTCCAAAACCCCTAGGTCGAACAGCAAGAAAATCACGACCACACCCACGATTCACGCCAACAAGAACACGTACACGCGAACCTCCTTGCTTTGTATTTGATTCGAACAGGAATGACAAAAGATATATGGCAGCCGTATTTTTGTTTAGTTTTTAGGTTTAAGGGTTTGTGAAGTTTTGTGAAATAAAAGTGTGTCAGATATATTTGTGGGGGTGATTGATTTGGTTATTAAAATAGACGAGTGGGGAGGTGATTTAAAAAGGAAAATGCCGAGTTTATAGGGTTGAAATGGAAGACAGTTTCACTTTGAAACTTATCACAAACTTAGACCCATGTTCACGTATATACATTTATGCAATTGAGAAAAGAATCGGTCCAACAATATGTATAACGTGTGATATAGCTTGGACAATAATTCAAGTACATTTTAGGTTATCATAAGTTTACGAATTGTTAAAATGTATATGGATCAAGTATAAATGCATACACACTTAGGGTAAAATCTAATTAGATATTTTAGATTTTTATTCGTCTCTTCAAAGTTCAAAATTAAGGGGTATTTTGGGTATTTAACATCTTTAAAAATTTCGGGTTTTACAACTCTTCCCCTCTAAAAAGAAAATTTCGTCCGCGAAATTTGAAGTCGCAATTGTTAGACGATGACGCAGAAAATCACAAAAGGACATCACAATTAACCTCACGCTCGGGGAGGTTCTTCCAGGAGAATTCTTCACAACGGAGATACTTTGTTTCTCATGACTCGATCCAAATATAACTTTGGTTTTCTCAAAAGAGGCAAATCGGGTCGAATCTGGTCAAAAAGGGTCAATGCAACATATAACAGATGGTAGGTGAATCTTCTCAGAACATATACATGGAAACATAGACAGAAATTAGATTGAATGACGATATCAAACAGTAGAAAGCTCTACAAGGAAACGGATGCACAAAAGTCGTCAAAACGCACGTCGCGGATTTAACTCATACAGATAACTAACGAATGAAGACAAAGCAGACGCATGGGTAGAATGAACTTAAAGTCTCACTAATCGCGGATACTCTTCAACAAAGGTCAGATTCTAAGCTTCTCAGGCACTCCTCAAGATATCCTATGCCCACAATAAGTGCACGTTATATGATGTAAGTATTATTACGTTGATCAGGCATAATAATACCAACATCACATAAATATGCCCTCATGATGGTCATCCTTTATCTCGAGTCGCGAACAAACAACCTATCAGAACTAAAGTCAAATCTTCTTCATTATCCTACGGTACCTCAAACATCATAATCAGAAATAACCTAGGGAAAACAGATCCTATCACAAGCTAACGGAGATCTAAATAGGTCAAACAGAAATGATATACGTCAGCAATTGTATTATCCCAAATCTTCCACAGAATCTAACTCAAAGACATAAATGTTTGATTCAGAAGTCGTCCATTCAAACACATGATCTCAAATCTTTTCAAGTCTGAGTAGTCTGTCATTATCTGATCATTAATCTGCGAGTGAAACAAAATTATGAACATGAGTCTGGTTCCTCAAGTCTTCTGCAGTTCTTCTTGAAATTGTTGTGGAGTCATGTGAACTTTTGGCATGATCATTAAATCCTTTTATGTTAGCAAGTCTGCTTCCGCTCTCAATTCATCTTAGTACAACCAAGATGAATAGGGAAGTGAAATTGCGAGTCTTCGTCAGGTCTTCTAGGTCAGCTCCAGGTTCGCCCTCTTGACTAGATTCTTCTTCTCTGTTCACCACTACTTCTGCCTTGCAAGAAGATGTCTTTCAATCATCAAGGTAACACTGCTGCTGTCAACTCTAGGTCATGTGTAGAATAGCCCTCTTCATACTGTTCTAATCGCCTTGATGCATAAGCAAAATCTTCTTGTGCTGTATGAGGTCATAACCAACTCTTCTTGAAACGTCCCAAATTTGTACCGCCTGAAAGTATGGAAGCAAAACTCTATTTCAGCTTTTCAGAAACTCCATTCTCCTTCAGACTAAGTTGTTTCTTCCTTCTTACAAAATCCTTTAGCAATAACGCAAGTCGTAACCATCTTCCACCATCCTTCTGAAAAGTTCAAGAGATTCCAACTCCTATAACTCTTATCGGTCTTGGTCGCTTGGTGATGGTTTCAAATCTCGCAGAATCCATAGCAAGGTTCTCAACATTTATCATACTTTCAGAATATATAGAGGGTTCTCAGATTCCTAACAAAATACGAAGATGGTTCTCATGTTCTTCCTCCTTCGTTGAATGTTATTCAATGACAATGTCTAAGTACTCACGAAAGGTGTAACTCATAAAATTCATACGACAGTCAAAGCATTAGCTAATACTATTAGCATCATTAACCATCATAGTGGTCGTTACGAATACGAAAGGAAAAATCTAGGAATAACTTCAAATCATCAAACTCTGCATCCTAAAGCTAAACATATAGATAGTCGATTTGAAGCAGGGAAAATAATGGTCTTCAAACAGAAATATGGTTCAACCTCCAGAAGTCAATTCGTAATCTCCTTCTACCATCCTTCTTCATTGCGAGTAAAACTGACACACTCCCAGAAGATATACTCAAATAAGCAAAATCACTTCCTAGTCTTCGGTTGTTGCTCCTTCCGTTCTCTCAATTCAGCTAGTGAGATCTCAGACAACTTCACAAAACATCATCGCGTGGTAACTAGACAGTCTCTCAGCATCATCTCAATCCAACTCACATCCTGATGGAAATCTTGGAATTCAATCAGGGACCATGTCAATAAAGCTCAGATTGCAAAATAACTATCAAGGTGAGATTCATTCTTTGGCGTACAAAATAGGTGCAAACAAAAGTTCATATTTTCAAAAGTAACGTACGAGTCTCTAGAGCATTGACGGTAAACCAAAGTTTAACAATTAAAAACATGGTGAGGAGTTCAGAATGATTCAAAATATCAATGTGGGACATAGTATGACAATAGTTAGCATCAGAATGCTCTGTCAACTAATCCATAACAGAACAAAATCGAATTTAACTTTTCAAAGAGAGACAGATCAACATAGCGAATCTTATCGTTCAAAGAGAGGGAAATCTTCTCACGCTCGTGGTTAAACACCAATAGACTTCTTATCTGAATAGAAATGGGTAAGGCAAAAATCAAATAGCGTCGGAAGGCTCAACTATGCTTAACAATAGTAAGAGACGATTCACAGAATGTATAAGACACATCTTCATCAAAGATATTTTAAGAATGCTTGAAGAGGCATCAGAAATGGTTAACAGATGAATCAGAGGTCAAAGTCAGAATCTGAAGATAAGGATCAAATAATGTCAGATATTATAATGCAATTCTCCATGCATTCAAAACTCACTTGGTCACAAATCTGAGGTTGTGCAAATCACAAGTTCCAAATCTCCAAAAGAGTGATCCTAATAGGCATAACTAACAGAAAGGAACGAATCAGAGTGATGCGGAAGCAATTATACTTAAACAAATGCCTTATAGTCTACCCAATCCTTACCGGTCAAAACTTAAGTTCATACTTGGAAATCCTAAAGCAAGTTCTCAAAAGTGTTCTCTTATGTTCCTACAGTGGAAGCCTAATGGTCCAAAACTCACAGGTCAAGGTTATATGTATCATAAGTCGTAGCCTGGGCTCTGATACCATAATTGTAACACCCCAACCCGACAAGGGCTAAGATATCACATTCATGGTGTCAAACAGAACATACACAAGCATAAGACTTCAATAATACAATCAGATACAAAGGTTACAAAGGAATTCTACGGCCAAGAATTACAAAACAAAACTAAGGTACAAAATATCTAATACAAAACATCTTCAAATCAACTCTAGTCCCTGATAGCTAGCAAAGGTAAAGTCTTCTCTAAACTCCTACTTGCACTCTTCACCCATAACCCAGCTTCCTTCTAAAACCTGCCGCGGGAAAAGAAATGCGGCTGAGCTTAAAAAGCTCAGTGAACAGATATAACAACAACGTAATATGAAACAGAAAAGAGATAACAGAATATATGTTGCATTTGGGTAATATCAAAAGGTATAAACAAAGGTAAGAGAAATAAAGGGTAAAGTAAGGTAAGGTTAGGTCAAATAAGGTTTGGTCAGGTAAGGTTTGATCAGGTAAGGTTTGGTCAGTCATCTACCAACGAGCCCAGAACAGAAATATCATGTCATATTCTTCAAACATATCCTGTAGCATAATAGTAACCATGGAGTAGCTAGCTCCCAGAAATGTGAAGGACGCATATTGCACATACACCACATTCACCAGACCAGATAATAATATAATATATGACAGATAACAGAACAGATCTAGGATGCATCCATACGCCCCCGCAAAAATCATAGTGGCCATAATATCAGAATGTGCATATCATATAACAGAAAGGGGACGTGGCAGAACATCACTCTACTGCCCTAGAGTCATGTCAGAGGTGCATCACTGACACGGACATGGAACCCCCATGCCTAGTGAAATGGCTCGGGTATCTAACTGGGTAGGTCAAAACAGAAGGTCAGAGTATAAGGTCATCATCACAGAATCAGAGTCAAAGGTCCATGATCATAATCAGAATCAGAGGGTCATCAATATAGGGTGCATAGCAAAAGTCCAAGTCAAAGGTTTACAAATGGCAAAGGTTCATAATCAGAGTTCAAATCAGAGGATCATATCATAAGGTTCTTATCAAAGGTTCAGAATACAGAAGTCGTATCAAAGGTTCAGAATATCAAAGGTCATAATATCAGAAGTCATATCAATGGTTCAGAATATCCAAGGTTCATTACAAAAGATTCATTATCAAATTTCATAAGTTCATAATAAAACGTGAAAGAGTTAAGAGAAAACATATTTAAAAACTTTACAAATCATTTATCCATTTCTATCACAAAGATATCCCTTTTGAAACATTCTTCATAAAAGCCAATTAATCCTTCATTTAAAACTGGTTTCGTATCAAAATCATAGATTGTCATTTCAAAACAGTTTCCTTCCATAACATCAAGTTATATTTTCAAAAGGTTTTCGTATCAAATTATCATAATAGATGAACCAAAGATATCAGATATACAAAGGTCAGAAGTCATAGTAGTGGCAAAAGAAACGGATCACGAGTCATGAGAAACCTTACTGAAAGGTTAGAATATCTGTACCTCAACCAGATGACAGAGTAGACAAAAGAAAGATCAAACGAAAATAGTAACCCCTCCTTCTTCAGAGAACCTAAACGAATTAGAAGCCGAGTATTACTTAATAGTTCACTTTGAATCAGATTATTCCTTTTTGGTTATCTTTCCATTTTTATTAACTTTCCGTAGTTAGTAAATTTCCCGAATTAGCAAGTTTTATACTTTAAGGTTACAAATGACAATTCAATAATTTTAAAGGTTAATAATGACTAAAATAGTAGTTTGGGTCCTAAAATGTCGATATTATAAGTTTATGCTCTAAGATTTAAATTATCAAAATTAAATATTAAAAAGTCAAATAAAATTATTTTAAAGTTTATACTATAATTTTATATTAAGATGATAATTTTTGACCCCATCGTTATAATTTTATATAACTTATTAGCGTACCCACGATATTAATATTTATGCCGCGACGACCCAAATACGACACAACAAGCATGCTTTCCTCTTATTCTTTCGTGTTAATAACCAGGTTTTAGTCTAGATCTAAATGACATATTAAAACTCATTATAAATTTAAGTGCATGCCACTAATTCATATTTTATATGTACATCAGACCTCAAGATAGAATTTGTTAACATGTTGTGGACCTGTTCTTTAACTAATTCTCACAAGTCGAAATCACATACTAACCAATGCAAATATCTCGTATATACTCATGCATGCAATCTTTCTCTTTTAGTTCATTTAGGTTAGCTTAAAACTGGTTTCCAAGTCTTGTAATATTAGATCAAACCTTACGTTTAAAACCGATTCGAAAAACAAACGTATTAGTCAATTTATTAGTGTTTAATAATCGTTATTTCTTGTTGCTATTTAACGAAGCAAGTAATGCATAATAACCAGATTTTAGATTGTATTTTAGAGATTAACAAGAGTGTCGCAAAGCCGAAACGAAACGTATCTCACCAACATGTACGAAGGACTCAAAACAGAAGGAAGTTGACATATATCATTTCCATTATTTCATGCCCTTTCTATCATCATCTTATGTGATCAAAATAACCATTTCGTTATATTTTGTTAGAGGCCGATTCATAGCTTAAAAAAAAGTTACAAGTTATATACGAATTCATGTGACTTGTATAATTTCATGTGACCTTTACAACTCGTAACCATGCTCGCATAATATCTGATCCATTTTAGTTATTTAAGAACATGTTTTTATACGTTTAATAAGAGATCAAAATGAGAGGAAAGATCAAGGATTGATATGTATACCCCTGTGAGAATCGAATGGAAAACGGACCGAGGAACCACCAAACCAACACCCACGTTCCAAAACCCCTAGGTCGAACAGCAAGAAAATCACGACCACACCCACGATTCACGCCAACAAGAACACGTACACGCGAACCTCCTTGCTTTGTATTTGATTCGAACAGGAATGACAAAAGATATATGGCAGCCGTATTTTTGTTTAGTTTTTAGGTTTAAAGGTTTGTGAAGTTTTGTGAAATAAAAGTGTGTCAGATATATTTGTGGGGGTTGAAATGGAAGACAGTTTCACTTTGAAACTTATCACAAACTTAGACCCATGTTCACGTATATACATTTATGCAATTGAGAAAAGAATCGGTCCAACAATATGTATAACGTGTGATATAGCTTGGACAATAATTCAAGTACATTTTAGGTTATCATAAGTTTACGAATTGTTAAAATGTATATGGATCAAGTATAAATGCTTACACACTTAGGGTAAAATCTAATTAGATATTTTAGATTTTTATTCGTCTCTTCAAAGTTCAAAATTAAGGGGTATTTTGGGTATTTAACATGTTTAAAAATTTCGGGTTTTACAGTTGTAACGTTAGGTATAGGGATATGAATTACACGGTTTTGTTGGATAAAGGAAGTTTTACTGGTGGCGAGTTAACAATCTTGGTTAATTACATGTACAAGATGGCGTTGCTAAGCCAAGACTAGACTCGACTTAAGCTAATAAATGAAAAATAACAAAAACATAAAATGAACATAGAATGAAAAGAGATGGTAGTCCGTATGTTTTTTTTTTTTTTTTTTTTTTTTCTCTTTTTCCTTTTTCTATTTTTTTTCTTTTTCTTAATTAATTCTTTTTTTCAATTTTTTTTTTTTTTTTTTTTTTTTTTTTTTTTTTTTTCATACACTCTTACCCTACCATCCAAAATAATACATCATAGGGGTATGAACGTTCCCCTTACACTTGAATCTTTACATACTTTACATTTAACTATTCTAATGACTCGAATTAAGAAAATCAAAACACTTGGAGCACTTTTAAGATTAACGTACATATGGGGGTAATAATATTATGTTCTTCCCCATTACTCCAAAAAATAAGTACTTACCCATGAGTCCCAATCGTCCCAAAACAATATGTACAAGGATATGACTCGACTTAGCAACCATGTAATCAATTAGAAAGTTAACTTAGGGTTTAACAAATAACAATAATGCACTAAAAATGAGCGCATACACGAAAGGCTAAGGCGATTTGGGTGTACATTTAAGTGGGGTGTAACAAATTCTTCCTTTAAGTAAAATGCTTAAAGTTAGAAACGAAAAGATAGGCTCGGAGGGGTGTACTAGGGGTATCGTGTACTAAAAATGAGTACAACACTGAGGGTGTGGGAAAAATTAGTTGACTTAACTAGCCAAGTAATATGACTTAAATGGTCAAGTAATTATGATACGGGTTTAACACAAGGGTGATCCTAATGCCTCTTATCATGTAGTAAATCCTACCACACGAATGTAGTCTCACTAGCGGTCTCGGGATGCATCACTAACGCAAGTTCTAGAATCTAAATGCTACCGGTACACTCATAAGCACTAATAATGAATGCTTTTCCTATCAAATCTAAAGGCGAACCTCACATTCTTGGGTGGAAAATTTTTCTGAATATATGGTTATGTGCTAGTCATACAACCTCCTATCCATGAGACGCTTGCTATGGCTAAAGTTTCACTCCTAAATGTTGTAAAAAATTTTAAATTTGGCGCTAAAATTACACTAACAAGTATTTCTCATAGTTTTATTACACATCTACTATCAAACAAAACAAACTCAAGTGAAAGTGCATATGTAAGGTATCATCTTTTTACCCTCCCCTTACACTTAAGATGAACATTGTCCCCAATGTTCAAGTAAAGAATGTAAAAGTGAACAAGTAAAGAGAATGAAATCAAATACTCCCCTGATTCGCTCGGTATGGATTATAGGTTGGCCAGGTTAGATCTTCCTCCAAGAAAATGAACAATCAAAGCTTCCCTTCCAGAATATAAATCATCTCCTTGTCGAACATAACCTGTAAATCCTGACAAAAAGTAGACAAGACAACCTCGCGTAAAATCGGCGGCATCCTATATAAGTTACTAAATCCTAGAAAACAAAGTAAGATATAATGCTTGTGGAATGAAGTTTGCAGATCTCCTGGAGATTATAAAACTTAATAATTCACAAAAACCATAAGACTCCGTTAGAAAAACAAAACCGGTAAAATTTCCAGATTTTAACTCCTGACGCCGTCAAGAGTAAACCCCTGACGCCGTCAGAATGGACCTGCAGAAATTCTTATGTTAAGTTTCCGGAAAATTTCTGGAAAAACTTGGTCCTACTTCATAGAAAATCCTGCAAAACTTCATTATGACTCAATACAAGCATTTGACTCTAACAAATACGAATATTCATGTTCATTTATTATTGTGGAGAATCATGATCGGTTTGTTTCTTGAAAACATATTTGGGGTTTCCCCTTACACTTATCTTTTGCAAAAATACCTTTAGGTTGGAGTTAAGACTAGGCCAAACAACATAGTAAAGTATTTCCACATTTTAATTTAGAAACATGATCAACCAACAATAAAAATAAAACATGCATACGGAAGCAAATAACAATCAAACAAATAAAATCACACAAAACATGGGTTGCCTCCCAAGAAGCGCTTTTCTTTATTTACGAGTCTTGTAGCTAGACTCAAGGTCATGGGTTATCACGTGATCTCATCATTGGTTCCACTCTCTAGGTCATCTTCTAGACCAGTTTTGTATTCCGGACCTAGTTGCAAGCATTCTTTGTAGAAACCAAGCATCCTATTTCTAACATACTCTACTCCTCTACGTCTATCCTCCTCATTCCTATAATAAGCCGCGTGCTTATGTTCCTTTTCGAAATTAGTGAGAAGGCGGTATTGTTCGATCTTGTAGGGCATTTGATAAGCAACCTCATCATTCTCTTTCTTGAACCTAACTATCCCTAAAGTCGGATCATAACTCATCCTAGTCGTCTCAACAAATGGTTTTCTGAATATTATTTGGCTTAGGCAAGCATCTATCACCGGACGAGTGTCTTCCACTATCATAAAATCAATCTCATAGGTGAGATTCCCTATAATCACATGTAATCCCTTAACTCTCCCTACAAAATTACTTATCAGATTTTTACCAGGCATCTTCCTAAAATTAAGTTGCTTCTTCATCACCCAATTGTAATAGGTCCTAGTCATGATGTTCACGGGGGATCTAAGGTCGATGTAAGCTTTCCATATATGCATGTGCCCGATATTACATGGAATGTTAATGTTAGAGGGGTCTCCCATTTTGATAAGGGGGTCACCAAAGATATATGTTCTCTCGGGACCATCGAATAAATCCTTATGGTATTCCCGTTCTTCCTTGGTTGGCAACTTATCAAAGTATTCTTCTATAGGTTCTACCTCCTCTAATTCCTCACCCTTATTAACCTCAACTTCCCTACTCTCATCCTTACTATCGGCTTCTACTCTAACTTCACCCTTGTCACTCTCCTCTATCTCCTTATCTGTCGACTTAATGGTGACAACATTGACAAAGTGGACATGTTTGGATGATGAGGGATCCTTAATTTGGCTTCCACTATTGGTGTCCCTAGTGTCCTTCCTAGGTGTGATTAATGCTTGGTTGTTGAGGGCTTTCAACAAGTTGTCAATCTTGTTGGTCATCTCCGTTTGTTGTTGGTTGAATTCGGTTTCGAACCTAGCTATGCGGGCTTCTTGAGATGCCATGAACTTTGACATCAATCCTTCAAGATTGTTGGTACTACCATAGTTGTTAGAAGGATTGTTGTTGAAAGTACGGTTGGATGGTGGACCGTTTGGTTGGTAACGATTAGGCGGATTGGAGGAATTGGGTTGATTTTGTCTCCACCTAAGGTTTGGGTGATTTTTCCATGAGGGGTTGTATGAATCACCGTATGTGTTTGGCTCGGGTTTGAAAGTGTACCACTTATCTCCCGCTTCGTCGGTACGCGTGGATGCGTAGTCCGCAAAAGCTGTTCCGGGGAGTTTCACACAATCACGAGTGTCATGGGGACCACTACATAATTCGCATGAAGAAGTGATTTTGTTCACTTGGCTTGAAGGCTTCGGAGCTTCGTAAGATTTCATGAGAAACTTGACTTGGTCCTCAAGTTCCATGATCCTACGGTCGGGAGTGCTAGAATTGTTCGAAGGCAAAGATATTGCCTTGACCGTTTTGTTCAAATCACGGGGATCATTCCAACTTTCGTTGTCATAGAGAGCAAGATCTTCTATGAGTTCCCATGATTGTTCCGCACTAAGATCACGTAGCTTACCACCGGCCGATTGGTCAATGGTTCGCCTCGTGGAGATGTCGATATGGTCATAGAAGATTTGGACTTGGAGCCAAAGATCTATGCCATGATGAGGAACTTTTTGGAGTAAGTCCTTGAAACGAGTCCATGCTTCATAAAGAGATTCATTTTGACGTTGTTGGAACATCAAGATGTCATTCCTAAGCTTAGTAGTTCTCCCCGGTGGGAAAAATTGAGCAAGGAAACGAGTGGTGAGATCATCCCATGTGGTGATGGATCCCATGGGTAAACGCTCAAGCCATTGACTAGCTTGATCCCGTAGAGAGAATTGGAATAGGCGTAAACGGGTAGTCTCTCTAGTCTCAACACCTAGGTCTATGGAATCTACGATTTTGAGAAAGTCCTTAAGATGTTGGTTTGGATCTTCGGAACGAAGTCCATGGAATGCACATCCGCTTTGCACCAACCGGATGGTGTCGGATCGCAGGGGGGTCACATTGTCTACGGTGAGCTCAATGGTGTTTCGGTAGCCTTGGTGGCAAGGTCGGGAATACTCTCCTAAGGTTCGGGGCCTAAGGTGTAACACCCCCAATTCATGGATGCAGCGGAATTCGAACTGGGTGTTACTTGACGGCACAATAGTCACAATAATAGAAAACGAACTCTAATTGAGTCGTTTTAAAAGATGTATCATTCAAATTATATAAATATCAGAGGTTACAAAATGAGGTCCCAATTGGTTCCATGTTTACAAATCACATTAAGTGAGTTTTTGAATGATAATAAAATTTATAGCCCTCTTGAACATCCGTGCCCTTCCGTGCCATCCTTGATCGTCATGAACCTGAAATACATGCTTGAGAGGTCAACACAAAGGTTGAGTGATATTCATAGAGTTTGTTAAATCGTTTGAACACAATATGTTGGTAGTGTGAGTTATAGGCTCACACCAATGTTTGGAAAACAAAACAGGTAGGCTACGTTATTATACGCCCGGAACAGTTATTATACACTAAGCTTATGACACCATAACGTTAACGTGTACCAATATCGATCGGCAGATTTATCCCGGTAGGTACTTTGCTAACATACCTAAATCTCAAATATTAATGCATTTGTTTGAACTTAGTCAATACAAATGGGATTCGTCAATCCCAATAGGCCTATTCACAATATTTGCGCTCACTATTGCTAGTGATTAAATGGTTCATAATAAGGAATCTCGGTTTAGCAAGGTCAGTACTTAGTGATAATAAAACAATCAGGCAAGCATACAATTTAAAAACATTGTGCTCGGTTAAAAATAGCATGTACTTCCCCCAAGGGTTTGTAAAACAATTAATTAATGGAAAGTGGGGCTATGAACTCACCTTAAGTAAGACAGAAAGTAATGAATGTAACAGTTGAATCGTGAAGGTTTCTACGAGCAACCTATAATAGAATGTTGCGACTTAGGATCGGAGTAAAGAATATAACGGAGTGCCTATATATATATCTTGCATTTAGTCCATGATGTGGTATGATGTATATTGTATGTCTTTGAAAGAAAAGATTCATGAACATGTATGTTTGGTATATCGTTTACTACCGTTCGGGCTGACATATTTCAGAAGTCATGTTAGTAAGCGTTCGAGGAGCCAGGACACTTTAACTCGTAAATCCACAACTCATCTCGATGGCTTACATAATGAACTCCTCACATGAGGCTCCCTACTATTGTAGTAGTTGATGAAATATATAGATATAAGTTTTGATCCGAAAAGTTACATGTCCGATATTTGAATAAACTTAGGAAAGTTTATTAGTACATGAAGATTGTTATTAGGGGTAGTTTCATAAGTCTTGAATGACCATTTTCTCTTGGTAATATCTCATGGTTTCCTTTTAAGTGAAGTAGATCCAAATTGCATGTTCATGTTATCGCCTAATTCATTGTTTCATGTTTACGCCTATGTAAGTTGTTATGGTCATTTCGTCATGGCCTAGCCATGACCTTTGGTCCTTGTTCCAAGGTCATGAGACTCAACCTTGGCTCTAGCCATGGTGGTGGTCTTGTTTATAGGTCATAAGACCTCTTGTTCATTTTAAAGTATAACCATAATATAGTGACTTATATATATGTAAATAGCTGTTAAGAAATTTAGAAATATTTCACTCAGAAAGTGTTTTCAAGGCTCGAGCTTTTTTGTTCCGGAAGGAAAACGTGATTCCGGACAACTTTCGTGTTTTAACTTTTTCATGAAACGGACCAGAAAGGCCTCTTTTTGCGTGTTTTCTATTCTGTCACAGAAACATTTTGGCAGTTTTGCCGGAAAGTTTTGGTAACTTCAAATCGCCATAACTTTTGACTCGTATACTCGTTTTAGGTGGTTCAAATTGCTACGGTTTCCTTGTTAAGTCCTCTACTGCAATATGTAATAATCCAATATCATATTTTTACCATTTTGATCAGGTCTTACCAAGAAAATCACTAGTTTACTTGTTTTAATAACTTGTTTTAACAATCATATACAATAACTTGTTTTATTCATTTTTATACATCATGGACATTACTACAAGACATAATATAGCAAGAATAACATGTAAATAACATGAACATGATAAATTAACAAGAAACATGTTAGGGTTTGGCTTACAACTTGTGGCTTTCAACAAAGAAAGGAAAGTAACTAGTAAGGATAGGACTTTGATAGACTTGCTTCAACCCTTTTTCACTTCATGCAATCTTTCTACCCTTGGTATTCTTGAAAGATGGATGTTGAAGGTTTAGGTGACTTGAGTGGGTTTAAACTCAAGAGAAATCACCAAGTATATGAGGTTATGGAAGTGTTTTGAGAACCTAAGATCAAACTAGGGTTTCTACCTTGAACTTGCACTTGATCCTTGCTAGAACTTTGAAAGAAATAAGCTAAGTGTGAAGTGGTTTTGGGGTTGGGGATGCACGGCACAAGGAAGGGGGGAGGGAGTATTTATAGTCCAAATGAGGAGGTTAGGAAACTACTAGGAAATTACCAAAACTTGGTGACCAAGTTGTAATTTAATGGTGATCTAGGGGTAAATTCATGAGATGAAGCCACATGGGTGTGACTCCCCCCTCCTAGGGCAGTTCATGAGTGGATAGGAAGGGATGAGTTGGTCTTGGATGATATTATCCAAGTATTGGATGAGTTTTGACTCCGAGAAATGCCAATCGTAAATGATTAAGCCTCAAAACGTAAAACCGGGTGTCGTAAAATCATGGAATTTGAAAGTATTGTTAAACATGTCCATATAGTCCATAATAAAATATAAAATGAGTGGTAGGTTCTATCGGGTGCTAAAACCCTGCTAAAAACTGGAAACACGGGTCTAAAACGCGTAATTCGCGTAAAATGCTGAACTGGAAAACGTAAAATTCCAAAACTTTTGGAATTGTCATAAAATGATAGAAAATCATATTTCTATTGTTTATGACGTTTTATGGTTATATCGGGATGCTGGAAAGACGTCTAAACCTAAAAGTAAATCTCGGACACGGCTTTGTGATTTTTGCAGAAATGATCCGACGAGCGTCAAACTCTCGGATTATCATTAAAATTGTTTAACTTACGAGAATATGAAATAAAAATTTCTGAGATGAATAGTGAAAAAGTGAATAGTAAAAAGTGAATAGTAAAAAGTGAATAGTAAAAAAATTTCAGGAATAAAAGTTAACCTGAAATTGCGAATTGTTACAGTCTCTACCCCTTACGGGGAACTTCGTCCTGAAGTTCTGTGTGTGTTATACGTTGTAGTGGTGTCGATGAAGAGGTGTGGTTACTTATGAGAAGTTTGTTTCTAAGAAAACATACGGGTGACTGCTCCCAGCATAACATGATCCCTCCTGAATTAGACATAGGTGATCAGGCTATGTATAATTTAGGACCGATAATGTGATGTTCGGTTTAGTCACGTAGTAATGTGTTTCTTAAAAGTTTTAGATGGTATTCAATCTTGTAAAGCTGATGAGGTTGCTTATGGTGTAACTAAGGATGATTTGAGCTTTAAAAGTGCATCAAGATCAGAAAGTGAGCTTGTGGGATTAAGGGTTGTGAAGATGATGATGGTGAGAAGGTTAAGAAGGTTTGTGTTCTTCATTTTGGTATGTTGAGATTTAGTGGTTTGTGATGAAAGTTGGAAATGAAGGCATGATATTGATTTATAGGGTGATATCAACGAAGTGATTTTTCTAAGATGGTGGTAGAATATCTTGGAGTAACATGATGTGAAACAATAAAGTGTTAACAAAATAGCTTGAAGTAAAATTTGTTGGATGGTTTATAAGATAACTGAGTAAATCTTATAGAATGGTAATAGTCTACTAAACAATCAAATTGGTTTGGAGATAGGAAGTACAATAGATGAGAGTTATCACAAAGAGCTGTTTATTGAACATCAAATATTCTTAAGTCATAAAACTCCCATTACTAGGGATGACATACACGTAGTACAACAGAGTGCATAAATAAATATGACTGCTAAGTTCTAAACTTCATTGTTCTGCAGTGTTGTTGAGATTCTGATAAGCTCCTTCTCCTCTTATCATATATGCTTTCCATTGGATGTCTTCAACTTGTTGGCCTTGGCTGTTGGGGACATCTGTTCCTGTAATGACCACTTTCTTCACACCCGAAGCATATAACTATTGGTTGTGCGTTGCTACCGGTAGCTACAGTCTTGGCTCTACAATTCTGGGCGAGGTGTCCAGTGTTTTGACAGTTGCGACACTTAGCCGGGCAAGGACCAGAGTGATGGAAATTGCACTTAGTACACTGTGGTTGAGTCCCAGTATATCCACCTTTGGTTGGTGCAGCAACATAAGTCGTTGCAGTCCCTTGTCTTTTGTTTTGCTGGTTATGATGGTTGTTGTTGTTGTTGTTGTTACTTCCATGGTTACCATCCCATGGTCGCTTGTTGTTGTTGGTTCTATTGTTATTGTTGTTGGAGTTGTTGCAGTTTTGTATTTGGGTTTCCGCTGTCTGCACCACCTGATCCATGAGGCTGCGAGACATCCGCATAGCCTCATCAAGTGTTTTGGGACTAGACGTAATCATGTTCCCTTGTATGCTTGGTGGGAGTCCCCAGATATATTCTTGCAACAGTTTCTCATTTGTCGAAACCATCATTGGGCATAGTATCCTTAATTCATGGAATCGGCGGTTGTAACTCAGGATGTCGGTTCCTTTAACAGCATGGTTCCAGAATTCTACTTCTGGATGACAACATGGTTCCTTTAACGGCATTTCACTGTGAGGGCAATACTCTTTCTTCATGTTATCCCCAGAAAGCTTATAATCATTTTGGATGTCCATTGGTTGAGATACTAAATTCCACCATGATAATGCTTCATCCAATAGTGGACCGGTGGCATATTGGACTTTCTCATTCTCGGTGCATTTGTTGATCAATACTACTAACTCCGCTTTTTCAAACCAGGGGTTAAAATTTACGGCTCCATTAGTACCTTTGTAATTGGTGGGTTGGCAATTTAAATAACCGTTGAATGTGCAGCTCTTATATACCGGATCAATATTTATTACTGGAGGACCGGATGGGTTCGGTCCTCTGGTATTGATGGTAGTTGCAGCAACTCGAACAGCTTTAGCAGTTCTAGTAGTTTCAGCAGTTCTTGCAGTTTTAGCAGTTCTAGTAGCTTTAGCGGCTGTTGCGGCCTGTGTAGCTATGGCTGCTCGTTCCGTAATAAGTGCTGCATTGATACTGTCCTTTACCAGTTTGCGGATGGCAGCTTGCGTCATCGTTGGTGGTGTCTTTTTCTTTGGCGCCATGATTCTATTATATAAAAGGTATGTCATGAGTAGAGAGTTGTGAAATAAGCATGATTTTTGATGGGGAATGATAGAATAATTATGGTTGAAGATTTAAAGGCATAACACATGATAGTATAAAACAAAAGTTTTATTCATACAACGTTGGTTGATTTACAAAATCGAAACTTATTACAAGCTTCTTCAAAATTTACTAACTGATACTTTCAGTTTAGTAATTACAACGTTTTTACTATCGCTAGTTATTACATGGATTTACTAACTGAGTCTAATCAGTATAGTAGTACAAAAGATAACTAGTATCATCACACTAGTCTATGGCGGGTTAGAAGGTCCGAGCAGCTCTGATTGATCGGCAACTTCTTGGTTTAGTGTGTCATAGAGGTACGAGTCGATGAAGTTTGAGAGGCTATAGTTTTCATGTTGACTTTCTTGTTGGATCAATGGTGGTCGAGGTACGATCCATAATGAATGATCCAAATCATCACATGTAGGGATAACAAAGGGAAGAGATAGTGGTGGTGGTAATGGTTCTAGAACATATTCGTACTCATTATCCTCCTCGGAGTCTGCCTCAACATAATTTTGTTCAAAATAATTAGAAATATTCATCGCAAAATTAGTTGGCATCGGTTCATCCTCTTCCTCATCGGTTGGATCTTCGAAAGGTTCTTCTTCGTCATCAGAAGCGAAGGCATTTACGAAGTCAAATCCGAACTCGGGTGAGGGTGGTAAGACTTGGAAGTTATTAGGTAGAGTGGGCACATAATCAGGAGAAGTGGGTACGCACATGATTTCTATAAGAAGAATTACAATGTTAGAACAATTCAATGTTTATGGGAAGTGCTCAAAATGTGAGAAGTGTGTATCATAAAAATGTCTACGGGAAATGCTCAAAATGGGTATATATGAATATACTAATATGTTTGTGTAACATAACATGCTTACTAAGTCCATAATCGTCTGGAGGATGGAAGACACGGAGAGCGGAAGGCTATAAAATGTTTTTGTTTGTAATTGCGGTTATAGTTTAGGTCTCAATTAGGCCCGTTTCTCTATAACCATGGCTCTGGTACCAATCTGTAACACCCCCAATTCATGGATGCAGCGGAATTCGAACTGGGTGTTACTTGACGGCACAATAGTCACAATAATAGAAAACGAACTCTAATTGAGTCGTTTTAAAAGATGTATCATTCAAATTATATAAATATCAGAGGTTACAAAATGAGGTCCCAATTGGTTCCATGTTTACAAATCACATTAAGTGAGTTTTTGAATGATAATAAAATTTATAGCCCTCTTGAACATCCGTGCCCTTCCGTGCCATCCTTGATCGTCATGAACCTGAAATACATGCTTGAGAGGTCAACACAAAGGTTGAGTGATATTCATAGAGTTTGTTAAATCGTTTGAACACAATATGTTGGTAGTGTGAGTTATAGGCTCACACCAATGTTTGGAAAATAAAACAGGTAGGCTACGTTATTATACGCCCGGAACAGTTATTATACACTAAGCTTATGACACCATAACGTTAACGTGTACCAATATCGATCGGCAGATTTATCCCGGTAGGTACTTTGCTAACATACCTAAATCTCAAATATTAATGCATTTGTTTGAACTTAGTCAATACAAATGGGATTCGTCAATCCCAATAGGCCTATTCACAATATTTGCGCTCACTATTGCTAGTGATTAAATGGTTCATAATAAGGAATCTCGGTTTAGCAAGGTCGGTACTTAGTGATAATAAAACAATCAGGCAAGCATACAATTTAAAAACATTGTGCTTTGGTTAAAAATAGCATGTATTTCCCCCAAGGGTTTGTAAAACAATTAAGTAATGGAAAGTGGGGCTATGAACTCACCTTAAGTAAGATAGCAAGTAATGAATGTAACGGTTGAATCGTGAAGGTTTCTACGAGCAACCTATAATAGAATGTTGCGACTTAGGATCGGAGTAAAGAATATAACGGAGTGCCTATATATATATCTTGCATTTAGTCCATGATGTGGTATGATGTATATTGTATGTCTTTGAAAGAAAAGATTCATGAACATGTATGTTTGGTATATCGTTTACTACCGTTCGGGCTGACATATTTCAGAAGTCATGTTAGTAAGCGTTCGAGGAGCCAGGACACTTTAACTCGTAAATCCACAACTCATCTCGATGGCTTACATAATGAACTCCTCACATGAGGCTCCCTACTATTGTAGTAGTTGATGAAATATATAGATATAAGTTTTGATCCGAAAAGTTACATGTCCGATATTTGAATAAACTTAGGAAAGTTTATTAGTACATGAAGATTGTTATTAGGGGTAGTTTCATAAGTCTTGAATGACCATTTTCTCTTGGTAATATCTCATGGTTTCCTTTTAAGTGAAGTAGATCCAAATTGCTTGTTCATGTTATCGCCTAATTCATTGTTTCATGTTTACGCCTATGTAAGTTGTTATGGTCATTTCGTCATGGCCTAGCCATGACCTTTGTTCCTTGTTCCAAGGTCATGAGACTCAACCTTGTGTTTTAACTTTCGTGTTTTAACTTTTTCATGAAACGGACCAGAAAGGCCTCTTTTTGCGTGTTTTCTATTCTGTCACAGAAACATTTTGGCAGTTTTGCCGGAAAGTTTTGATAACTTCAAATCGCCATAACTTTTGACTCGTATACTCGTTTTAGGTGGTTCAAATTGCTACGGTTTCCTTGTTAAGTCCTCTACTGCAATATGTAATAATCCAATATCATATTTTTACCATTTTGATCAGGTCTTACCAAGAAAATCACTAGTTTACTTGTTTTAATAACTTGTTTTAACAATCATATACAATAACTTGTTTTATTCATTTTTATACATCATGGACATTACTACAAGACATAATATAGCAAGAATAACATGTAAATAACATGAACATGATAAATTAACAAGAAACATGTTAGGGTTTGGCTTACAACTTGTGGCTTTTAACAAAGAAAGGAAAGTAACTAGTAAGGATAGGACTTTGATAGACTTGCTTCAACCCTTTTTCACTTCATGCAATCTTTCTACCCTTGGTATTCTTGAAAGATGGATGATGAAGGTTTAGGTGACTTGAGTGGATTTAAACTCAAGAGAAATCACCAAGTATATGAGGTTATGGAAGTGTTTTGAGAACCTAAGATCAAACTAGGGTTTCTACCTTGAACTTGCACTTGATCCTTGCTAGAACTTTGAAAGAAATAAGCTAAGTGTGAAGTGGTTTTGGGGTTGGGGATGCACGGCACAAGGAAGGGGGGAGGGAGTATTTATAGTCCAAATGAGGAGGTTAGGAAACTACTAGGAAATTACCAAAACTTGGTGACCAAGTTGTAATTTAATGGTGATCTAGGGGTAAATTCATGAGATGAAGCCACATGGGTGTGACTCCCCCCTCCTAGGGCGGTTCATGAGTGGATAGGAAGGGATGAGTTGGTCTTGGATGATATTATCCAAGTATTGGATGAGTTTTGACTCCGGGAAATGCCAATCGTAAATGATTAAGCCTCAAAACGTAAAACCGGGTGTCGTAAAATCATGGAATTTGAAAGTATTGTTAAACATGTCCATATAGTCCATAATAAAATATAAAATGAGTGGTAGGTTCTATCGGGTGCTAAAACCCTGCTAAAAACTAGAAACACGGGTCTAAAACGCGTAATTCGCGTAAAACGCTGAACTGGAAAACGTAAAATTCCAAAACTTTTGGAATTGTCATAAAATGATAGAAAATCATATTTCTATTGTTTATGACGTTTTATGGTTATATCGGGATGCTGGAAAGACGTCTAAACCTAAAAGTAAATCTCGGACACGGCTTTGTGATTTTTGCAGAAATGATCCGACGAGCGTCAAACTCTCGGATTATCGTTAAAATAGTTTAACTTACGAGAATATGAAATAAAAATTTCTGAGATGAATAGTGAAAAAGTGAATAGTAAAAAGTGAATAGTAAAAAAATTTCAGGAATAAAAGTTAACCTGAAATTGCGAATTGTTACATAAGGGGTTCTAGTGGTGGGTTTTGTTGTGGTGGGATGACGGGTTCAAAGATGTTACCACCTTCTATGATGTCGGATGGTAAAGACTTACGAACAAAGGCACGAAGAAATAAGATAGACTAAAGAAAACCTAAAAATAAAAATAAAATCTTACTAGAAAGGAATCTAGCAAGTAGACCTAATAAAAAGAAATCCTAACCTAGACAATAACTATTCCCCGGCAACGGCGCCAAAAACTTGATGCGTGGGAATCGCAACAGGCTTTACCTCTCGAGGGATCTCGAGAAGCTTACAACCCCCACCAGGCAGTGTACCTGATCGTTGTAGTATAGTATAGTGACAAGTACCGGGGGATTGATCGTTCAGCTTAGGAATAGTGTCGCTAGGATTAGAAAACCTAATTACTAGTTCTAAAGATGAGGGATGATTATTTTTGTATTTTTTATGTTTTTTAGAAAGCAAGTAAAATCTCGGGTTTTGGAAGAGTGGGCGGAATTAGTTGCTATTCAACTAACCCAAAACTAAGATGCAATCAAAATAAAATACTAAAAATGAAATTAAACTAATTTATACTAAGGTTGTGAGCAGTAATTGGAGAAATTGTGTTTACTTAGACTTCACTACTCCCTAGATATCTTTTACACGTTAATTATTTGTTATAATTGTATGGATGACGGATTGTATTCCTTAATACCATTCATGGGGTGGCATACATAACTCCCCAATGATATGAGCTCTTATCTCCTCCTACACCATGACCCAGCACAACTATAGGGATTGTAAACAGTGGCTCATGCATTAAATACAACCAATAAAGACCTAGTACGCCTCGGTTCATGTTTCTTAAGACGTTCAAGCATGTTACCATTTGGAGATCTGCCAGTTTTCTTAAGCCTAACATATAAAATCATTCATCCAAGACAAGAATAGACAAGTAATCAACACATAATCAATATCTAGGTTTCATTAGATCTAAGCAAACACAAAAGACATCTAGCCTAGCATAATGGAATTGAGACAAGAACAAGATATAGACAACCAACACATAGACATATTGATTGAATTAGAAGAACACTTATCTCAATTACAATGCAAGGTATCAAGGGTTTGGAACCCTTGAAAAACCTGTAAAAGTTGCACCAAATTCGTCTTTAGGGTTTCACCAAAACTTCTCTCTCCTCTTTTATGTAAAAAACTAGAAAACTATATATAGGAAAACTGGGGTGACGGCGTCAAGAGCAAGGGTGTGACGCCGTCATCTCGCCGCCAAATACTTCCTCGGACGGCCTTGATCTACTTATGACGGCCTATGTGACGCCGTCATCAACCACGGTATTTTATTCTTGGGACTCTGACGCCGTCAAGAGCAACTCTTGACGCCTTCATGCACTGTTCCCAGCATAGAAATTTGAGACTTTGCCGTTTTCTTCACTTTTATGCTCCAAAAACGTCCAAAATGGCTTCTTTTCCAGAATTCACTCTCCAAGTACCTAAAATCACAAAAGGAACGATTTAAGGCAATATTTGATCAAATAAAGTCGGATTCGGGCTTAAATGACCCCCTAAAAACGGATCATTTTTCGCCTCATCAATAGTACTCCAAGAACCCCACAACAAAATGGGGTTGCTGGAAGGAAAAATAGAACCCTCATTGAGGCAGCAAGATCAATGCTTGCAGACTCCAAATTACCCACAATGTTTTGGACTGAAGCAGTCAGTACTGCCTGTCATGTCTTGAACAGGGTATCCATCACTAGACTTCATGTCAAGACACCTTATGAACTTCTCACTGGGAAAGTTCCACACATACATTACCTTAAGCTTTTTGGATGCAAAGTGACTATTTTGAATACTGCTGATATACTGGGTAAGTTTGATGGGAAAGCTGATGAGGGGTATATAGTTGGCTATTCAGCTCATAGCAAGGCCTATAGGGTTTATAATCTGAATGCTAAAAAGATTGAAGAGACCCTTAATCTAAGATTTCCTGAAGATCAGCCTAACATTCAAGGACAAGGCCATTCTTGGTATTTTGACCTAGACTATTTGACTGACTATTTGGGTTATACTAGGCATGCTTCTAATCCTGATGCAGGTTCCAAAGATCCAAATTCTAACCCTGCAGGTTCCATGGATGATGACTCAGAATGTGAGTCTGAGCCAGAAGAGAATACCATTGTTGTACCATCTTTTCCACCTAACCATTTTGTAGGTAATCACTCTGCTGCTGAACAAGATGATGAGTCACATTATGCAGAGGATCTTGCAAGATTGCAGAAGCAGGAACATGCCGCTACTAAGGAAGCTCAGAAACTCAATGACAAGGTTACACAAGAGACTGAAGCTATCCTACATCAATCAGCACAAGCAGTCAGTGGAAACAAGGATACTGCTGATGATTCTACTGAAGGCATACCTCTTCCCACTGATAAGATCTCAGATGCTGATTCTGCTGATCCTCACTCTCCCATCTCTAATGAAGTATCAGCAGACTTTGATAAGCCATTTACAAGATTTCCAAGTCCTTCTGATCTTGGAAATTATCAGCCAAAGCCTAGCTTGTTTCACTCAGCTTCTTATGATACTGAGTTTGGGCCTACAGTCACCAACCTTGATGCCAAAATTGATGTTCCACCTACAGCTACAAAAAGGATTCATAATGCTCATCCCCTCTCAAAGATTATTGGAGATCCTAAAGACCCTGTTAGAACTAGAAGCACTGTCAAGAATACAAAATATGGAGAAGTTGCTTTCATCTCTTATGTCTACAATCAAAAGAGGAACAATCACACAGACTTCAAACATTGTCTGTTTGCCTGCTTTCTTTCTTAGATAGAACCCACTAGTGTTCCTCAAGCACTGGCTGATTCAAGTTGGCTATAGGCAATGCAAGAGGAGATGCTACAATTTAAGAATCAGCAGGTTTGGATTTTGGTTCCTCTTCCTGATGGTAAATATGCCATTGGGACAAAATGGATTCTGAAGAATAAAAGAGATGCACGGGGTATTGTGGTGAAGAACAAAGCAAGACTAGTGGCTCAAGGATTTAGACAGGAGGAAGGCATTGACTATGATGAGGTCTTTGCACCAGTGGCCAGAGTTGAAGCTATAAGGATCATTTTGGTCTATGCCTCTTACATGGGCTTTATGGTTTATCAGATGGATGTTAAAGGTGCTTTCTTGTATGGTGAGATTGAAGAGGAGGTTTATGTGACTCAACCCAAGGGATTTGAAGACCCTGATCATCCTGAGTATGTGTACAAGGTTGTTAAAGCTCTCTATGGACTTCATCAAGCTCCACGAACTTGGTATGCTAGACTTTCCACATTTCTGCTGAAGAATGGTTATAGAAGAGGTGCCATTGACAAGACTCTATTCTTCAAGAAAGATTCAAGGGATATTATTCTTGTTCAAGTATATGTGGATGATATTATCTTTGGTTCAACCAAAGAAGCATGGTGTAGAGAGTTTGAAGATCTGATGAAGGGTGAATTTCAGATGAGTGCCATGGGAGAAATCACTTTCTTTCTGGGTTTGCATGTTCAGCAGAAACCTGATGGTATTTTCATACATCAGGAGAAATATGTAAAAGATATGTTGTCCAAGTTTGCTATGGAGAATGTCAGGACTGCCACTACTCCATATGAGGCTCCCAAACCAAAGAACAATCTTGCTCCTGATCTCCCTGTGAATGTTCATTTATACAGGTCCATGATTGGTTCTTTGATGTATTTGACTGCCTCAAGACCTGATATTACATTTGCTGTGAGTGCATGTTCAAGACACCAAGTCACTCCACTTACTTCTCATATGAATGCTGTCAAGAAGATTTTTAAGTATCTTAAAGGCCAACCAAACTTAGGTCTTTGGTATCCCAAAGAGTCTCCATTTCAGCTAGCAGCTTATAGTGACAGTGACTATGCTGGTGCCAATTTGGATAGAAGATCCACAACTGGAGGTTGCCAATTCCTTGGAAGAAGACTGATTTCTTGGCAATGCAAGAAACAGACCATAGTTGCTACCTCTACTACTGAAGCAGAGTATGTTGCTGCTGCCAATTGTTGTGGACAGGTTCTATGGATTCAGAATCAATTACTGGATTATGGGTATAACTTCATGAATACTACCATTTTCATTGACAATCAAAGTACCATTTGCATTGTTAATAATCCATTTTTTCATAATAGAACCAAACATATTGAAATCAGACACCACTTTATAAGGGATGCTTATGAGAAACATTTGGTTAAAGTGGTAAAAATTCACACAGATGAAAATGTGGCAGATTTATTAACCAAGGCATTTGATGGACCAAGGTTTCAATATTTGGTGGTCCATATTGGAATGCTAAACCCTTAACTGCAAAGTTTAAGGGGAGGCATATGCCTCAGGGGATGATGATGACTGTAAACTTTGTATAATTTGAATAAGTTGTATAATTTCTCAGTTTTTAACACTAACCCTCTAACAGTTTTGCAAGTTGTTTGGTGTATTTGCTTGTTTGATGTTTTTCTTGCAGATGTTCTGAGAATGTAAGATTCATGTTAAAGTCACCAAGAGCAAAAGTCAAAGGAATGTGGTCAAAGTGCTGAACATGGTTTCTACTAATTAATTGAAAATGCTGAAGGTCTTATACAATGGATAAATTTAAATAAGATCTTTTCATTCATTCATAGAAACAAATTACAGCTTACATTCAATGTTACAACTGAGTTACAATGATCATTCCTAAACATTTGGCTAATTTAGTACTACTAGCTTCTATCAATTATTACAAAATACTTGAGGCTATGACAAGTACAATGATGAAGCTGAAGATGAAAATGTAAGAAGAAGAGAAGGAAGACTGGGAAGATGCTCATGAATTAAAGTCAAGAGAATACTCAAGAACTTTGTTCCATGGCAACATTCCTCAATCATCTACTTCAGCTTCTCCTTTCCCTTACATATGATCTCAGCCTTCTTGCTCTCTCCAATATGTTCTTGATGTGGAAGACCAGGTCCTGGAGCAGGAAGATCCAACACCAAATTTTGTGATGTTGGAAGAGATGGATCCCTCTTACATGATCTTGGTTGGGATCTTTCTGGTGTGGAAGGAGGAAGAAAGATTGGATCTTCATTTTCTTCCTCTGAAGAGTCTTCATCAGAGGTATAGATGAAGGGAGAGACAAGCTCTCTCTCAGCAGGAATGGGCACATTGCTTGGTTCACCCTTCCTATGAGTATTCCATTGTCTTTCTTGCACATCCCATCGGTTCTCCAATGCTCTTTCAAAGTCAGAACCATCAAGCTCCCATGGATATGGTGGTACATCTTCTTCTGCTGATGGAGAAGAGGAATTTGGATCTGAGATTTCTGGGTGTGAAGACATGATTTTGATGGAGAATTGGGGTTAATTGAAAAATTAGGGTTTGAAAGATGATTTGGGGTAAATTGATGAATGAGATGTGTGATTTGGGGGTGATTAAATAAGCCAATTCTAGGCGTTACGATAATTAATGCGAGTTGGGTGGCACAGTAAAACCAAGATATTGACCGAAGATATTTTTACTTTTGGTTGATTCTGCTGATGGTTGACTATGCTTCAGCAGATTTGACTTTCATTTCTGCTGAAGGGTAAATTCAAAATTGGAAGTTTTTGAACTGCTTGTCAGACTTGGTCAATAATTTGTTCCGATAATTTTGACCATGATTGGGGAACTTCCAAATTTAACCCACTTTGCATATCTTTTCCGAATCAAAATTATTCGCTTATCACTCCAAATAAACGCATTATTCTCTGGAGTAATTCATAACCATCTCACTCAAGTTCATTCGAATGGCTCAACTTGAATTGAAGGGCGATCATAACAAATATGCTATTCTGAGAAAGGCAAAGGGACATGAAGAATTCAATTTAATGGTGGAATTTCTACAAAGGTCAAAGATTCACTATGCTTTGACACATAGTCCCGATTTGGTGTGTGAATCCTTGGTGAAGCAATTTTGGGCATCTGCTACTAAGAGGTCGGATACAGAGATTATGGCTGAAATTGATGGTGTAGAATATGTGGTGACAGAAGGGTTGATTAGGACAAAGCTTCAATTGGATGATGAGAATGGTGTATATCATTCCAACACTGCAGAGATTCTTGTTGGATTAAGAGAAGCTGGATATAAAAGTACTGATACATCCAAGTGGCACAACAATCAATTTTGTCCTAAGTGGAGGTATTTGGTGCATCTGCTGCTTCAATGTATCAGCAAAAAGTGTGGTGGATGGAACCAATTCTCTCTGCAATTAGGTTGTGGTATTGTTTGTCTTTCTAAGGGTCAAACTTATAATTTTTCTAGGTTTATTTTTGATAATATGCTAGAAAATATAGATAAACAACAGCATAAGTTCTTAATGTACCCTAGATTCTTACAAATAATTTTAGACATAACCACTATAGATAGAACCCATGTACCTATTAAAAGTCTAGGTTCTAAGTTGTTTGCCTCAATGAAAACTAATTATACTGGGGAACATTATCCTATGTTGGAAGCTATGTTGCCACAAGGCAATGCCAATATAGTTGAGGGTGATGATGCTGGAAATATGCCTGCTCCTAATGCTGCTGATGATGGTAATCCATCATCATCTGGTGTTGCTGCTGATGGTAATCCTTCAATGGTAATGGAGGAAGAGCCAGCTACAACTGCTGAACCATTACCTGATTCTACTGACTTACCACCACCTACCCCTGTACATATGTCACCTAGTCCTACCATTTCACTAGCTCAAGATGCTCCAGCTGAGCAAATTCATGAGTTTGAAGATAACTTACAGACTCTTAAACCTGAGCTTACTAGACTACCTTCCCCCAGTCCTTTGGGAGAGCAAATTAATGCAGGTTCTCCTAATGTTGTACATGAGTCTGTTTCTCCTGCTGGGTTCAATGAAGCTCCACATACCACTGAGCAATCTGCTGGTAGAGCAGAGGACCCTATTACTCTCACATTTGTATATGATTCCCTTAGCAGGTACATGAAAATGACTGAAGATCTCCAGAAAGAACTTGCTGAGACCAAGACTACTCTTGGTAATGAAATTAAAAGTTTGAAAACCAAGGTTCAAGATTTGGAGGCACAGCTAAGTCAGCAGAAGCAAAGTAAAGATGGATTGGATTCTACTGAAGTAGCAAAGGAGGCAAATTTGGATTCTCTTGAGATTCTAGCTGAAGTTGCTAAACAGTCTCATGTTGTTCCTTCTACAGTTGCTGAAGTACCTCAATCTAAACCAAAGATACTAGTTCAAAGAAGAAGTACAAGACAGTATTTGGCAAGGAAAGCTGCTTGATTGATGCTAAACCGTCAACTTAAATTGACCAGGTGATGGTCAACAAGGTCAAAGGCTTAGAGTCAATGCTCCGTGGAAGTATAGTGTTTCCCCGGGTCGTTATGCCCCGACGAGGTGTGGATGGTATTAAAACGGGTTTGTGATCGGGTGAAATTGGACAGGAATGGGTATAAGAGATTTGTGATGATTACACTACTGGAATATAAAAGAAAATAGCTTAAATACACTATATTAACAAGACTGGAAAGTCAGAAAGCCAGAAACGTTTAAAACTTAAAACGCGTACGTTCACGTTTAAATAAAACGTAAACGTACGAAATAAAAAGTAAAAACGGAAATCTGAAAACACCCAGGGGGTGAAAATGACTTTTTTAAAAACTTAAAAGTAAAAGAAAATTTTTAGAAAATTAAAATAAATTTTTACTGTAGGACCGAAAGTATAGTGATTTATGTGATTCGGGAAGTCTAGGTTGATGATTAATGATGAACTCCATATTTAGTTTTAGAGAGAGAAAGTAGAGAGATGGTGAAGAAATGGAAGTTTATTAAGAATGAAAGAACAATACAAAATTTCCCACACCCCTCATGAGGGGTATTTATAGGCTCATCCTATTACATGTATGCCTTTTGTACAATAGTAGTCCCTAAAGGCACAACTAAATACGTATCTAGTCCAATTCACGTATGTGACGTTATCTTTATAAAAGAGCGAGGCTAACAATCTCCCTCCAAGATATCGTCACACGTGAATGGTTACAATGAGACCTATAAATACATAAACAATGTAAATTACAACAATAGTAAACTATGTTGACGTTGTTGAAGCGCAGAGTCTCTGTAGTCTAGATACTGAGGCAGACTTGAAGTTCCTTTCATCCGACAAACTCGGCATTTGATCTTTGGCACTGACGAAACAAATCTTTGTAGCTCTGAACTTCAACTGTAACGGTCTAGTTAGGTTATTACTCCCTCCTAACTAGTGAGCCTTTATTCTTTTACCTGCTCCCTCCTGAACCGACAACACTTTTTTCATCACGCAGCGGATAAAGTAGATTCAAAAGTGTAGGCACATGGTGGTCGTTCAGGGAGCATCATGACAATATAACTCACATAACATTGCACAGAAGGTTGGTAATACGCTCCGATGAACACATCATTAGTACTTCTTCGGTTCCAGTGTAGGCACAATTCCCTTGAACAACCAACACACTAGAGATGAAACACTACTTCTTTTGGCATGTTCTTCTCCCTCCTGATGGTTGCGATGTATCGAAATCATCATACTATTGTGTGTACATGCCAAAATTACCCGTACTTTACACTTCTGATGCAATATAGATAGACCGTGTAAGCACAATTTGTGAGTATATGTCGCATAAATATACTCTCAATACTATTCTCTCAAATCAACCTGTAATCGAACCTCCTTTTTAATTCACCGGCTAATAGTAATGACCACATATGGAGACAGCCCGATATGACCAGCTTGAAAAAGATGTAATCATTCCATCTTGTGACTTAATGCTTGTACGATAGATGTGACTGAATACCTATACTAAGCACTACAATGTAACTCCTTTAAGTATGAGGTTGCACGAAATATTCGCCGCTTGAACAATCCACTACTTCGCGTGACACTGAGTACTACAACGTAACTCCTTTAAGTGATAGTTATACTGTGAGCACTACAACGTAACTCCTTACATCAGTAATAACTAGATGGTCAAGACTGAATTTTTTTAATTTGCGCAGACAAGTTATCTTCAAAAGTCGTACATCCAACCACCCCTAGACTTTGAGATAAATAAGTACACCTTTTGAAATGCCACTTCAAAATCAAATCGATAATACCGTACAAAAACCCCGTAGTCATTTTTGTTAAACAAACCAATTCTAGCCGTGAAATAATGTATCCCCATGAAAATTATAACACCAAAATACCACACTCAACCGAATAATATCAAAATTTGTATCCAATAAATTTTTGAATGAAAAATATTCGGATAGCAAATTTTAATTTAGTCACAAACAGTATTTCGTTTTAGCTTAATACCAAATACCAATAGACAATTGATATATCAATTAAACATAATGCATGATCCAGTATTCCAGTCCAAGTCAAAACTCAATCTTGTCCAAATCGTGTAAGCCCAAAAGATAAACCCGATCCACACCTTACACGTTTTAATATCCGGTCCAGTCATCCAACTCACTTCTATACATGGTTATGATAAATCCATTTGACCTAGACCTAAACTCACATATCACAAATATACCGCCCCCATCATTTCACTCTCTAAAAATCTGCTATAATCTTCAAACAGATCTTTGCAATTCAACATCCTCAACAAATCAATTGATTAATCTCATCTCCAACCATCATCAATCAAATCCGAGTGACTCGAACACAATTCCAATTACTACCCCACCTAAACATTTCGATTTCATCTTAGTACGAATCAAGGGTGCTTCTTTGAAGGCTTCTAGATCCTTTGAAGGGTCTAAGGTAGGGTTCTACACGATTGTTTTCGTTTTGTGTTGATGTTAGTATTTGAATCGAACATAAGGTAGACATAAACACTCTTGTTTTTGTCCAATCTTGATGATGGTTCGTATATTCAACAAGAAGGATTGCATCACATGGATCAATGATGTTTCATGTTCAAACTAAAAAAATCTTAACGATTTGAGGGAAAGTTTGAACAAGCTGAGATATTGATTTGTTTTATTTTTATTTCGAGTCTTCATTGTGATAGATGTAGGATTGGGTTTTGGTTGTTTTATTTTTTGGTTTTGGTTCTGAATCGAATCTGTGTTACATCTTCTTTTCCGTTCGTTTTCTTTTTGCTCCTTGGACTGATGTTGCGTATAGACTGTAGTCAACTAGAGTTGGTATTATGGTTTGTGGTCGAGGTCTCTTTCATCTTCATTTCTCGAAAAATGTCAAAAATTTCCGAAAGTTTTTTGTCCGAAAAAGTTCTCGATATTTTTCTTCTAACTTTTCGAAAATTTTGAACGTATCGAGATCCTAGTTTTCGAGATCTTCGGTTATCGAGAACCTGATTTCGATAACAAGGATATGGTGTTCTCGAAAACTACTCATGTTCTCGAAAACAGGTACATATCGAGATTTCTTATGCAAGAAATTCCGATTAGATTCCGGCTATCATTTCCCAGTTTCCGATGAATTTTCCGATGTGATTTCTGACCTTATTCTTGACCACGATTCACGGTAATGAACAAAAATAGCCATAATATGATATAAGTAATACAAAACTGCAACTGATGTCTTAAAAGACCAAAAGAAACAGTTTGGTGGACTATTTCGACCATTTGGATACATAAAATATGTATAACACTGTTGTAACCCACAAAAAGATAAGAAGAAAAAAAATTTCCGATCCAAAAAATATGGGATAACAAACAGCATCATACACTCAATCGAACCACAAAAATCATGAAAAACAAACACCGTGAGCTCTGATACCAATTGTAGGACCGAAAGTATAGTGATTTATGTGATTCGGGAGGTCTAGGTTGATGATTAATGATGAACTCCATATTTAGTTTTAGAGAGAGAAAGTAGAGAGAGGGTGAAGAAATGGAAGTTTATTAAGAATGAAAGAACAATACACAATTTCCCACACCCCTCATGGAGAGTCATGAGGGGTATTTATAGGCTCATCCTATTACATGTATGCCTTTTGTACAATAGTAGTCCCTAAAGGCACAACTAACTACGTATCTAGTCCAATTCACGTATGTGACGTTATCTTTATAAAAGAGCGAGGCTAACATTTACACTAATTAATTATTTAATATTAATTAATTACTTATTATTACTAATTATTAATATTTAAAATACTTAAATATAATACAATATTAATTAAATATTAGAAAAATGAAAATAAAATTTCTAAAATTATAAAATAACTAAAAAATTAATTTTAAAATTAAAAATAAGTATTTTTGTCTTTTTCTGGTTTTTCTATTAATTAATTACTAATTAATTATTAATTACCTAATTAAATTATTTTAAATTAAGAAAAATACTAAATGGACAGTAAAAATTCTAGAAAAATTCCTAAAATTATATTATGATATATAGAGGCTAGGAAAAATATAAAAACTAGGTCTTACTTTATAAAAATTAATTATGTTATTTAAAACTAATTATTAATTAATTATTAATTAAACTATTATTAAATCTAAAAATTACTAAATGACAACAATAAAATCTATAAAAATTCCTAAAATTATTTTAAGTTACCTGGAACCTAGGAAAAATATAAAAAAGTGGTGCTATTAAATAAAAAACTATTACTTCTATTTTAAATGTTAATATTAAATTATCTAACAAAAATTGTAAAAAATATCAAACAAGGAGAGAAAAATCTTGAAAAATTCTTAAATATACTTTATAATACCAGGAACAAAAGAAAAATATGAAAATACAAAAGTACTTATTAATAAGATAAAAATAAAATTCAAATAGATAGCTTCTATTAAATAGAAGCTATCACTATCTTTAAAGCTTTGATTTCTGGTTTCTCTTGTTTGAAAGCTTCTATAAACTGAAAATGATACACTATTTATGAAATGGAATCAGCTAGTGCTCAAAACTAAGCCCTTGGAAGTGCTTAAGCCTAGACAGTTGACTTTGGTCAACTGTGGGAGCTTTTAAGCTTAAAAATAAGCTACAAGCTGAAAACTTGATGGATTCTAGTGCAAGTGAGTTGAGTGGACTGATGTGAGGCAAGAAAAACTAACAAGAATCACTTGAAGGCAAAAATGGGTCAAAATTTAGCAAATTGACATACTTGCATAGCAGTCCACTGTTCACCTATTGCAGCTAGGGAAAAAGCTAGCTCAAGTGAGCTTTTAGCTAACCCAAGGCTTGAAATGTTTAGAGAGCAATCTAGGATAACTAAAGGAACCAAGTTAGACCAGTGGGACCCACCATGGTGAGCTGTGGGACTCAAAACAGATGGGTGTTTGTGACAGCAGACCCTGAGACAGGGGATTATCTCCCCCTGCAGCTCTCTTTGGAGCTTGGGTGGGGCCCACACAAAAATTGCAAAAATCTAATGACTATGGGGTTTCAAAGATGAGGTGGGACACTACTTAATCTAAAAAGCACAAAGCCTAAAAAACAAATACACAAATCAAGAAAATTAATGCCATTTTGGGAAAACTTGAAAGAGTGCAAATTTAACTTTCTAGGAAAACTTACAAGGTTGACTTAAATGAGATTTAAACCTATTTTAATGACTGATTATGTTATAATTGGCTAAATGGAAATGAAATTGAGTTATGATTACCATTAATGAACCATTATGCAATTTTGTGGAACCATGTTCCTAACAGTAAACAACCTATTGAGCTAAAACAAAGATTTTGACTTTTTCTCTGAATATGACCAAACCAAAGGTTGAATTGCATTAGATTCGACCTAAGAATGATGAACAATGAGAACTTAACCTATTATAGTAACTACAACCTAGCTTAACAGCTTAATCCAAACACCCCCTAATATATCTACTAATTTTACGTTTCAAGTGTTTCAACTGAATTAAGCTGAGATATGGATATAGACTTGAAACTTAAGCTAAATGAAACATATGCAAGCTGAAATTAGCAGTAAATAGCACTATGATAAGCTAAATGAGATAATGTTAATTCATGACTAAATTAGGAAAAACTAGTAATTATGAGAAGAGTTGAAGGCAAGACAGTAAACAAGCAACAATTTATATCCACTACAGTAGATAATCATAAAATCACAGACCAAACACTGATTTAAGCATACAATGAGTAGTTTCAAATAAGCAGTTTTAATTAAGCTAAATGAGAGGGTTGACTCACAAACCAAGGCAGTTGAATAACACTTCAAACTACTTTCTAACTAACCCTATTGCTTCCCAGAAGCTCTAAACCATAGTCCATAGCTTCTTCTTTTCTCCATCTGCTTCTCTTTGATTCCATTTATTTTTTCAGTATATTTCTTTATTTTTGAGGAAACTAAAAATTTGTAATGAAACTTGATTTTCTGAATTGGAAGACTTATATTAATTAAAAGTAAACAAATTACAACTGAAGGTTTTACTGAAAATTATAGATTACAACAAATTCATACTGAGAGAATAAAATTAAAACTACAACTAACTACTAATTAACTAACACCTCGTCTTCTGTCTTTTTTCTCTCATTTATAAGCTTCAAAAATCATCCTTGGCATTATCCCACTTTAGTCTTGAGCCTTTGGATTGGTGGAATTGATCTTGACCGTTGAGTTGGTTTTGGCGGGAAAGAGATTTAACCACTTGGGTCTGATTACTTGTGCCACGGAGGGATAATTTTGGACTGGGGTGTTTGTTTGGAGGTATAAGGGTGTAGGGGTGATGATGGTTGCAGACTCACGTGGTGATGGTGATGATGGGGGGTTGCAGGGATAAGGGTGAGGTGGAAGGAGTTGACTGTTTTACTGAGGGGGGAAGTATTAATAAAACGGGGTGAGTAGTGGTGGGCTGGTTGTGATTTGGAAGGTGGGCTTGGGAGTGAGATGGGCCAAAGGTTTATGGATCAGGGTTAAATTTGTGTTGGATTTAGGTTTGTTTGTTAATTTTAAGCTTAACACCAAAAGGACAATTCATGTAATTTTCAAAACTTGTGGGCTGAATTTGCCAACCTTCCAAACTTGTTCCAAGGACTAAATTTTCCATGTTTCAATAATATGAGGACAAGAATTGCAATTTTCCATTTTTGGACCCACAAGGACTAAAACTGCCAATTTTGAAAGTTAAGGGACCAAAATTGTAATTTTCAAAACTGAGGGACTAAAATTGTAATTTCCTCAAAATTTTCATCCCGGGATTAAAAGTGACACAAGTGAATTCCCAAGGATTTGAAATGTCAATTTCCCATTTAAAAAATGCCCAGGGACTAAAACTGTCATTTTTCAAACTGCAGGGACCAAATGTGTAATTTTCTCAAAAATTTTACCCAAGGATCAAATTTGATAACTTTTGACTTTTAAATGCCTTGGGTTGACTTTTCTTTCGTTTTAAACCTTCAGGGACTAGTTTTGTCAATTTTTGAAACTTGAGGGACTGAAACTGCCAATTATGCAAACTTTGTTCGTTTTTTGTTTGTTTTTAAACATTTTGCATCAGAAACATATAAAACACACTTTTGGAATAATTTCTGTATTTTGATGCGTATTTGAGTGTTTTTGGATGTTTTGGCAGTTCAGATACGATAAAAATGATGAGTATTTACACACTCATCAATCCCCCACACTAAACTATTGCTAGTCCCTAGCAATACTGTTTTGAAAACTTGATGGATTTTAAACTCTTTACCAAAAGCCATCACTTCTGGAATAGCCAGGTGTAAGAACTGTGGCACACCTGATAACCGTGTGATTTTGAGCAAATCACCAGCTGTCAATGGATTTGATTAGTCTTTACCAAAAGCCGTTTGCTTCTGGACTAGCCAGCTCTTGATGGAATAGTCAACATCTTGGTGAGCTGATTACCAACTATGGATTTTCCACTGCCTTTACCACAAGCCATAATCTTGTGGGCTAGCCAACTCCTTTGCTTTTGGGGAGTTGAGGAACCATACAATTTTGGGCAAATTGCAAGCCGTCAACGGATTTGAGATGTCTTTACCAAGAGCCGTTTGCTCCTGGACTAGCCAATCCCTTTTGTCGTTTAGACACGGCGGACTGATTACCACAAAAAATTTTGAAGCACCAGTGAAAGATTTTTTAAATTTTTGAAATTTTGGCTAAAACGGGGGTATTATATAGTAAAATATGATAAAATTCGCTAGAATAGCGAATACCCCCCCACACACACTAAGCATGAATATTGTCCTCAATATTCAAAGTCCCGGCTACTATGCCGACATTTGGAACGTAAAAGGGCAACATTACAAGCTAAGCGTGGAAAACACCATTTTGTATTTTCACTACATTTGTAACCATTGTGGGGGACTCCCCCACACTTAGAGTGAAAACCCTATAAACATGCTACTGTTTTTGTTTACCGAGTCGCTAGCTTGACTCGACCCCGAATTCATTTGTCCTTGGGGAAGCATGATGTGGAAGAAGCAATCGCAATCGGACTTTCATTCAAGATGTTTGGACAAACATTTGAAGTACGTGAAAGTTCCACACCGATGAGATAAGTATCCGGCTCAAGATAATGATACATGAAAATGTCGGGATCAAATATAGTGTCCTCACTCCCGAAGGAGTGAAGAAGAGAAGAAGTCACCTTATAGGTGAAGAAAAGGAATAAAATCATGATAAAAAGCATGATTTGATCTTCTTCCTCGAGAGCAGGCTCCATAGCCTGAGTTTGGTTTTCAAATGGTAAGCTCGTAAACATCCCGGGAGGGTGGGTGGGAATTTGCAAATTCTCATAATTAAGAGCATCTCCCCCCGGGCTATCAAACTCCGGAGGAGTCATGATATGATGAGTGAGTTCACCGGAGAACTCCTCATGAAGAGAATCATTCACAAGATGTGAATTTGTGAACTCATGTTCCATTGTGGACTCATCACAATCCTCGTCAAAGATTGGATTGTTAGAAATCATAGTGAATTCAGATTCGAATTCAAATAGAGGATTGGTGAGAGTCGTATTGAATGTTTCGGGAACAAAGAGATTAACATTCTCAATTGGATTGTCGGGATAAGAAGTGAGTGACGGATCATGATAAAGGAGACTTTCAATTTCTCCCAGATCGGCTTCAAAGTCGAGGAGACCATCATCACTTTCCAATGAAAGTGGATTGATGTGAGTAAGTTCATCGGCGAACTCCTCAAGAAGAGGATCAATATTAGAATGTGGAAGTGATGCCTCGATATACTCAATGTCTCCATGAGATGTACAATCATCATTAAAATCTGAGAAAGTCTCAAAATGATCGTTTGAACACTCAAGAGGGGAAGGAATATCACACATGTGCTCAAGAGTTCCCTGTGACTCTCCTGGGATTGGGACAAGGATCTCAACACTAGACTTTATGAATTCATCAGATTCCTTATTAGGAACAGTGTCAAGATGCTCATCCCCCATGTTTAGAGAGTGAGTGTGAACTTCGGGTGCGATAACAACAGACTGAGGGAGTTGAGAAGGACTAGCAGACATGGGTTTTATAAATTTCATTTGTTCTTCTGCTAGTAATTCTATCATAGTCTTTTCTCCCTGATTTTCCGAGGAAGGAATCACAACAGATAAACTTGATGAACCCTTACAAAATTGAGAAATATCAAGGGTAACATCGTCATCATCATCGTCAAGAAGAGCAGCATTGCGAAATATGGCACGTGTTTTAGCTGCTTGTTCTAAGACTAGCAATTCTTCCTTGCTCAATTCGTTTCTAGCATCTCGTTCTTCAGCAAGTAATTCTGCCATAGATTTCTCATGAGAGTTTTGAAACGATGTAGTAGCCAACTCCTCCTTAAGTTCTTTCAATATCTCAAGAGCCTCTAGTAAAAGGTCTTGCTCGGTACCATGAGGAGTTGCTTGGATCATTTGGTACTGTGGAGGTGGGTCTGAAAATGAATAGTCGTAATTGTTACAAGGAAATGGATTCCTTGTTTGACAATCTGAACTGAAGTGTGGACCTCCACAGTAATCACAACAGTAAAACTGATGTGGCTGTGAGTCGTATGTGCTAAAGTCATAATTGTGATCAGGAGATTGCTCATAGACAAGCGTGCTTCCTGATTGACAATCAGAACTGTAGTGTGAACCACCACAGTACTCACAACAGTAAAACTGTTGAGTCTCATGGTGTGGTAGCTGGTGGAATGAATCAATCGTGTCATGGTAGGAATAAGGATCTTGGTTATAGACAGACCTGTTTCCTGATTCTACCACGCCACAACCGGGGCAATTACCACCACTATAAGAACTACCACACCACTGGCAAACCAGAAGGTGTGGATGAGACATAGAAAGAATCAAAAGTGTATAGAGGGTGAGGAATGGAGAATCAAAAGGGTAGGAGGGTGAAGAAGGATATTTTTGGTGTTTTTGGAAAACATTTTGTACAAATGAGAAAGAAAATATTTTTGTGTTTTTTGTTTTCGTTGAAAACTGAGTTTAAAATGTTTTCGTGAATGGTTTTGTTTTGATAAATAAAAAATATGAACAAAGGACGGTAAATATACAATGAGTGTATATCTAGATTCACTAATCTGAAAACCGTTTTAGAATAACGCGCACGACCTCCCCGGCAGCGGCGCCAAAATTTGATTGATGCTAAACCGTCAACTTAAATTGACCAGGTGATGGTCAACAAGGTCAAAGGCTTAGAGTCAATGCTCCGTGGAAGTATAGTGTTTCCCCGGGTCGTTATGTCCCGACGAGGTGTGGATGGTATTAAAACGGGTTTGTGATCGGGTGAAATTGGACAGGAATGGGTATAAGAGATTTGTGATGATTACACTACTGGAATATAAAAGAAAATAGCTTAAATACACTATATTAACAAGACTGGAAAGTCAGAAAAACCAGAAACGTTTAAAACTTAAAACGCGTACGTTCACGTACGAAATAAAAAGTAAAAACGAAAATCTGAAAACACCCAGGGAGTGAAAATGACTTTTTTACAAACTTAAAAGTAAAAGAAAACTTTTAGAAAATTAAAATAAATTTTTACACTAATTAATTATTTAATATTAATTAATCACTTATTATTACTAATTATTAATATTTAAAATACTTAAATATAATACAATATTAATTAAATATTAGAAAAATGAAAATAAAATTTCTAAAATTATAAAATAACTAAAAAATTAATTTTAAAATTAAAAATAAGTATTTTTGTCTTTTTGTGGTTTTTCTATTAATTAATTATTAATTACCTAATTAAACTATTTTAAATTAAGAAAAATACTAAATGAACAGTAAAAATTCTAGAAAAATTCCTAAAATTATATTATGATATATATATGCTAGGAAAAATATAAAAACTAGGACTTACTTTATAAAAATTAATTATGCTATTTAAAACTAATTATTAATTAATTATTAATTAAAATATTATTAAATCTAAAAATTACTAAATAACACCAGTAAAATCTATAAAAATTCCTAAAATTATTTTAAGTTACCTGGAACCTAGGAAAAATATAAAAAAGTGATGCTATTAAATAAAAAACTATTACTTCTATTTTAAATGTTAATATTAAATTATCTAACAAAAATTGTTAAAAATATCAAACAATGAGAGAAAAATCTAGAAAAATTCTTAAATATACTTTATAATACCAGGAACAAAAGAAAAATATGAAAACACAAAAGTACTTATTAATAAGATAAAAATAAAATTCAAATAGATAGCTTCTATTAAATAGAAGCTATCACTATCTTTAAAGCTTTGATTTCTGGTTTCTCTTGTTTGAAAGCTTCTATAAACTGAAAATGATACACTATTTATGAAATGGAATCAGCTAGTGCTCAAAACTAAGCCCTTGGAAGTGTTTAAGCCTAGACAGTTGACTTTGGTCAACTGTGGGAGCTTTTAAGCTTAAAAATAAGCTACAAGCTGAAAACTTGATGGATTCTAGTGCAAGTGAGTTGAGTGGACTGATGTGAGGCAAGAAAAACTAACAAGAATCACTTGAAGGCAAAAATGGGTCAAAATTTAACAAATTGACCCACTTGCATAGTAGTCCACTGTCCACCTATTGCAGCTAGGGAAAAAGCTAGCTCAAGTGAGCTTTTGGCTAACCCAAGGCTTGAAATGTATAGAGAGCAATCTAGGATAACTAAAGGAACCAAGTTAGACCAGTGGGACCCACCATGGTGAGTTGTGGGACTCAAAACAGATGGGTGTTTGTGACAGCAGACCCTGAGACAGGGGATTATCTCCCCCTGCAGCTCTCTTTGGAGCTTGGGTGGGGCCCACAGAAAAATTGCAAAAATCTAATGACTATGGGGTTTCAAAGATGAGGTGGGAGACTATTTAATCTAAAAAGCACAAAGCCTAAAAAACAAATACACAAATCAAGAAAATTAATGCCATTTTGGGAAAACTTGAAAGAGTGCAAATTTGACTTTCTAGGAAAACATATAAGGTTGACTTAAATGAGATTTAAACCTATTTTAATGACTGATTATGTTATAATTGGCTAAATGGAAATGAAATTGAGTTATGATTACCATTAATGAACCATTATGCAAGTTTGTGGAACCATGTTCCTAACAGTAAACAACCTATTGAGCTAAAACAAAGATTTTGACTTTTTCTCTGAATATGACCAAACCAAAGGTTGAATTGCATTAGATTCGACCTAAGAATGATGAACAATGAGAACTTAACCTATTATAGTAACTACAACCTAGCTTAACAGCTTAATCCAAACACCCCCTAATATATCTACTAATTTCACATTTCAAGTGTTTCAACTGAATTAAGCTGAGATATGGATATAGACTTGAAACATAAGCTAAATGAAACATATGCAAGCTGAAATTAGCAGTAAATAGCACTATGATAAGCTAAATGAGATAATGTTAATTCATGACTAAATTAGGAAAAACTAGTAATTATAAGAAGAGTTGAAGGCAAGACAGCAAACAAGCAACAATTTATATCCACTACAGTAGATAATCATAGAATCACAGACCAAACACTGATTTAAGCGTACAATGAGTAGTTTCAAATCAGCAGTTTTAATTAAGCTAAATGAGAGGGTTGACTCACAAACCAAGGCAGTTGAATAACACTTCAAACTACTTTCTAACTAACCCTATTGCTTCCCAGAAGCTCTAAACCATAGTCAATAGCTTCTTCTTTTCTCCATCTGCTTCTCTTTGATTCCATTTATTTTTTCTGTATATTTCTTTATTTTTGAGGAAACTAAAAATTTGTAATGAAACTTGATTTTCTGAATTGGAAGACTTATATTAATTAAAAGTAAACAAATTACAACTGAAGGTTTTACTGAAAATTAAAGATTACAACAAATTCATACTGAGAGAATAAAATTAAAACTACAACTAACTACTAATTAACTAACACCTCGTCTTCTATCTTTTTTCTCTCATTTATAAGCTTCAAAAATCATCCTTGGCATTATCCCACTTTAGTCTTGAGCCTTTGGATTGGTGGAATTGATCTTGACCGTTGAGTTGGTTTTGGCGGGAAAGAGATTTAACCACTTGGGTCTGATTACTTGTGCCAGGGAGGGATAATTTTGGACTGGGGTATTTGTTTGGAGGTATAAGGGTGTAGGGGTGATGATGGTTGCAGGCTCACGTGGTAATGGTGATGATGGGGGTTGCAGGGATAAAGGTGAGGTGGAAGGAGTTGACTGTTTGACTGAGGGGGGAAGTATTAATAAAACGGGGTGAGTAGTGGTGGGCTGGTTGTGATTTGGAAGGTGGGCTTGGGAGTGAGATGGGCCAAAGGTTTATGGATCAGGGTTTAATTTGTGTTGGATTTAGGTTTGTTTGTTAATTTTAAGTTTAACACCAAAAGGACCATACATGTAATTTTCGAAACTTGTGGGCTGAATTTGCCAACTTTCCAAACTTGTTCCAAGGACTAAATTTTCCATGTTTCAATAATATGAGGACAAGAATTGCAATTTTCCATTTTTGGACCCACAAGGACTAAAACTGCCAATTTTGAAAGTTAAGGGACCAAAATTGTAATTTTCAAAACTGAGGGACTAAAATTGTAATTTCCTCAAAATTTTCATCCCGGGATTAAAAGTGACAAAAGTGAATTCCCAAGAATTTGAAATGTAAATTTCCCATTTAAAAAATGCCCAGGGACTAAAATTGTCATTTTTCAAACTACAGGGACTAAATGTGTAATTTTCTCAAACTTTTTACCCAAGGATCAAATTTGATAACTTTCGACTTTTAAATGCCTTGGGTTGACTTTTCTTTTGTTTTAAACCTTCAGGGACTAGTTTTGTCAATTTTTGAAACTTGAGGGACTGAAACTGCCAATTATGCAAACTTTGTTCGTTTTTCATTTGTTTTTAAACATTTTGCATCAGAAACATATAAAACACACTTTTGGAATAATTTCTGTATTTTGATGCGTATTTGAGTGTTTTTGGATGTTTTGGCAGTTCAGATACGATAAAAATGATGAGTATTTACATACTTCAAAAGTGACTGGTAGTGATAATGATGTACTGATGACTGAAGTTGTGAATATACTTCAGGAGAAACAATCATTAAGTAGGGTTGCTGCTGATCAGTCTACTGATAAAGGAAATACATCAGGAGAAGCATGCTTTGTAGCAGGGAAAGAATATTTGAATTCTCCTGTTCATCATTCATCTGAGAATCAACAAGTTTCTTCTGATAGAGAGGTTCAAGATGTACATGATGAACCTATGGCAGATGTGCATGTTTTTCATGATGATATTGCTGTAGATAATGTCCATCATGATGATTTGGATGAGCTTGTAACAGCTGAAGACAGAGCTGGACAAGGAAAACTATTTCAAGAATGGGAAGACTATAAGAAGAGTGCTAATCTAGCTGAGGAAGTACAAGCCAAATTTGATGCAGAATTAGATATAGTAACTCAAAGATATGTTTCTACCTTACCCATTGAAAGACAAAGGGAATTGGATGCAGCTGTTCTAGAGTTTGATGAGTCAGATTGGCAGCAGATTGGAAAACAAATGCTTGATAATCCTACTGTAGCTGCTGAAATTATTGGAAAAAGGGTAGAGGAACAAGATTATGAATCTGAGATTGTGAAAATGTTTAAGATGAGGAAGAAGGTAGCAGATGAATTAAAAGCCAAAGCTAAAAGAGAAAAACCTATGACTCAAGCACAGCAAAAGGATTATATGAGAACATATGTGAAAAGTCAAAGCAGCTCATTATTTAATACTGCTTGGTCTAAGAAACATGTGTGGGGACTTCCATTTGACAAACTAGTTGAGATTTATAACAAGATCAAGGCTAGGAATGACAAAGCTGGAATGGGTGCTTCCAAGAATATTCCTCTCCTCAATGCTGATGCTGTTTCATCTTAGAATATTCATATTGCTGCTGAACAAGTATCTTTACCTGATACTTCTGCTGGTTTATCACATGTTGCTGCTTCTGTGGATAAAGGTAAAGCCAAAGTGATGACATCAGATGCTCCAACTAGAAAGAGAACTAGGAGACAATTAGAGCAGGAAAGATTAGGTGAAGAGACTACTAGAAGGTTGACTGAGGATCAAGAAGCTGAACAAAAGGCTGAGCTTGCCAGATTTCATGAAGTGAAGGTAAGAGAAGTTGAGATTCAAGCTGCACGAAACAAACAAATAAGGAAGGCTATGGATGAACAATATGCCTCTGCTGCACTTGAATCTTCTCAAGATTCTACTGATGAACAATTGAATACTCAATCAGTAGATACTAATGCTACAGAAGTTGAATCTGCTGAAACAGAAGTTCATGATGCTATTTATGTTCCTGGAAGAAGAGGCAAGAGGATGGCCAAGGTCAGATCTTCACATTCCAAACAAAGTCTTATCAATGTAAATGCTTCTGATGCTTCATTTATAAGGGAAGGATCTTCTGATGATTGGCCTGTGGGAACTAGAGTTGTTTTGGTTAGTTGGGAGTTAAGTAAAAATGGTCAAATTAATACCATTTACAGATTGGATAAATCTTCCATATCCTTTACATTTCTTTAACAGATTCTACATCTTGTGGATCATCAGGATTTGGTAACTCTATATGAGTTAGTTCTTAAGTATTATTCAACTCATACTCCTGAAGGTTCTGGATTGTATTTGTTGGGTGATCTTCAAGTGCTATTTGATTCTTCTACTCCCACTGGTGCAAGCTATGAAATATGGAAGAATAATCAGAGATGGACAGTTCAAAGTTGGAAGTTCTATTCTATGCCTTATGTTCATGTGTTGGAAACTACAACTGGTCTGAGGCTAATTATGGATCTTACCAAAAGATATCCTCTGAAAGTGTCCCTGATGGAGAAAATGTTACAACAAAAGTTGGAGATTCCTCCTAATCCAGCAGGGAATACTAGGTTGTTTGCTGAATCTTTGGGGAAGGTTTACAAACAAAGGATTAAGACTTCCAGAGCAGCATCTGATTAGGGATATTATGTTGTAATATTTATTTTTATTTAGTGAAAAAAAAAAAAAAAAAAAAAAAAAAAAAAACTAACATGTTGTTGTATAGTATTTGTCTGCAGGTTTGGTTATCAACTTACCTGATGTTGACTATTCCATCATAAAGTTGGCTAGTCCAAAGGGTACAACTTTGGTAAAGACACATCAAATCTGTTGATAGCTGTAATGGTTTGCTCAAAACCATAGGGTTTTCAACTCACCCATGCTTTGTTGCTGAGTAGTTGAAATGGTTGTCAATTGACCATGGATTTTTCCTATATGGATTCTGAATAATTGACTAGCCCACATGGATATGGCTTGTGGTAAAGGCTGTGGAAAACCATATTTGGTAATCAGTTAACCAAGATGATTTTCATCAAAATAATTGGCTAGTCCTGAGAAAATGGCTACAGGTAAAGACATCTCAAATCCGTTTATAGCTGATGATTTGCTAAAAATCATGTGGTTATCAGTGTACCTTAGAACACTTGGCTACTCCAGTAGTGATGGCTATTGGTAAAGAGACATCAAATCCATTATTTTCAATGATTCACCTCTCACAGGAGTTAACACCAGGAAGTGATGAGAATAGTATGAAACTAATTTGTTTTGATGTACATTTGGTCATTTGTTGATGCAAAGAATGGAGCTTTCAATTATTTGCTGATCATAGAGATTCTGCTGATGATGATTCTTTTCTGGTGCTATCTTATTACAATCCTCTTGGTATGTTATTTTGAAGATCTATCAAGAATCTTGAACTTAACCAGGTCAAATTCAAGATTAGGGGAGGATTGTTGGGAATTCTGCGAAGTAAGAATTCTGCTGCTGTTTCTGCTGAAAGGATCCTGCTGAAGAGTTGGTTTCTGCTGAAGTAGTGTATCTGCTGAAGACTAGTTTCAGCATTATTAGTTTCTGCGGATATAGTATTTCCGTATTTTATGTAATGTAGTTTGGATATGCATGAGTTTATTTAGGAAGTGATAATGCATACTTTTAGAAGTTTTAGAATATACGTTTCTTGTGAAAAGGTTTAGGGTTCCTTGTGTATAAAAGGAACACACGGTTTATGTATTGAACAACTTTTTTAGTGAATACTCTTATTATAATTAAAAAGATCCATAGAGGATCAAGAGTTCTTAGTATCGAGCTTGTGTTTTGTTTCCGCTTTATAAATACAAGTTGCAGAGATTGTCTATTAGTGTGTTATTGATTACAGTGACATTACTAACGATTCTAGAGTGCTCAAGAAGATCTATGAAGGTCTTTATAGTTTCAACATATATTTATTTCTTTTGGGCCTGACTTTGGATGAATTTGGGATAAATGTAAACTTTAAAACCCCGTTTGGTTGTGTTTTTCTTTCATTTACTTTATCTCGTTCTTTTATGTCTTGTGTTAGATACCAATCCATGTAGCACCCCGAAAGCTTGTTGAGTGTTCCGCTGTACCAAATTTTGGGGGTGTTACAGTCGGGAACAGTGAAATGACGAAAATACCCTCACGTGCAACGCTCACTACCGGGCTAGCAGCATTAAGTTATGCCTATCAGCATTAAGTTCCGAGTTACTAGCATTCACCCAAATTCCAATCCAAACAACTTTTTCTTTGCTTTTCCTGCAAAATGTTAGTCTAGAAACAAAGAAAATACAAGCCATTACATATGCACAATGATCCTAACATCTAATTATACTTAACAGTTCTAAGTATAACTAGGAGCATTGTAATGGGGTAAATGAAGAGTCATGACTAATAGTCTGAACTCAATTCATGCAGTGAATATCATATTAGACTCAAACTAGATAGACTATACATAAGTTATCAGAAATGTGTGACCATATGTATCGAATTGTGACTACATTTAAATAATGTGTGACAAAATATGACTCTATGATTTAGACACCTAAATAAATACTTCATTTGACCATATATAATATCTTGAATTTAGTCACACAAACACTCAATGTGACTAATAGCAAGGTTAATAATAACTGAGTTCACATTTTGCTATAAATAATAGTCACGTGAATATTTCACAATGTGATTATTTTGAAGGTATTGGTCACATATAATACCCTTTTAATGTGGCCATAAACACAATTTAGATACACATTTGTGATATGGTGTGACTATTGTAAAACATATAGTCACATGATCGTGCTACAATTAAATGTGACTATACACATTAGGATTTGGCAAGCAAACACACACTAAACTTTAGACACGCATATTAACTTATGTGACCATATGTATCGGATTTTGGTTACACTTAATCATGTATGCCTATGGTTTAGTGTGACCATATATGACATTTGGTCACACTGTTCAAGTGTGTGACATGTATTTTTCACTTTTAAATGCATATCGTGACTAATGCATCAAACTTACTTTTCTGTTGTCACACATTTCAAATCATATGTGGCTAAATATTCGGCAAACAATAGTAGTCGCGCTTAAATAATGCGTGACAAACTTGACTATATGATTTATCCACATACAGAATTACTTCATGTGACCATATATGGATTTTGGTCACACTCTTCAATTATGTGACATATATTTGTCACATATGTATATATATAGTGTGACTAATGTTTCAAACTTATTTGTATCTGTCACACGTCCCAAATTATAATTGACTAAATAATCAAAAAAAATTACCAGATACCTCTAGTCATGTAAATATTCAAATGATATGGCTATAGCCTCAGATGTAATTCCGAAATGGTCACACAAGTCGGATCAAGTGTGGCTGTTTATTTTATTCTGGTACATTTAGTCACATAAAAAAGTTACTGTGTGGCTGTTCGAAAAACATCATGTGTGACGAAATCCCAATTTGGTACTAGTGATAAGAGATAATGAGGTGAGAGCGGACTTTAAGCCGCACACCTTCTCGAAAGTTAACAAGTTCACAATTATAGGTTGCAATAGTTCTGCTTTGCTGACCTCAATCAAAATGTTTGTTTTAAACGGCTGGAGGGAGTCTTATACGGTGTCTACTGGTTGTATGGTAGGCGACGACTGTACTGGAAATGGTTGTTGTCAATCATCCATACCCAACGACATAACCACTTACAGCACTAAGGTACGTGATTCAAGCGATCATGTCATGGATTGGTTTAGTCCTTGTACATACGCCTTTGTTGGTGAGAAGAATGTAATCAAGTTTAAGGGTCTTAATAATTTAAATGAAACTAATATCAAAAGGAGTATCGAGGCTGCTGTGCCGATTGTCCTTGAATGGGCTATTGGTAATCTGAGTTGCTCCCAAGCCGAAGCCATTGATGGTTTTTCCTGCCAAACAAATATCATATGTGTTAGCTCTACAAGGGAAAGTGGTGAGTACCTTTGCGTATGTGAGGAAGGCTATGAAGGAAATCCATATCTGTCTCTTGGCTGCCAAGGTATAATCTAACTTAACTACATGTGTCCTTAAATTATTATTTTTCCTTTGCACAAGATTCCCTCAACTTCAATATAATTAATGCATATACTATTTTATAAACTTTCAAGCGAACATTATATCTCAACTTACTAACAAGGACTATTTATGTAACACTTTGTAATACAAACAATTCCTAAATTTAATTTGGGATTGTTACCAAAATTTGTATGTAACTAAAGGGATTATTTGCGTAAATTTTCGTTACACGAATGGTCACGTATTTAATATAAGGACTATTCGAGCGATTGCATTTGACGACAAGGATAAATTTTGAAATTTATTAAGAACTTTCTATTTGACCCAAGTTAACTGGATATGACTGTTGATGCAATCGCATGTAACGACATGAAAGAATTTCGAAAGTTAATATGGATTGTCTCTGAAACACAAGTTAAACGAAGAGAATCTTTCTTCCATTTTCGAAAATATATTGTAGATTTACAATAATTCCCCTCACAAAGCGTTTAAAAACATTTATTTCACAAATGTTATTTATATAATATCTTATTAAAGATAACATATGATATCATTTTCTATAACCTAATGAAGTCAACAGTTAACAACATTTTTAGTCCTTGTGGTATGGCCAAATTGCAGGTTCGGTCCCTAAAACTTTAAAATTGCAATAGACGTACCCATTTCCATGTTTCCGTTGCATGTTTTGTCTTTCGCCAAAGTAAAATGACATAACTACCCCCTCTTTCCATAGGGACCAAAAATGCAATTCGGTCCTTTTTTCAGTTTTACAAGGTACGTCCTTGTGATTTGCACACAAATTCACATTTGGTCATTTTTTTCAAATTTCTCTCACGAATCATCCAAATTGTTGTCAAATTTCGCCGTTTTCGTCCTTGTTGCCAACGATCGTTACTATTTAACATTTTCGTCAGTATTCATATGTTTTCGCCATTTTTCTACATTTTCATCCTTTTTCTTACGTTTACGTCCGTTTTTATACATTTTGGCCCATTTCATTACTTTTTCGTCCGTTTTTATATGTTTTTGCCCGTTTTTAAACATTTTCGCATGTTTTCTTACGTTTTCGCCAATATTCTTATGTTTTTGTCCGTTTTCACCTTTTTCCTTATGCTTTTCTTAAATTTACGTCAGTATTTATGCTTTTTCGCTCGTTTTTATATGTTTTCACCCGTTTTCGTCCATTTGTATACTTTTTCGTCCGTTTTTATAAGTTTACTCCCGTTTTCTTACCTTTTATATGCTTTCATACGTTTTCTTACGTTTTCCTCTGTTTTATACGTTTTCTCCAGTTCGTTTTCGTCCGTTTTTATATGTCTTCCCCCGTTTTCTTATGTTTTCTTACGTTTTCGTCGACTTTCACATGTTTTTTGTCCGTTTTTACATGTGTTCACCCATTTTCTTACGTTTTCATCCGTTTTTATACATCTTGGTCCATTTTATGAGTTTTCTCTCGTTTTCTTACATTTTTGTCTTATTTTAAATGTTTTTATCCGTAAGGAAACGGGCGAAAATGTATAAACACGAATGAAAAATATAAAAACGGACAAAATCATAAGAAAATGGGCGAAAACAGATGAAAACGTAAGAAAACGGGTGAAAACGTAAGAAAATACGCAAAAAAGTAAAAAATGACGAAAACATATAAAAACGGATGAAAACGTAGAAAATAGCAAAACGTAAGGAAACGGGCGAAAACGTTTAAGAAAGGACGTAAATGTAAGAAAAGCGTAAGGAAACAGGCGAAAACGTATAAAAAAGGACGTAAACGTAAGAAAAGCGTAAGGAAACAGGCGAAAACGTCTAAAAACGGATGAAAACGTAAGAATACGGGCGAAATTGTAAGAAAACAAGATAAAACGTATAAAAAAGGAAGAAAACATATACAAACGGACGAATACATAAGAAAAGGGGCAAAAACGTGTCTAAACGAACGAAAACGTATAAAAACGAACGTAAACATATGAAAACGAGCGAAAACGTATAAAAACTAATGACAACGTTAAATACTAACGATCGTTGGCAACAAGGACGAAAACGGAAAAATTTGACAACAATTTGGATGATTCTTGAGAGAAATTTGAAACAAGGCCGAATGTGAATTTGTTTGCAAATCACAAGGACGTATCTTGTAAAAACTGGAAAAAGGACCGAATTGCATTTTTGGTCCTTATGAAAGGGGTAATTAAGTCATTTAACTTTGGCGAAGGAGCAAACATGCAAAGAAAACTTGAAAATGAGAACGTCTAGTGCACTTTCAAAGTTGTAGGGAGTGAACCTGCAATTTGTCCATACCACAGGTACCAAAAATGCAATTAACTCTTAATTCAATAAACTTATAATTTATTGCTTTGTATTTGAAAATGGTATCAAAGTGACTGGCGGGTTTAATATTAGTACTAGGGGAAAATACCACCAAAATGTAGTGAACTTGTCATCATTTTCAATTATGTGTAGTGATCTTTTTTTTCCTAAAAAAGTAACAAACTTTCTAAATCCGACAATTTTGTGCACTCGTTGGCTGCCCAACTTGCCTGTGCCACGTGGTATATACATGTGTATTTTTTCATTTTTAATAAATTCCACCAAGATTTTCCACCGAAACAAAATTCAACCAAAATAAATTAAACTTGTCAAATTTTATAATTCCTTTTAGTGATGCTTTTTTTTTTTTTTTTTCTTTCTAATACAAGTAACAAACTTTCAAATATAACTCTTGACAAATTGATAAGCTTAGCCGAACACCTCTGAAGTGTTGCTGTGAAGTCATTAGATAATAAAAAGTTTTGAGTAAGTTACAATGTTAAGTGAGTGTTATAAATTTTAAAATTTATGCCTGAAATACCCTAAAATAGTCAAGCCAAAAGTTTTGTCGATGAATTTTGTGATTGCAGATTGTTGAGTATTCTAATAAGAGAGTGAACCTAGCGGAGGTTGGGGGTTCTACATCTGTAAGAAGTCCATTTTGAGATGCTACTTTGGCAGCTGGGTACACATGTTATGCTGGCGGCAGGCCTGACAATGGGGCAGTGATTGTCTCTTTGGTCGAGAAAATACCCAGATTTCTTGTAGAGTGATGTCACAACCACTTGCTTGCAACAATTTTTTTTATTTCTACTTTGTAAATACAGTTAAGTTTCAGTTATGCGCTCTTTTACCCAATGTTCTGAAAGGCTCAAGGGCCACTAAGGCGCAAAGGGGTCAAATAGCCTCGAGTCGAGGCGCGAACCAAGGCGCGGGATTCATAAATATGAGGCGCACTATACATTTACGTTTTTTTTATAACATATGTGACAACTTATGTAGCTTAAATAACATAAAAATATCAATATTCAATGCATAATGCCACTTAATAGTTATTACATCTAACCAAGCTTGCATTTAAACCCAAAATATCAAGCAAGCAACATATCATATCATAATCCATGAACTACCCTAAATCCCTGAATATACATTACAATATATGAGTTTATGACTTATAAAATTTAACAAATTACCATGTATCTCTATCAACTATCAACATCAAAAAATTTAAAAATCTATAGTTGTTTGGTAGCACTTAACATTAAAGAAACAACATTTGTATCTGTTAATAAGCTACAAATCTTAGACATTAGATTGCAAAAAATATATTTTTCTTTGTTGATTGTGTGTTTTAGTTATTTTATAAAATATTAGGGTTATTAGATACTTTATAACTTAAAGGGCCCAATGTATATAACATGTAAGCCCAAAATTATCTTACTATTAAGAAAAAAGGCCAAAACCCCGTTACATCTTCTAGGCGCAAAAATCCCCAAGGCGCAAAAGCGCAAAAATCCCCAAGGCGCTACGATTTTTACAGGATTCATGCATGTCGTAAGCCTCGATCTGAAAAAATCCCAAAGGCTAGAGCCTCGTGGGATTTAGGGAGTAGGCGCGCCTTAGGTGCGCTTTTTAAAACATTGCCTTTACCATTAATAGAGGTGAAAAAATGTTCAGTTTGGGTAACATGTTAAAACGTGTATTTTTGTAGAACTGAAATGGGTGCAGTTACAGTTACCACTACAAGAATCAGGAAAACAGGCGACGAGCCTATTCTCGTCGACACAATGTCCATGGCAATACGCAGAAAATGACAAAAAAACACTTGACCGAGTCTGGCTGCGTTGAATTTTATGAGTTCATACGATCCTGTTGACGGGAAAATAGTTGTCAAAATTTTCAGCCTGAATAATTGCCAAAACTTTGGCACGAAATTATCCCGCTAATACTCTTCCGTCGAAATGTCGACGGGAGAATATTAATCACGAGTTATGACATAATTGACGAGTGATTAACGTTAATTACGTGTTTTGGTTTAACATTCCCGTCGACATGTCGACGGGAAGATAAATTAAATATAAAAGTACTAAATTACTGGCCAATATATATGGCGGGATTTTTCTCGCGTGTTATTCCCGTCGACATGTCGACGGGGCTTTTCCCAAATATTTTACTCATATATATACTCACAAAATCATTCCCGTCTCATTCTTTACCTATATACATTCTCACAAAATCATTTCCGTTTCATTTTACACATACATTCATGATTCTCACAATGGATGGTTTAACGCTAGAAAAGGAGTGGTCGAAGGCTTTATCACACGAGCTCTTGTATAATGAAATTATAAATCATTGGGGTGTTGAAATTTTTGAAGAATATGATTCTTATGCGAACTGTGCACTGTGGCAGAGAGACCGGATTCTGGTATGGTTGAGGAAAAAGTCGTACTATAGAGAGTATTTGGAAGAGGTAGATGCTGCTGAAGCTCAAGCTTTTGCTGTTGGAGGTGAGGATGAAGCTGAAAGCACGTTTAATGAAGCTGCTACTATTGATAATCTGGAAAATAGAATAACAGGTCTTGAAGCAATGTTTGCATATCTCAAGGAAATGAGAGTAAGGAAAGGAAGAGATGGTACGAGTTCAAGCAAAGCGGGAGGTAGCCGCAAAAAAAGTAAACGGGTTGTTTCATTTGGTTGTCGAGTTGTTTAGTTTGAATTGTTTTGTTTGGTTGTCGAGTTGTTTAGTTTAAGTTGTTTCGTTTGATTGTCGAGTTTGTTTCGTTTGATTGTCGAGTTTGTTTCGTTTGATCTGGTTCGTTTGCTTGTCGAGTTGTTTAGTTTGAGTCTGTATGAAAACGTATCTGGTTTACAACTCTTGTGTGGTTTGAATAAAATGTTTGCCTTCGTGTTTGAAGCTAAGCGTGTGGTGTTTGGGATTGCTTTATAAACTGCTTAGTTTCTTACTGCGGATGTTTTGTTAGATTAATAATTACAATCTTAAGTGTTAGGATAGAAGTTTATGATTTCTAGTGACTAAGCAGTTTTGAGTGTATCTAATCGTGTGTGGACATCAGTTTTCACAACAACAACAACATTTTATTAAACAACAATAACACAACAAACAACAACAACAATAACACAACAAACAACAAACAACCACAATAACACAACAAACAACAACAACAACATTACATACGAAGATTTTCCATGTCACCTAACAGGTTATGGAGTATTGCATTCGATTGACATGCGTGGTCATTGTTGTCGGGATTCGTTGCCATTTCAAGTCTTGCCTCGAGCACCCTGACTTTTGTCTCTAGCACCTGTTTTGTGCCTCCAACATATTTATCCTAAGATCTTTTTCATGGCAGTTTGTGCACCCAGAACCGTGGGATGTTGAAGTAGAAGAAATTACTTGTAATTGTTCATCAAATTTACTCTTCCACATAAAATATCCACATCCATGACCTTTGTCTCTTGGCTTCGAAAGAGGACATGCATAATACTCCCATCCAAATGTATCTTTTTGATGTGATGTTCTTTTTTTTATATTTCCTACTCCACAAGTACACATAAAAGGATTATAACGCTGCATATGGTTGAGGTTGAGTGGTTTTGAGGATAAGAGGTTGTGAAGTAGTGTGGATAATATGTTAGTATATAAGAGCAGATTTGGTGTGAAGTTTTGGTTGGAAAAGTTTTGGCGGCAAGATTTTGGTGGGAAAGGTTTTGGTGGGAAAAAGTTTTGGTGGGAAAACCCAACCCCTTAACCCTACTTTCTAAACCTAGTCACTGAACCTGAACCCCCAAATCATGAACCATTAGTCACTGAACCTCCTGAAACCCCACATCTCATGTACAACCATTGTATCTTGACTCGTTCGTTTAACATCTCATGTATAACCATATCCTCTCAACTCATTCGTTTAACATCTCGTGTACAACCATGGCATCTCGACTCATCTGTCTAACATCTCGTGTATAACCATTGCATCTCGACTCGTTTGTTTAACATCTCGTGTACAACCATTGCATCTTGACTCGTTCGTTTAACATCTCGTGTATAACCATTGCATCTCGACTCGTTCGTTTAACATCTCATGTATAACCATTCTATCTCGACTCGTTCATTTAACATCTCATGTATAACCATTGCATCTCGACTCATTCATTTAACATCTCGTATACAACCATTGCATCCCGGCTCGTTCATTTAACATCTAGTGTTCAACCATATCACCTCGGCTTGTTCTATTAAGATCAAGTGTGCAACCATAGCATCTCGACTCATCCGTTTAACATCTCGTGTACAACCATATCATCTCGACTCGTTCCTTTAACATCTCGTCTACAACCTTGTATTCGCCAGTATTTAAAATAATTTTTTGACTTAAACGGTACCCTACATGCAAAGTAATTAATTTTATAATTTAACTAGTTATTTTTAATTTTATAAAACCATTCTTTAAATATATTTTTTAATTTAATAAAAGTATCTACTATCTATATAAAACAGGGTTTTCTAAACTCATCTCCTCTCCAAAAATCTTCTAAATTTGCCACTTGGCATTTAGCCCTATCCGACGGTCCTCATGCATTTGGTTTCTAAATCAGTGAATACAAGAAAAAATTGGGCGGAATCATTTTTCTCCCATTCTTTTGTTACAACTCCTAAAAACACACACACACACACACATTTCTCTTTATATCCTTTTTCAACCCTAACCGAAAATCAAAAATCCCAAAAATTAAAATCAAATGCATACAAAAATCCATAAAAAAACACAACTTCAAAATCTATCAACAACCAATTTATAGCCTATCCAGAAAACACACACACAATATCAATTTATAACTTTTTTTTCAGCTTCTGAATGAAATCGAATAATTATTTGATTTTATATTCACGTATCTGAATCTTCGATTCAATCAGGTATACTCTCAATTCATCATTTTTTGACTTGCGATAGTTTATAAGATCGATTTAGTTTTGTTGTTTTTTGATTAATTTTGAATAATCACCTTAAAAAACCCTAGAATGAAACTGATCTTTGATTTAGTTTTGTTGCTTTTATGTTGATTTAATTTAATTGTGATAACATTTAAAAAAAATTATTGTTCTTGATTGTGTTTAGAATGGAGATGATGAAGCATCATGAGTTATTTACCTGAGGTATTTCGTATACAAAACATTGTTGTAAATGTTAGTATTCCTAATTTTGTTTAATTTTATTGTAAAATATCTGGATTTGATTATAGGTCGACCAAGTGAAACTCTATTGTCATGATCCTTATTCAATGTATTAGCATTAAAAATATTTATATAGAAGTGATGGTCATTCTCATATTTTAACTTTGTGTCGTTTGTTAAGATTAGTATTAGTTTAGTCATTGGGCTTTGGACTTGGAAAGCTAATATGTTATGTGCTATGTTTCATAAGCCTTGTTATATAATTCATGTAAACCAAGTCCAAGCCCAAGTCCATTAGAAAGCCCATGAGGCCTTTCTCTCTAACTATATAAGGCACCTTACCTCTCATTTGTAAGGTGTACTTGTGTGTGTATTGTGTGTGTTTTTTAATAAAAGCTCTCTTCATCTTATTCTCTCTTTATATATTTACGCCATACATATACATACATCAAGTCACCATCTTCTCTTCATCTTTACTTCATCTAGTGCTTATATTTGTGTTAAAGTTGATATATCTAAGGTCCTACAAGTGGTATCAGAGCCTAACAATGATTTAGGAGTGTGTGGTAATCGTATTTTTCAAGTTTTTTCTTAAAAAGTTGCATTTTTTCTTGTAAAAGTGCACTTTTTCTTTGAAAAGTCTTGATGTTTAAGTGTTTTAATGTTAAAGTTGTTGTTTTTATTGAAGCTTTAGTGATTCTAAGTGTTTTGGGAAAGATTTGATCATTAGAAACAAGTGGAAAAAGTGTTTTTGGTTGAAAAAATCGAATTTTTTGGCTGTTTGGGACTTCTTACGAGTAACTTTTGGTCAGAACCCTTTTCCTAGGAGTAACTTTTGGTCAAAACCCTTTTCTTACGAGTAAGTTTCTACAAGTAATTCTTACGAGTAATTCTTAGGAGTAATTCTTAGGAGTAATTCTTACGAGTAATTCTTATTCTTAGGAGTAATTCTTAGAAGTAATTCTTAGGAGTAATTCTTACGAGTAATTCTTAGGAGTAATTCTTACGAGTAATTCTTAGGAGTAATTCTTAGGAGTAATTCTTACGAGTAATTCTTAGGAGTAATTCTTACGAGTAATTCTTAGGAGTACTTCTTACGAGTAAGTTTCTACGAGTAAGTTTCTACGAGTAAGTTTCAGAGTTCTACGCATAACTTCATCAAAGGTCTTCTCTTCGTGCATCGGTGACTCAGTAATTCCCTAGCTTGGATAAGTTAGTGGAATACTTCGACTTCGGATATCTTTCAAGCTTGGATAAGTTTGAAAGATTTGTTTGGTCTTTTGAACCTTACGCATAAACATTTCTTACGCATAAGTTACAGCTTACGCGTAAAGTTCAAGTTTACGCATAAACTTAGTGTTTACGCTTAACCTTACACTTTACGCATAACCTTAACCTTACACATAAGATTCCAAGTTACGCGTAAGAATCACTGTTTACGCATAAGTTCAGGGTTTATGCATAAGAATTTGACTTTTTGACAACCAAACTTCAAACGGCCATAACTTTTGAACCGTAACTCCGTTTTCGACGAATCAGCTGTCAAAACGACCGTGAGATAGAGGAGAACGACACGCTAAATTTTTCACCATAAAAACTTGCATCAACTTACACTAAACACAACTCCTACTTCGTTGGAACGATCCAAGAATCAACTATATTCATCTACACTTCATCAATGGCAACTCAGCAAGACATTCATGCTGCCGGTGCAGAAAACCGACCTCCAATGCTTGAAAAAGGTGGATATCTCCCATGGACAAGCCGCATGCTTCGTTACATCAAAACAAAGCCTGATGGTAAATTAATGATCAACTCCATTACAAATGGTCCATTCAAGCCAAGACAAGTTCAAATTGAAGGTAATCCAAATACAACACCTCCTACTCAACCATTCGTGCGTGAACATACAGAAGCAGATTACACAGAGGAAGATAAGAAGCAGATCGCCGCTGATGATATGGCAATGCATTTAATCCAACTTGGATTACCACGGGAGATCTTTGCTGCGGTCGATAGCTGTGAAACTGCTTATGCTATGTGGGAACGTGTTAGAAGGATTTGTCATGGAACAGAGATTGGACAACAAGACGTTGAGAACAAACTTCTTACTGAATGGGAGAACTTTACATCCACTAAAGGAGAACAGATTGAATCTTACTACACAAGGTTTTGCACTTTGATGAATGAGTTAATCAGAAACAAGTTGACACCTCGAACAATTGCAACAAACATCAAATTCATCAATAACCTTCCAGAAGAATGGGGTCGTTATGTTACAATTGTCAATCAAACAAAGGATTTACATAAGGTGAATTATGATCAACTCTATGACTTTTTGAAGCAAAACCAAGCTGAGGCTAATGAAGTAAGGAAAGAAAGATTGGCAAAGAATCATGATCCTCTCGCATTAATTGCTACTACACCAACACCGCTACCAGTGAACACACAACAACCATCATCATCTTCCACTCACAACTACATGCAACCATCATACATTCAACAACCAACACCGGTCTACCAACAACAGCTCTACCCACAGCAACAACAACATGTTATTCCACAACAGCATTGACCCAAGCGTTTGCTTTTCTGTCAAAGGCATTCCAAGGACGCTATTCTACACCAACAAACAACAACCAAAGGATTTCATCGAACACTCACAATAAGCAGATTGCTTAGCCGAGTTTCAATATGGGCAATGGAGGCCAAATGGTTGGAGTTTATGGGAATCAGCAAGGATATGCTACTGGAATTAACATGGGGAATCAGAATATGCTGAATACAGGGATTCAGAATGCAGGAAATCAGTATGGTCAATATGCAGGGAATCAGTTGGGTCAGTTTGTTGGAAATCAGAGGGGTCAGAATGTTGGTAATCAGGCAATGGGTAATCAGAATAGAAATGTTGCAGCTCCAGTAGTTGGGAATTTGGGAAATGTGAATCAGGGTAATCCAGTAAAGTGTTTCAACTGTCAGGGTGTAGGTCATATGGCAAGGAACTGTCCTACTAAGCCGAACAAGAAAGACACAGCATACTTGCAGAAAGCATTACTGTTGGCACAAAAGAATGAGGCAGGGTTTCAGTTGAACGCAGAGGAGAATGATTTTATGGCTCTTATGGATGACATGGAAGATAGAGAAGATATCGATGTGAACTGCATATTTATGGCGAATCTTCAGGAAGCTAAGTATGACACGGATTCTGACACACTTCCTGTTTATGACACCAATGCACCATCTGAGGTATCTAACTTCAACACATGTCACAATAATGATATATTTGATATGTCTCCTCATGAGGAACAACGTTCTGAGAAGCTAGCACCCACTTATGATACATACCTGGACACGCCAAGTAGTAGCAACACTCCTTCAGCAACTCCAGATGTGAATCATAATGGAGGCTTTGTTTCACAGCATGCTGAGAATGATGAGGAAACGCGTGCTTTGTTTGAATCATTATTGAATAATTGTCGTATTGAAATTGAGAATGTGAAAAAGGTCAATAGCGATGTTAAGGCCGCGAATGTTAAATTGACCGCTGAGCTTGAGAGTTACAAAGAAAACGTTAAAGCTTTTGAATTTCATAACAAAAGATTGTCTGAATTAGAAACTGGTTATCAAAATTCCGTTTCAAGGGAAAAACAATTGCAACTCAAGTTTGATACACTTGATGTTAATTCTTTCAAAAAGATAAAATCTTTAAACGCGGAAATTTCTGATTTACAAAACCAACTTTCTAAACAAAAATCAGCTTATACCAATCTTGAAAAAGAAAGGGACGAGCTGAAAAAGGACTTTGCAAAGAAAGAAGACAAACTTTTGGCCGAAATCGTAGAGTCAGAACACATGATTGCTCATTTAGAAGAATTGGTGGTTAAGTCGGGTCAGTCAAGTCAAACAATGAAAATGATTTCAAATCAAACTAATCCAGTTTACCATACGAAACATAAAGTGGCTCTCGGTAACAACAACCCCGGTAATCTCAAGAAAGCTCAGCAAGAACAGAATGTTTTGTATAATGGTAATGTGATTTACACCAAACATGATCCTCCCGTCGTTCGGGATTCTGTGCAAACGATAGAACATGTCGAAGAGAGCATAAATAAAATGAAACAAAAGAATTTGAAACCCATTGATTACAACAAATTGAACAAACTTTCGGGAATTACTTTTGTTCCACAAAAAGAACCATCTGTGTTTTCCATAAAACGACCATTTCCAAAAATGTTTTCTAAGAAAGTAATTGCTTCCAAATCTCTTTCAATAATGGAACAAATGTCTTCTAACAACACTTTTAATACAAGTGAGGCTAGAGAAATTTTGGATGACGTTAAAAAGAGAATTCAAGAACTTCAAAATATTGTTGCTTCTAAAACTACAATCAATATTAACAACTAGCATTCCAGTTTTCATATTGAGCAGAAAAAAGTTTTTGAAAACGAAATTACTATCCCACTGAATAACATCAGTGCGAGGGTAATCCATTTTGAACAAGCTTTCTTAAAAGAAACGGCCGACTTTGTCAAGGACCACAAATCCCTGGTAAACGAAGCTAATGATACTCGTGAAAACATAAATGTTTTGGAAAACCTGAATGATTCTCTCTTCGAAGCTGCTATGACCACTGACATCATGTCCATCATTTTACAAACGTATTCTGTTCAAGACAATGAAAGACTGAGAGCTGAGACCTCTGAAATTGTTTCAAAATATGAAAATGTTCTTATAAAGCTTGAAAAAGAAAATGTGTCATATTTTAAACAACTTGATCGAAAAAAGGAAGAATGCAATTATGACAAATTGTCGTATGAGCGTGGCTTAAAGAACATGAAAGAGCAAAATGATCTTTTGAGGGCTCAGCTTGAAAGTCAAAAAGGAAAGGGTGAGGAAACTAAGTTTGCAAAACCGTCAACTTCGGAGAAACCAAATGTTTCAAACACGGTTCAAAAACCAAAGATGTCAATTTCAAGGTTTGCTCCAAAAGTCGATGAGAAAAAGAATTTGACAAAACCAGTCACTCCAACACCCTTGCCCCAACAATGTGAAAATGATAAGATTGTTGAAAAACAAAATTTGTTTGCTGAAAGAAACAAAAATGTGATTTCACCTGGCTCTTCTAAGTATAGTACACCAAATAAGACAACAAAAACTGTTAATGAGTCTGTTGGTTCTAATGACATGGTCCAAAATCACCATCTAGAAGAAGCTAGGAAAAAGGCACAACTTCGAAAAATTGGAATCTTAGGTGCAAAACCTAGTGTGATGAATTCTACAAGTTTCCAAAACACTGCTAGTAGTAGTAAACCATTACCTAGGAACTATCTACAAACTACTAGGGATTGGCTTGCATCTAAAAGTAGTGGCACAAAAAAGAATGCTAGGAACGTAGAATGCAACACACAGAATTCCAAAGTCTCATCGAACAACAAACAATTTCTCAAGAATGGTAAATCAAGTGTCATGACCCAATCCACTAAGACACCAAATCAAAACAAACCCATTGATAAGAAGCAAGAGGTTAAGAAAACTAATAGGTGGATATCTAAAGAATGTAGTTTTTCCAAGACTGAGACTTCCGCTGCATCTGATAAGAAAACTACATATAGATCTTACCTTAGGTGGATTCCTACGGGGAAAGTTTTTAAAACAGTTGGTCTTAGGTGGATTCCCACAGGGAAGATTTTTGATAGTTGCACCAAGACAAATAATAGTGATAATCTTCAGGATAAGGAAGTAGAAAGCATTACAACCGTTGATATTCAACACCCGCTGAGTGATGATTCATGTACTTCTAACACTGTTATTTGTGAAACCTCTTCGTCTTTGGTTGCAGGTGCTTCAACTATCTCAGAACCCAGTTCTTCAGAGGGTTCAAATTCTGTAAATTCTATAAAATCATTCTTTCAATCTTCTATTTTTGATTTTCCATTTCTTTTATAAAAACAAAAACAAAATACAAAAATATAAAATTTTCAAAAAATACAAAAACAATATAAAATCAAAAAATCCAAAAATATTCTTCTGACGACATGTCTCTCGTATAAATCAATATTCGGTACGTTTCTAGAAATATCATTCAACAATGATACGGACATGTACAGATGCTTGAGCGGGAGTTCTTTTTAATGTTTTTCTAAAACATGTCGTTTCTCAAAAGTTTCTTCACAATGGCTTTCGTATACCTCAGTACGAAACCCGAACTAAAATGATGACTTCTGATTATTTTCAAATCAAGGACTCGTACGTTCAATGACGAACTCTTTTTCAAAATGTTCAAATCTAAACAAACGAAAAAGATTTCAAACATAAACTCGTTTTCAAACAAAATGCTTGAGCACTTTTTCAAGATTGTTCAAAAGATTTCTCAAAATCTCTCAAAATTAGTGCTCAAGATAACTCCCTCAAAACCCTTAAGTAATTATAAATATGCTATCATTAAGGGGGAGTACAAAAATTAAAATTTTCCAATTTCATGCAAAATCTGTCTTTCTCTCCAAAAGCTTTTATTAACCAGTTGATATAAAAAATATCACGCTATGCTATTTTTGAGGGGGAGAAGACATGATTAAAATGTGATCTAAGATGTTTAAAGTTTGTGGTTGAATCTCAAAAGAGCTCGACTCAGAAAGTACTAATGAATTGACGAAGCTTAAAATGTCAGTAATCGAAAAGACTTGTCCTGGACGGGTAATAATTTCAAGCTAGTCTAACTAGTGATGTAAGCGTGTCTCGAATAGGACTTGTCTGAGTAGAATGTACCGTATCGAGAGACTTTCTTTGGACATGACTAGGACGGGTAATAACTTCAAGCAAGTCTAACTAGTGATGTAAGCGTGTCTCGAATCGGTCATGTTCGATGAAAGTGGATCAATTCAAAAGTGCAAACTCCTCACGCATGTGCAAATTTCTTAAAAATTCATGAGCACATGTGAAGGGGGAGTCCTTCAAAAGCTGCAAAACTCTCAAAGTGGTAACAACAAAGTGTTTCATTATCATAAATACTTTGAGAGATTTTTCATAAATGGTTTTATGGCAATGATAGGATAGTCATGGAGTTACAAGGTGACTAAGGTTTGGTAAAACCGTCCTATGATCCGCCAGTGCTGGAGGGATCTACCCAAGGACAATTCCAATAGATTAGAATTAGAAGTCCTTAGGTATGATTGAAAAAAAATGAGAAAATGAGAAAGGAGAAAGAAGGGGTTGAAGAATTAAAAAGAAAAGATATGAAAAAGGGTGAAAAGAAATAGCCCTCCATATGTTCAACCTTAGGGCAGACACCGGGTTCAACTCATATGCTACTGGCTGTTACCAAGGTGACACCGGTATTGAAGACAAAGACGTCATGGACCCAGTGACGCACTGCACTAAACCTTCTTAACCACTCGGGTATCTCTTAAAAGGTACTTGTTTCATTCTCACGGGGAACCGTGTAATCTATCGACCTGTCTCTTCGAGATGGTTGATATTGAAGCAGGAGACCTCTCCCTAATCTCCGCATAGGAAACCAAATGTGCACTTATCGAGTCTAGAGCCCCGAGATTCATCAAAAGATCTCATAGGAACACATGATATTCTTACACTGGTTGTTCATCATTAAGGACGCCAGATGTAAACTTAAGAGTCCTACGCAGATCTTAGCAATCTGCCAGAACATTTATGAGAGAATTCACACAAGTGATTCTCAATGATTGAATGGAAATTCCTGCCAGGGTCAACATCAAACAGCCCTAACAGCAGGTCACTTCGGTAATTCCTTATGGGTTACGCTTAGTGTTCGCGGTGGTTTCAAACGGTCTACAGTCGTGGAGTGATCCCCAGCGACTCACCCAGTCATTGAGCTACTAAGTAGGTCTTGCAAGCTCTCTTGAGAGTATCTGACATCGGAACGGCCTTGGTAAGGGTTATAAGGAGTCTTCACACTATGCTGTTGACGATCTCTAATTCTTATTTGTAAGTACCGGATGTTTTATTGCTAACTGTTTATATGCAGGGACACTTCATCTCCATGGCGACAGATTCCGCATGCTCATACACACATCTGGAAATTAAAGAAAGCTCCCTCAAAGATCTATACAACACAAAGTTCAAAGAAAGATTCTACGCCAAAAAGAAGAATCTACAAAGTATAAAGACTAAAGATCAAAGTGAAAGAAAGGGAACTACGTGCATATGAATATCAAAGTCCAAAGATGTATGAGCATGTTGGAAAGGCAAACAACCACCACAGACGCAGAAGTGACGAATGGCAGATAACTCCACATCACAAAAGAACAAAGAACGATGAAAAGTCAGTCATCAAAGATCACAAAGCATGAAGGAACAAAGACTAAAGACTATTCTACAACGACACACAAAGTTAAAAACAAAGAACACGGAAGACCAACTCACGTGGAGCATCATTCGAATGACCACCCCTTTGGGGGAGATTGTTAGCATTAAAAATATTTATATAGAAGTGATGGTCATTCTCATATTGTAACTTTGTGTCGTTTGTTAAGATTAGTATTAGTTTAGTCATTGGGCTTTGGACTTGGAAAGCTAATATGTTATGTGCTATGTTTCATAAGCCTTGTTATATAATTCATGTAAACCAAGTCCAAGCCCAAGTCCATTAGAAAGCCCATGAGGCCTTTCTCTCTAACTATATAAGGCACCTTATCTCTCATTTGTAAGGTGTGCTTGTGTGTGTATTGTGTGTGTTTTTTAATAAAAGCTCTCTTCAACTTATTCTCTCTTTATATATTTACGCCATACATATACATACATCAAGTCACCATCTTCTCTTCATCTTTACTTCATCTAGTGCTTATATTTGTGTTCAAGTTGATATATCTAAGGTCCTACACAATGATATGGATTTTTTGTCATTAGTTTTTATACTTTTGCATGTAACAAGCATTACGGTTACAAATGGAAGTTCACAATATACTTCACGAATAGCTTGAGGTATAATGGCCACCTATTTGTATGGTTATTATATGATATGATATAGAAAGTCATGCATTAAACACTCAAATAGATATGTTTTTTTAATAAAGGGTCGGAATTGCACAAGTGCACAACATCTATTTGATAAATGGCTCAATGAAGAAAAGAAACATATGTTGGAAAGGGTTGCTTTGTGTTATCCGTACAAGTTATATAGTTTGTAAGTGTAAAACCTTGGTAAAAGTGACTTTTTATTTGAATACATAAGGTGATTTATGAAATGAGGTGATTTATGGTTTAAGCGATTTATCATATCACCATATATATGTGATTTATCTTGAATAATGATCTGTTTCAACCCTTGCCCACTTTGACCCGTTCTGCCGTTTGTCCAACAATACATAAGGTGATTTATGGTTTAAGTTATACTGTGCAAAAATGGTGGATGCCATGAAGAAGGTGGCAATATTGGATGTTGAGTTGACTGTTGAAGAAAGGAACCTTCTCTCAGTTGGATACAAGAATGTTGTGGGTTCACGTAGGGCTTCGTGGGGAATATTGTCTTCAATTGGGCAGGAGGAAGAATCCAGAGGCAATGAAATTAATGTAAAACTGATTAAGGGACATAGGCAAAAGGTTGAAACCGAAATGAATGACCTTTCTGGTGATATCATGGATGTGATCGATGAACATCTGATCCCATGTTCATCTACCGGAGAATCTACCGTTTTCTACTACAAAATGTGAGTATTCACTTTTTAAGAAGTCGTAGAAAAAAGTTGAGCTTAAGTTAGTTTCCTTTTAATGATTCGTTGGTGGGTTTTAATCAAGTGTAGGAAGATTATTATAGGTATCTTACGGAGTTCAAGTCTGCCAATGATAAGAAGGAGCAGCTAACCAGTCACTCAAGGCTTATCAAGTAAGCAACAATTATGGTAGCAATTAGTTTACTTTTTTGTTGTCGTTGTGTCCTGCTAAATCATGGTCGTACATTAGAATTCTCAATTTATATTTTCTTCTTCTAACAATCTAAATTCATCTCAGTTATATGTAACTCATTTAATTATTTGCACATTCCTATTTGAACAATTGATAGATTCAAAGTATTCTTTCATTTGAGCCTTTTTAATATTTTTGTGAGAAGGATATTCGAGATTTCTGATTTTCAGGATCTTTAAGTTTAGGCATACTAGGTATAAGAATTATATCTGTGTTATGACTGCTTATTTTCTTTTCATAAAATTTTATAGCATGGTAAAGAGATGGTTATTATATTGTGACTGCTTATTTTGTATTATGAGGTAGCAATTTTAACTGATATGTTGTGAAATATTGTAGTGGCCAAAGCAATTGAATGCTCCACTTGAAGTTGTGGATCCTGAGATTGCGGATGTTATTGGACATGAAAAAGCTTGCCAATGGAAGGTACATCATCTATCTATCTGCGTGCCACTGTTACTTAAAGCTTATAAAGCTATTACTTTTTTGATTTAAGGATATAGGATTAATTTATTTTAAATGAAAATGTATTAATTTATTCCATAATTTTTAATAGTCTGCTTTTAAAATTTAAAAGCATAAGAACAGATTGCGCTTTTATTATCTTTTATCATGAGATGTTTTTCTTAGCTTTCTTGTGTTTAGATTGTATATTCACAAATCAAATCAAACATCCATTAGCTGAATTTTTTTTGGCTTATTGAGGGTCTTGAACTCATCCCATCAAAGAACTTTACCTCACTATCAGTGATGCAAGCAGTTGGATCTGTGATAACTAACAAATATAGTAAAGGTATCTCGGTGCTAGATACTATGGTGGAAATGAGTAAGCAAACAACTTTTGTTTTAACCATATAGATATTTTGTCCTTCAATGATTCAGTCGAAACCAAGATGTAAATACTTTTTCCCTGTAGGTTTATTGACATGGCAGGAATGTTGTGTCAGAAGTGTGCCTTGGAAGCCTTTCCTTTGGATCCAACAAAATGAGGAGCTACTTACATGTTACTCATTTCGTCAAATGATAAGAACTCGAAACTCATGTTCCATGTTCATAACATATGTGATCATACATACCCACAATTTTTCTAATTATGTTATATGATGCATTGAACGTGCAGCCTCTTTCAGGGTCACCAGCTAAGTTCCAAGTCTACAATTCCTTATTAAAGGTACATGACAAAATCATGGCTCTTGATCTTCCTCATGATGGGCATTTGTCACACGGTTATCATGTACTTAACCATCCATTCATTCTTATATATCATGATGCCTATCTAATATAAAGTCTATATGATTCTATACTTTTTACTTTTCAGACCAATACAAAGAAAATATAAGCGACGTTTATCTTTTTTGAGACCATGCCTTACAGATTAGATGAGAGCACTGGATTTCTTGATTATGACCAGATACATATAATATTTTCTTTAAAATCATTTTTCTCATATTTAGTTTAGTTATAATAAACATTTGAGTGGATTTGACGGGTACTCTGGTAAAATATGCTGCTGCCATGGATGGTGAACATATGGTCAGTGTTTTGGGGAACCTTGAATATTGACTAGGTAATGTGTAGGATTGAAATAAATGTTGATTCTTGTGTGATTCAGGTGGTCTTGGGTTATGGAAGATGGAGGTAAACATTGTCAAGAGTTAGAGAGAGAAATAGAGAGAGGGGAAGATTTCTAGTGAGAGAAAACACCTTTGAGGTGTGTGTATTATGTGAAATCAACCAACCCTTCCCTTGTGTGGGAAGGGGTATATATACAATTACAATATACGCCCTCCTGTGGGCTGTGGATCAGGTATACAGTGGGTAAAGACCCGTCCTTCCTCCACGGTGTGACTAATATCTAAACTATTACTATAATATCTAATCTAATAAATAAACTAACTACGAGCTATCATATTGATATTACATCATTTAGGTGACCGAGTCTTTTATAGGAATATTCGTATTCCTAACAATCTCCCCCTAAGCGAGGTCACCTTGGAAATTAAGCTCTTTGAACTTCAAGCATTTTAATCTTTATAGCTCATAGGTTCTGATTCTTCACTTATCTGCACACTTTGTACTTCAAGCAAGCGAGCTTGTGATTTGGATTCCTTTGTGATATGTGATCTTTGAGCTTCCTTTGAGATCATCAGCCAAAGTAAATCTCCAAGCTCATCCATAGTTGCATTGCCTTCATGTGATGTAGTGACTAAGGACCATCATGCTCACACCCTTCTGTATCTGGAGACGTTGCATTAGAGTTGTAGATCAGGAGACTTTTTCATCAGAGTTGCGGAAACGTTGTTGGTAGTCTCTCAACATTTGTTGTAGCAAGTCTCTCATCTTCATTGATAGTGTGGAGGATGTGTGAGCATGAGGTATGTATTGACCCGATTCAGCTGGAAATTGAAGCCATCAACGCCATCTTTATATGTGTCCCTGAAATAAAACAGTTAGCAATAAAGATAGAGAACGAATATGGATTTGTCATTCGTTTTGCGAGGACAGACTACCCTCTGGTTTTGTGAAAACCGACCTGTGATCAGGTAGAGTCTCTTCTAAAGAAGTGTCACACCCCCAAAATCGGGTCCAGCGGAAGCATACATGCAGCTGGGGTGTAACTCAATTGATATCACAACACAAGTACAAAAATGGTTTTCACTTCAATTATATAGAATAAAATAGTTAAGTCATAAATGTTGAATTTACATTTTAAAAGTAGTGCGGAAGTAGGCCCTTAAATAGTTTAAAACGGTCCCCATATAATTAATCAGAGTCTTCTATGACCATGCCATGCTCTGCCAAAACCTCCTGTAGCGTGCCATATGCTTAAAACCTGAAAATACATGCTAAAGTGTCAACACGAGGTTGGTGAGTTCATAGAGTTTGTTTAACAAATAATGCCTATAGAGAAATGATCGCCCAGCAAAGGCATTGTAAATCCACTCAGTTGCAAGTCCCGCCATAAGAGACTTGTAACCTGTGTGTTTACAACCCACTGCCAAATGTGTTAAAGTCTACGTGAACATAAGTAATAATAGTATCCAAATTCCCAGATAAATATAGCAAAACGGCTATATAAATAAAATGATTCAGTCAAAGAGGTTATCTAAACAATACTGACAATGTCGCCAGATAAATAATACTGACAATGTCGCCAGATAAACAATACTGACAATGTCGCCAGATAAACAATTATGACAATGTGGTCATGTAAACAAGGATAATCAATCCCATGAAATACAAGAAAAATCAAACATACCAATGAATGCAGGTGGTTAAATATACCAAAGAAAATACCGGTAGTCAAGCATACTAATGAAGTGCAGGTGATCAAATGTATATTTAGACAAAGCTGGGAATATTTGAGAAATCAACCAGGTAAAACAAGTAATGCGTTTTAAGTAAAACGAGCATGTATTCTCCCCCAAAGAGTTTACATAACAATTAAAATAGTAGGGGCTATGACTCACCTGGAGCGATAGCAATGATGACAAGAATGGATACACGGAAATGAGGCACGATCTCTAACCGCAACCTAATATGAGTAATAACGATCTACCTTAGATCATGACATAATGAAATGAATGCACGTGCACATGATGCCTATACCACTCGTAACTTGGAAATACTCGTTATTGTCAAAGTAAAATAGTTTCCATACTTAGGAAAAATAAGTCCAATTGGAGTTATAAAAACTTGTCGTAATATATCGTATAAAAATGTTAGCGTTCTATTCCTCGTATTGAAAACCTTAAAATAACGTCGTTAAGTCGTATAAATATTCCCTTGGGTCATACGTATTTCATTTGTTAAGAATATAGTCCTTAGTAACATTTCTAGAAAATATACCATTTAGTACGTAAGTTATTATTTTTATTTGTGACCAAATATATATATATATATATATATATATATATATATATATATATATATATATATATATATATATATATATAGTTTGACGATGTTAAAACGGGTATAACTTGGTCGTTTTAAGCTCATTTTACTCGTTCTTTATATCCCCGGAATCATGGGACAAAATACTAACATATTTTTGATAAGTCGGGATGGCTAGATTTAGTTTTACGCCTTGAATTTGCCCGTGAGTACTGTTCATCAGCAAGCAGTTTTTCAGAAAATAGTTTTCGTCGTTAAATTCGGAAAATCATATCTCCTTCGTTATTAACTCGTTTTAATCCGTTCTTTCACCCACGGCTTCGTTTTCGAAATTATTTTCTAAAAATATTATCAAAAGTTACTGTGTAAATTCGGAGTTTTCTGGGTGAACCAAAATAGGACAGCATGTATTTTTACTTGTTCAAAAACCATTTTCAAGGTTTCAATCTAGTTTCTACTTCAACCAAACCACTTTCAATCACCACAAAACTAGTCTAATCCTACCATACACCTTCTTAGAGTGTCATGGGTTCCTAAACATCACCAATCTTGGTGGATCTCTTGAAGTTACTAATAAAAATTATAGATCTAAGATTAAAGAGTATTATTGTAAAAGTGGTATATATAACATATATATATATGCATGATCTACTACTATGACTTGAAAATACATAAAATAAATATATGAAACATTAAGAAAGATCAAGAAAAGCTTACTAGTAGTTTGAAGGTGTTTAAAGTAACTAGGTACCTAAATACTTCTTGGTTTTTATTTCAAAACCCAAAATAGAAGTATACTAGAGTTGTAAAATCACTTGATCTTGGAAAAATTATGGTTTCTTCTTGGTGCTCATGTCTTGGTCGATCCATGGAGAAGAAGAGAGAAAGAGATGAGTTTTCTTGAAGTATGCAAATGAAAGAAAATGATGTCTAGATATTTTTGTAAAAGTCTTGGTCTTTGAAATTGAATATCACATGGACTAGTTACTAACTCTAATAAATGATGAGATAACTTTGCAAGAAAAATGGGAAAAGGGTATGGGGTAGTAAGAAAAAGAGATGGTGAGTGTAAGTATTGGTTGAGTATATGTGTTTATTTGTAGTTTTAAGGTGTACCGGGTACCGGGTTAACTAAAAATAAATTTTTAACGGAGTTAACCGGAATAAAATAAAGTTGTAAAAATTGTAAAAATATGTTGGGTACAAATATTAAGTGTTTAGATAATTATAGTTTAGTTTTTACGAAAACCATCGTAAATAAATTAGGCGTACAATATAAATTAAGTAAATTTCCAAAACACCGGGTAAATTAATATTATAATTTTTATATTATAAAAATGAATATAAAAATATATTGGGATCATAGTTGGGAGTGTCGGACGTGTTAGTCACATTATTGATCGTTTGTTAACGTTTATATAGAAATAATTACACGTAAAAGTTAATTTATACCAAAAGTATTAATTTAATTATCCTACGAGTGGAATAGTATGCAAGTGCCCTAATGATGATACTCAGGCTATTTCTAGTCCGTATGAAATGTCCCAATGATAATGCATGAATTCGCTCCTGAACCAATACGGTTACGCGAATTTTGAATACCCGTAAACTAAGTTTACGATGAAATGAGTAATGCACGTGAATAGTGGTTTTCTTCCGGAAATGAATAGTGTCAAGTGAATAGTAAAATTTCTGAATGTTTCTCGGAATGTCAAAATGACCTCAAAAACGATGAATAGTGATTGATGAATAGTAATTGATGAATAGTAACTTGTGAATAGTAAATTGTCGAGGTTTGGAAAATGACCGGAAATTACGAGTTGTGACAAGAAGACTCTCCTTGACAGGAATTTCCAGCTTGTAGTATGAATTTTCCAAAGAATCCACTTTGGAATCTTCATACTTAGCATGTTCTCATACCGGAACGTCTCAAAGCAGACAGCACGATAGAGTGAATCGGTGAATAGATATTCACGGATTGATGAGAAATTGATTTATAGAAATCACTCGCGTGACTTATAATAATCATTTTTGAGACACGACGAGAGTTTTAAGCTTTGAATCCAATTTCCATCAAAATACTTTTGGTTGAAAGGTTATACACAATCAATGTGCTCGAAAATTAGTTTGTGAGCACATTGAAAGGTTTTTGCAAAAGTATCCGTCAATCCATTTCCTGGAACAACTTTGATTCAATGTTGAATCACACCATTGTTGCTTTCCAGTTGTCACTTGATCATTGATCCAAGATGGATCTCACATGTCACCTACCAAGAGCTTGAATGATGTTCGCTCTAGAAGGATTTCCATCTTCATAGTGAATATTTCATATCACTCGGATGTTCTGCAAATACCACAGGGATAATGCGTAGGACTCTAAATATTTTATCTTACTTTCCACATTGTGTGAAACAATAAGCATATTGGAAGTGTGTCCTATTGAGATTTATGGATGATCTCATGGCTCTAGACTCAATAGTGCGTTTTGATCCGCTCTTGGAGACTGGGGAGGTGTCTCCTGTTTTAGGTATCAACATAGCTCACAATGAGCGGTCGAGACATTGCTCAGGGTTCCCCGTGAGAATGAAACAAGCTCTTTTAAGAGAACTTTAGTGGTTGGGAAGTTTGGTGCAGTGCGTCACTGGGTCCTTGATGTCTTGTCTTCAATACCGGTGTTATCTTAGTAACCGCCAGTAGATTATGCATTGAACCCGGTTTCTGCCCTAAGGTTGAATATATGGAGGGCTATTTCTTTTCACCCTTTCTCATTTCATTTCTTTTTCATTCTTCAACCCCTTCAGTGCTTACCGAGACTTCACCACTAGAACCTTTTTGGGTTTGTTCCAGTCCTAGCTCTATCTCAGTCCGCACTCTTCCCTTTCTCACTTTTCTCCTTTTTTCCAATCATTCCTAAGGACTTCTAATCTATCTATGGATTGTCCCTGGGAAGATCCTTCCGGTTCTGGTGGATCATGGGAACTCATACCTAACCTTAACCATCCTTATAACTCCATGCATAAAGATAAATGGTCGGTCTTAAGTATTGCTTCCACAAACGCCTTTTGCTCCCCCTCAATATGTGCATCGATATTCGAAAGAGTTTAGCACATATGTGGGAGCACATTTATTGAGTCGAAAAGATCACATTTGATTATCAGATTTCTTATTTAAATCACATTCTCTCCCCCGATCAAAAATTTCAAATCTTTCGAGATTTTTTGATCTTAATTGATTTAAATAAGTTAGAAAACGTTTGGGAGAGAAATGCGGTTAATTTTTAATAGTTTCTGATAAAAAGGAACTTTTACTGCTCCCCCTCAAACTGTGAGGGAGGTTGATATGTGTCAGATTTGATGAGTTTTCAAAAGATTTGAAGGTTTACTGAAAACTCTTTGAAGATGTACTCATTCTGACACATAACCATCACAATTGTTTTGTTGCTTTTGTACAAAGTGGGGAGTTTTGATGATACATAAAGTTGTTTGAAAATCATTCTCCCCCTCAATCAATGACAGATGTTTAAAACATAAATATGTTATGTCATTGATTGAGTGAAAATTTTTATCAAGTTTGAGTTCAAATAGATTTTCAAACAAAATCTCATGGTACCACCAAGTTTTGCACAAATACTTCCCGGAAAAATCATAGAAGGGAAAGTATTTGGCGATAAAAGGAAGACTTCTCTTCTTTATTAAGAAATAATGCACTGAAACGTACATTAGATCGAGGAAACATGGATATAAAGTAATCCATGCCCAGGTGAACTTCACCCAGTAAAAGGAACAACCGTCTTTTTTGGTGACGTGTTTTCCTCATTTTGAAAACCGGGTTGCTATCTGAAGTAATAGCAAGCCATATTTTTTACGACCAGGTTGTAGCCTGATATGACTACAAACCATAATTTTAAGTTCGGGTTGTAGCCTGAAATGACTACAAGCCATATTTTTAAGAATGTTTAGAGATACAACATGTTTTTGACAAGAACTTTATTTGAAACCGAAAAACTCTTGCTCAAGCATATGTATGATTCTGTGTCATTATTGAATGACATTTCTAGAAACATACATAATATTGATTACACAAGAGACATGTCGAGAGAAGAGTATTTTTGTATTTTTGCAGTTTTTCATATTTTTATGGGATTTTCGTAATTTTATATTTTTATATTTTCTTTTTGGTTTTTAATTTATGTACAAAGATACGAACCAAAATCATTACTCCTCAGCTTCCAGACTTTTCTCCGCTTCCATCATTTGACAGCTGAAGAGTAACGTGAGCACATTTAACCAGGGATTAATTCAGGCATTTCACTCTCCCCTAATTAGTGCTCTCCCCCAATCCTGACAACCTTTCTGATGAACACCCACAATAGAAGGAAGACTTTGGACGAACACCCATAATATGAAGAGGTCTTTTGATAAACAAATACATGCCGTCTTTAGTCTTCTAATCACATAGCGGAGAATGTAGAGAAGATAGTAGACACGACCTACTACAAGATTGCCCAATATGTAGGAACAGAATACCAACCATCTTCATCACACCAAATGCCTTCTAGTAACCTTACATATAACCCATCAGCCCGCAGCGCACACATGAGACGATAACACCCAACCGAGAATAAAGAATAGACTGACGACTCGACCTTCTTCAGTCTTTAGTATAACACCAAAGTAACAAGTTGAACCACTGATCATCTATAGAATGTATCCATCCTTGGATATTAAGCCCTGATCACGTAAACCTGTTGTGCGTCCTTGATGTACCCATTGTCTCTCCCCTGATGGTTACGATTAATCATACCATGACGTAACAGTGAAACGTTAATACCAAGGTGACAAGTTGAACCACTGATCATCTCTGCGGCTTTTCAACACCGGAATACACGATTAAGCCCGATCACGTGAACCTTTTGTGCGTCCTTGGTGTTCACATTTCTCTCCCCCATGATGGTTACGATTAATCGGAATCATCATCATTATGTGTACATGTAGCCTGATGACGTATACATGAAGAATTGACTAGAAACCCTTTGTTACTGATTGAATCAGCCCGTGAGACGATGTCGATTAGCATTCCATGACCATATTCTTCAACACCTTGAAAGAGAGGAAGAAGTAGTGTTGGAGAACCATGCATACCATGACCATGTTCTTCAACACCTTAATAGAGAGGAAGATGTAGTGTTGGAGAACCATGGTTTGCACAACTCCTGAACTGACATATTCAGGAGTCGTATGACCATTTCTCAATCATCATCCAACATGTAGATTAATATTCACCCTTTCCCCCCCCCCCCCCCCTCAAAAATTGCATATGCCAACCAACTTTAATTTTTGATGATTGAACTAGTAAATATGAATACCATCAACGGTAGGAAGCTCCACTTGACGGTTCTTGAGGACTGACATGTTGTTTATTCACCCTTTCCCCCCCTAAAAAATTGCATATGCCTGTCGAATGTAAGTTTTGGTTGAATAAGTGAATAATAGAATACTCCAATATGCGCCGATCCACTTGAAAACAGAATAAGCAGGGAAAGAGCATGAACTTGTTGATGAGAATGGCCATAAATAAGAAGATTCCTCTTCTTTTGAAGATAAAGTACACTCAAGCATACACTTTTCTTTTCTTAGATGAACGGGGCCTGAAGTGTTATCTACAGACGCCATAATGTTGAAGAACGAGGCTTGAACCGTTGTGTCCAAACGTCATCTCTTTCTTTTCTTCTACTCTCTTGCTAACTCGTTACCAACCCCATTATCATTCTGTCGGATATATGTCGTGACTACTGATGGAGAGAAACCCAATATGATGAACTTGAGACCGAAGTAATATGACTCGAATTTGTGACTTAAACTTGTACTAATGCGAGACAAAGAGCGGTGTAGAGACTTCGTGCAACATGGAATCCCTAAGTAGTCTATACTCTTCAACCAACCAACCATCAAGTATAAGATGTGCATCACCTCTTGGATATCCACAACTTCGTGTGACACTGAGCACTACAACGTGACTCCTTAAAGTGATAGTTATTTTGCACTAGAGAGAAAGAAAAAATAACTAGATATCCAAGTCCTTGTCATTGTATTGAAAGCTCAAACAAGGATCTCGAAGAATCTCCATCCAACCTCTCCGATATCTTCAGATACTAAGTACACGCACCCATGAAATTTCACTTCAGCCTCAACTAAATAATACTGAACTAACCCCGTTGTCACATCTTGTCAATTCAATGCCTCAATCCAGCCATTTGTGATGTTATGGCTGAACTTTGATAATGGTTTTAACCCGACCATGGTCAAGAGCTCATAGCCCATCATCACGGGATTTTACAAATCTATAGTTTAAACCGAAAAATAAGTTCTTTCGCGAGATTTTACAAAACCAAGAAGAAACCGTGAGACAGTAACAGGTTGAATGTGGCATGACTGATTTGGTTATGGCAAACATCAGTTTGGGTTAAGAATATCATGTGAGAATTACATATCACATCACAATTTTAAAGTCTTTGTCCAACTAACCAACCTCGAACACAAACAATTGTGACCACATGATGAAGGAACCCGATATACCAATCTTGAAAATGAAGTAGAATTACTCGAATTTGTTACCTAAGATTGCATTGTTGTTGGAAGAACGGTGTAGATAATTTGTGCACCATGCAAATCTCTAAGTACTCAATACTATCTTGACAAAGTATGAGACAATCATCACCTCTTGCGATTATCCACAACGTCATCTACGTGTGACACTGAGTACAATAACGTAACTCCTTTAAGTGATAGTTAACCAGGTCTTCAACCATCCACCCCGACTTCTGGAAACTAGATAACCCAAGTCTTCAACTTACATCATATGCGCGAGCAAGTTATCATTGAAATCCTGCATCCAACCATCCCCGATTTCAAGATAAAATAGGCAGACTCTTTCGTGAAATCCAGCTTCACCCTCAAGCAAGGAATACCAAATTAGCTTCGTGATCATTAGCTTCGTGATCATTTTGTGCGGTTGAGCAATCAAAGTGAGAAGAAACATGCGCAAATTCTTAGGAGTGCCCATGACTCATAGTCAGTCCAATCAAACATAGCTGTCTGACCCAGCTGCTTGAATGTCATCCGAAACAGTCGACATCTCAATATCTTCAAACAGGATTTTACAACTTATGTGACTTAAACCGAGAAATGATTCTTTCTAGGGATTTTACTAAAGTCAACAAAAGAAACCGGAAGATATATTCAACAAGTTAAACTTAGAGAGAGATACCGGATGAGTCACAGTTCGCACTAAGTGTCAAGTCGTGACAAGTCAAGTTACAATATATCAAATTGAGATTAGTCAAGTCATAAGGATTAACTCACAACGTCAGATAACACTTTGATTAATCGAAACGACTTAAGTTACAACAATTCACTAATTGCAAAATGATTAACCAATCACACGAATCTCATCACTTATTAACTTGCCAATAAGTTAGAGATAGTCGCTAAAGAGTGAGCAAACCTCTAGAGACTGATCCACTGAATCTTGAATAGCTGAAACCGGAACTGCAAGGATTCACACTACTGGAGACGGAATCGCTAGGAAACTTGCGCAAATTCTCCCCCTCAAAAAGGACATGCAATGACCTTTTTGCCAAAAACTGAAAGTTTGTGATAGTTGTGAGTTTGACATGCGCAAAACAGATATATGGAAGGAGACACATAAACCTACTGCAGAGAAGATGGTGATAAAGACATGCTTGTAGTAACACCTTGCTGGACTCCTCATCAATGATTTAGCAGATTAATGATTCACTAAAGTTCGGAATATGCTAGACCACTGGATGAAATGTGCTTAACTATAGAGTGAGTAAAGGGTTAAAGCACGTCTCTAAACAAATCACCTCCTGTCTTTAAGTCTGACCATCTCTTGAGAAGTTCTTGTACTACAATCCCATTAGAAGCTTGAGAAACAACAATCTCTTGATGAAGCATGATAGAGGACAAGTTAGTGACTCATACTTGCACTAAAATCGTGATTTAGAACCTATATTGAGCACAACAACGTAACTCTTTTAAATATAGGTAGTGCTATATACCCAACCTTCCATCCTTAATTGTATATATCCACTTCTTGAACATCCAAGTCTAATCACCCTAAATACACTCGAGCAAGGGTCACCAAACATCGTGCGTCCATCCACCCCGAGATGTTTGTGACACTAAGTATACCAACCCATGAATTAACATACCAACCAAGTCACCGTAATTTCCCAATTCCTGCTGTTCTTGAAGCACAAATTTATCCCGAAGATAATAGTCAGATCCCGTAAGTTTTAATATGTCAAAAACCAAGTCTGGCCTATCGAATCTTTCGCGGGATTTTCTAAAAACATCAGGAGTAACCGCGAAATTAATAAGAACATCTAAGGGTGAGTTGCAATACTAATCTTCAAAACTTAAGTCAACGAAGTCAAGTATCAACTTGATCAAATTGCAGCAAGTCAAGTCGCAGTTTGAAAAATCGCAACAAGTCAAATTGCAATACGTCAAATCGCAAGTGTTAACTCGAAACGTCAAATCGCAATTGGTCAAATAGCAATCAGTCAAGTCGTAACAAATCAAGACGCAATTTGACGAACCGCAATTAATCAAATCGCAAGTTGTCAACCGTAACTCAAGTCGCAAAAATTAAATTGCAGGCTCACTCAAATCATAGGCATCCACAATGCTGACAAACTTAAAAACTCTGTAATCACGTCGACATATCTATATACCCCAAATACTAGCTGTGATGTGAAATTTGCATGACAAAAATACCACTCCTTATCACCAAGTATTATACCAAACCATTTGCTTAATCTAAAAATTTTCAAATTTTCGAATATTAACATTAACATTATGAACCCCAAAAAGAATGACCATAACCGCAACACAGAGTTAACCGCAGCGACACAAGTTAAACGCATGTATGGTTATCTGAGGTAAACGCAAGGCCAGATGAGAACAAACCAGCCACTGTCGTTCATTTTCGTCTTTTTCCCGTTTTTGAGCTAACCGCAGCCAAGAAAATATTTGTGACCATTCGAGTAGCAGCCAAGAACATAAGTACCAAACAAGCAGATTCAGACTGGGTATTCCGGCCAAATTTTTTGACCATTTTTTTTTATGGCCGCAAGTATTACATGGTATGGAACAAACAATCGCAATAGAATGAGAATGACACAAACTGTTAAGGAACTTGACAATCTATAATGACCAGTTATCAAAACCAATGTAAAAAGCAGTAGACTTTTGGACCATATTGATACACTAAATATTGCAAGAAAGCTGTTAATGCTAAAATGGGAATAAAATATTTCGGATGCAAAAAAAAATGTTAAAAAACAGCTTAAACACAATAACGAACCACAAGAATCAACCAAATAATACAACCTGGCTCTGATGCCAATTGTAGGATCGAAATAAATGTTGATTCTTGTGTGATTCAGGTGGTCTTGGGTTATGGAAGATGGAGGTAAACATTGTCAAGAGTTAGAGAGAGAAATAGAGAGAGGGGAAGATTTCTAGTGAGAGAAAACACCTTTGAGGTGTGTGTATTATGTGAAATCAACCAACCCTTCCCTTGTGTGGGAAGAGGTATATATACAATTACAATATACCCCCTCCTGTGGGCTGTGGATCAGGTATACAGTGGGTAAAGACCCGTCCTTCCTCCACGGTATGACTAATATCTAAACTATTACTATAATACCTAATGTAATAAATAAACTAACTACGAGCTATCATATTGCTATTACATCATTTAGGTGACCGAGTCTTTTATAGGAATATTCGTATTCCTAGCATAATGTGATGAGACTTCAGTTTTTTTATATGCAAAAGCATTTATCATTTATAATTTTTTTAATTACCACAAAGATTATGAGTGAAATAATAACCATGTGTCGTCTGTAATTTATTTTAAGTTGCATATTGTTCCTGGATTTTGGTATTGTGTTTTGTGAATTTTGTGTAGTGACTAATCTATGTTTCTGGTTTTGTTCACAAGACATGGTGGGAGTGACGGGCTTCAGGTGTATGTACACTCTCCTGTGAAAGATCAGTACAATCACTTCAACGGAAAAAAATGTAATCACTAAAACGAACAATACCAATACAGTGCTCGCCTCAAGGTTTGTTATTTTCTATCTTTTGTTCATTGCATTACATTTCCATATAAAGAGTGATCGTCATTGTAATTATCCAGTTACTATTATACTTTAAAACTTCTTTATAAAACAATATCCCTTATATGTTTAAAATTTATGCAATGTCAAACTTGGATTTGATTGTAGGCAATTGTCCATTTTCGTCGAAATGAGCACAATGTACTTCTAACTACAGATGAAGCCTTTAGGGGTCTTGATATTCTTGGTGTTCATACTGTTGTTCATTATCAACTTCCTCACTGTGCAGAATAAAGCTGATTTATTTATCATTTTTAAAGTTATTTTTTTAATAGTTAACGCACATGTCCCATTTATCATGTTTGACAATTTTTTTAGGGATCCTAATTGCCACATGTATCTGCTATGCTTGGTTTGTTTGTGCATAAGATTAATGTGTCATGGATTGTGACATTTTTTTAGTTATTTCAATCTGATAACTTATTTATTGATTAAAAACTTTCGTAAATGGATCCAAGTCCAAAATCATACATGCATATCGGTATATACACTTGATAGAAATAAGTAACGGGGAAAATTTTCATTTAATAACAGCAGGCTTTAAAGTCGCGATCAACTCCTGAATCAAGGTTCATCTCGTCTTCAATCGACATCTCCCTGTTAATAGTAGCAATACTTATATCTCTCTATTATAACATCTAAATGTTACATTCAATTTCAAATATGCAATACAAGTTGTTAGGAATACAAATATTCCTGTAAAAGTCTCGGTCACCTAATGATTGTAATAGCATTAAGTTAGCTCCTAGTTAGTTTATTTATTAGATTAGATATTATAGTAATAGTTTAGATATTAGTCACACCGTGGAGGAAGGACGGGTCTTTACCCACTGTATACCTGATCCACAGCCCGCAGGAGGGCGTATACTATAATTGTATATATACCCCTTCCCACACAAGGGAAGGGTTGGTTGTTTCTCATAATACACACACCTCATTAGGTGTTTCTCTCACTAGAAACCTCCCACTCTCTAAACTCTCTCTCTCTCTAACTTGTTAATCATGTTTATCATATACTTCCACAATCCAAGACCTCCCAATCCACATAATCAACAAAATATTTCGATCCTACAATTGGTATCAAGAGCCATGGTTTCATCCTAGGATTGTTGGTGCTCAAATTTGTGGCTTGGTTTAGTGGTTCAATTTTTTTGGGTCGAAATGTTTTTTTATGAAAACACCTCGAATTGATTTTTGGTTGTGGTGTTTTTGATGATTTGGTGGTATTGTTGTGTTTTGAGGTGTTAGTAGTACTTAATTTTTCACTTGGGTAGGTTGAATTAGTTGATTTGTTTGATGTTTGATTTGATTTAGTGCAAGTTTCTTGGTTGAGATTAGCTTGTTTCTTGGTTGAGATTAACTCAATAATCGGAAAAAGACAATCTGGCAAGATAGTGACTTTCTTGTATTTTTGTGTAAAGACAAACTGGCAAGATAGTGACTTTCTTGTATTTTTGTGTTTTGAGGTTAGCTCAAGATTGAGATTACCTCCAGTTTGAGTTTACCTTCAGATTGAGATTACCTCCAGTTTGAGTTTATCTTCAGATTGAGATTACCTCCAGTTTGAGTTTACCTTCAGATTGAGATTACCTCCAGTTTGAGTTTACCTTCAGATTGAGATTACCTCCAGTATGAGTTTACCTTCAGATTGCGATTAACTCCAGTTTGTGTTTACCTTCAGATTGCGGTTACCTCCTAGTTGTGGTTAGCTCATGTTTGTGGTTAGTTCAAATTTACGGTTAGCTCAAGTTTGTGGTTAGCTCGAGTTTGTGGTTAGCTCAAGTTTGTGGTTAGTTCAAATTTGCGGTTAGCTCAAGTTTGTGATTAGCTCAGGTTTGTGATTAGCTCAAGTTTGCGGTTAGCTCAAGTTTGCAATTATCTCATCTCAAGTTTGTGGTTAGTTCAACTTTGCGGTTAGCTCAAGTTTGTGGTTAGCTCAAGTTTGTGGTTAGCTCAAGCTTGTGGTTAGTTCAAGTTTGCGGTTAGCTCAAGTTTGTGGTTAGCTCAAGTTTGTGGTTAGCTCAAGTTTGTGGTTAGCTCAAGTTTGCGGTTAGCTCAAGTTTGCGGTTAGTTCAAGTTTGCGGTTAGCTCGCATCTTTATATAAGTTGAACTACAACAAGAACCATCACGTTCATCAAACAACCATCTAATCATTTACCAATCCAACAGTTTCTCATTTTTTTAAGACTATTTTTTGGGTGTTTAAATGCATGAGATGACCACGAAGTTTATTTTGGTATCCCTTATTTGAGTTTGAAGTGGGTTTCACGAAGGCGCTTACTTATTTTATCTTGAAGTCGGGGTTGGTTGGATGCATGACTTTCAATGATAACTTGCTCGTGATTAAGACTTAAGTTGAAGACTTGGCTTATCTAGTTACCAGCAGTCGGGGTGGATGGTTGAAGACCTGGTTAACTATCACTTAAAGGAGTTACATTATTGTACTCAGTGTCACACGCAGAAGACGTTGTGGATAATCGCAAGAGGTGATAAAAGTCTCATACTTTGTTAGGATAGTATAGAGTACTTAGAGATTTCTCTACACCGTTCTTTCAACAAAAGTGCAAGCTTAAGTAACAAATTTGGGAAATTCTACTTCATGTTCAAATTGGGTATATCGGGTTTACCTCGCCAAGTGGGCACAGAAATAGCCGACAGAATATGAGGTTGGGTTGTTAGCCAAAGGGTTCAAAGGTTGAGATGTGATCAGCAATTTTCATGGGATAGTCGACGCTACAGAATGTCAATGCTAATTCACAGTCTAAGCAAAATCTCTTAAGTTCCTTCATTGTCATTCATGTTTTTTTTCAAGATGGTTGCTTAAGACAAGAACTTCTCGCGCATATGGTCATACACGTCAATGATGTTTCCGAAAGTTCGAAACCATCATGGGGGAGAAACGTGTACTTTGATGATATAATGTCAATCTCCAAGGGGAAGTAGTTTATACTACTTGACTTAGCATGGTTTGTGAAGTATTTTACATATGGGAGAAGAATTGTTGCTGATCTCTTGCATGTTTTTCCCAAACAGTTATTCACCAAATCCAACAGTTGTCATAACACATTCAATCGATCATTGTCTCACGGTTTCTTCTTGGTTTTGTAAAATCCCGCGAAAGAACCTATTTCTCGGTTTAAATCATAGATTTGTAAAATCCCATGATGATGGAATTATCCTGGAGAAATAGAGTGCATTTCCGGATCTTAATTGAACTTGGTGCTACGGTTTCAACTTCAAAGAAGGGATAAGGTGTGTACATCATGTATTGGATGACTTTTATGATATACTTCATGGCATTTTGGCTATAACAAAGTGTTACGGGGATATGCGCTTTTGACCATGATCGGGTGAAAAACCATTATCAAAGTTCATTCAAAACATCAATAAGGGCTAGATTTGGGTATTTAAACCACAAGATGTGACTACGGCATTAATTCATTATTATTTATTTGAGGTTGAAGTGAAATTTCGTGGGTACGTGTACTTAGTATCTGAAGATATCAGGGTGGTTGGATGAAGATTCTTCGAGATCCTTGTTCGAGCTTTTAACCTGTACAATGACAAAGTCTTGGATATCTAGTTATTTTTGGGATTCTTCCTTTCTATTACCACAAAATAACTATCATTTTAAGGAGTTACGTTGTAGTGCTCAGTGTCACACGAAGTTGTGGATATTGAAGAGGTGATGTACGTCTTATACTTGATGGTTGGTTGGTTGAAGAGTATAGAGTACTTAGGGATTCGATGTTGCACGAACTCTCTACACCGCTCTTTGTCATACATTAGTGCAAGCTTAAGTCACAAATTCGGGTTAATTTACTTCAGTCTCAAGTTCATCATATTGGGTTTTTCTCCATCAGTAGTCACGACAAAGAGCCGACTGAATGATAATGGGGTTGGTAATGAGTTAGCCGAGAGGAGAAGAAAAGAGAGAGATGACGTCTGTACACTTCAGGGCAGGCCACGTACTTCAACATTATGGCGTCTGCTAACAACACTTCAGGCCCCGTTCATCTAAGAAAATAAAAGTGTATGCTTGAGTGCACTTTATCTTCAAAAGAAGAGGAATCTTCTTATTTATGGCCATTCTCATCAACAAGTTCATGCTCTTTCCGTGCTTATTCTGATTTCAAGTGAATCGGCGCATATTGGAGTATTCTATTATTCACTTATTCAACCAAAACTTGCATTCGACAGGCATATGCAATTTTTGAGGGGGGGAAAGGGTGAATAAACAACATGTCAGTCCTCAAGAACCGTCAAGTGGAGCTTCCTACCGTTGATGGTATTCATATTCACTAGTTCAATCATCAAAAATTGCAGTTGGCTGGCATATGCAATTTTTGAGGGGGGGAAAGGGTGAATATTAATCTACATGTTGGATGATGATTGAGAAATGGTCATACGACTCCTGAATACGTCAGTTCAGGAGTCGTGCAAACCATGGTTCTCCAACACTACTTCTTCCTCTCTATCAAGGTGTTGAAGAACATGGTCATGGAATGCTAATTGACATCGTCTCACGGGCTGATTCAATCAGTAACAAAGGGTTTCTAGTCAATGCTTCATGTATACGTCATCCGGCTACATGTACACATAATGATGATGATTCCGATTAATCGTAACCATCATGGGGGAGAGAAATGTGAACACCAAGGACGCACAAAAGGTTCACGTGATCGGGCTTAATCGTGTATTCCGGTGTTGAAAAGCCGCAGAGATGATCAGTGGTTCAACTTGTCACCTTGGTATTAACGTTTCACTGTTACGTCATGGTATGATTAATCGTAACCATCAGGGGAGAGAGAATGTGTACATCAAGGACGCACAACAGGTTTACGTGATCAGGGCTTAATATCCAAGGATGGATACATTCTATAGATGATCAGTGGTTCAACTTGTTACTATGGTGTTATACAAAAGACTGAAGAAGGTCGAGTCGTCAGTCTATTCTTTATTCTCGGTTGGGTGTTATCGTCTCATGTGTGCGCTGCGGGCTGATGGGTTATATGTAAGGTTACTGGAAGGCATTTGGTGAGATGAAGATGGTTGGTATTCTGTTCCTCCATATTGGGCAATCTTGAAGTAGGTCGTGTCTACAGTCTTCTCTACATTCTCCGCTATGTGATTAGAAGACTAAAGACGGCATGTATTTGGTTATCAAAAGACCTCTTCATATTATGGGTGTTCGTCCAAAGTCTTCCTTCTATTGTGGGTGTTCATCAGAAAGGTTGTCAGGATTGGGGGAGAGCACTAATTAGGGGAGAGTGAAATGCCTGAATTAATCCCTGGTTAAATGTGCTCACGTTACTCTTCAGCATGTCAAATGATGGAAGCGGAGAAAAGTATGGAAGCTGAGGAGTAATGATTTTGGTTCGTATCCTTGTACATATTAAAAAAATTACGTTAATAGAGAAATATAAAACCTATAAAAAATCATAAAAATTTGAAAAACCTCAAAAATTCAAAAAAGATTCTTCTCGCGACATGTCTCGTGTGTAATCAATATTATCTACGACTTTAGAAATGTCATTCAACAATGACACGGAGTCATACATATGCTTGAGCAAGAGTTATTTTATGTTTTAATAATGCTTTCTAAAACATGTCGCTCCCCAAAATTTTTCTGTCATTTGGCTTGTAGTCATTTCAGGCTACAACCCGCACTTCAAAACTATGGTTTGCTATTACTTCAGATAGCAACCCATTTTTCAAAATGGGGAAAACACGTCGCCAAAAAGACGGTTGTTCCTTTTACCGGGTGAAGTTCACCTGGGGATGGATTACCTTATATCCATGTTTCCTCGATCTAATGTACGTTTCACTGCATTATTTCTTGATAAAGAAGAGAAATCTTCTTTTTATCGCCAAATATTTTCCCTTCTATGATTTTTCCGGAAAATATTTGTGCAAAACTTGGTGGTACCATGAAATTTTGAATGAAAATCAAATTGAACTCAAAAGTTTGATAAAAATTTTCACTCAATCAATGACGTTAATAGTTTATGAAAATATTTCAGTTTTAACATCCGTCATTGATTGAGGGGGAGAGTGATTTCTCAAAACTTTATGTATCATCAAAACTCCCCACACTTTGTACAATACAAAAGCAAGATTTGTGATAGTTATGTGTCAGAATGAGTAAATTTTCAAAGAGTTTTCGTTAAAACTTCAAATCTTTTGTAAACTCATCGAATCTGACACATAACAACCTCCCTCACAGTTTGAGGGGGAGCAAGAAAAAAGTTCCTTTTATCAGAATCTATTAAAAAAATGACCGCATTTCTCTCCTAAACGTTTTCTAAATTATTTAAATCAATTGAGATCAAAAATCTCGAAAGATTTGAAATTTTTGATCGGGGGAGAGAATGTGATTTAAATAAGAAATTTGATAATCAAATGTGATCTTTTCGACTCAATAATAGGCTCCCACATATGTGCTAAACATTTTTGAACATCGATGCACATATTGAGGGGGAGCGAAAGGCGTTTGTGGAAGTAATACCTAAGACTGACCATTTACTTTAATGCACGGAGTTATAAGGATGGTTAAGGTTAGGTATAAGTTCCCATGATCCACCAGAACTGGAAGGATCTTCCTAGGGACAATCCATAGATAGATTAGAAGTCCTTAGGAATGATATGAAAAAAGGAGAAAAGTGAGAAAGGGAAGAGTGAGGACTGAGATAGAGCTAGAACTGGAACAAACCCAACATGGTTCTAGTGGTGAAGTCTCGGTAAGCACTGAAGGGGTTGAAGAATTAAAAAGAAATGAAAGTAGAAAGGGTGAAAACAAATAGCCCTCCAAATATTCAACCTTAGGGCAGAAACTGGGTTCAATTCATAATCTACTAGTTGTTACTAAAGTAACACTAGTATTGAAGACAAGACTTCATGGACCCAGTGACGCACTGCACTAATCTTCCCAACCACTCAAGTTCTCTTAAAAGAACTTGTTTCATTCTCACGGGGAACCCTGTGCAATGTATCGACCGCTCATTGCGAGCTATGTTGATACCTAAAACAGGAGACGCCTCCCCAGTCGGATCAAAACGCACTATTGAGTCTAGAGCCAAAGAGATCATCCATAAATCTCGTTAGGACACATTCCAAATATGCTTATTGTTTCACACAATGTGGAAAATAAGATAAAATATTTAGAGTCCTACGCATTATCCTTGTGGTATTGCCAGAACATCCGAGTGATATGAAAATATTCACAATGAAGATGGAAATCCTTCTAGAGTGAACATCACTCAAGCTCTTGGTAGGTGACATGTGAGATCCATCTTGGATCAATGATCAAGTGACAACTGGAAAGCAACAATGGTGCGATTCAATATTGAATCAAACTTGTTCCAGGATATGGATTGACGGATACTTTTGCTAAAACCTTTCAATGTGCTCACAAACTAATTTTTCGAGCACATTGATTGTGTATAATCTTTCAAACAAAAGTATTTTTGATGGAAATGTGATTCAAAGCTTAAAACTCTATCTTTATTGCTAACTGTTTTATTTCAGGGACACATATAAAGATGGCGTTGATGGCCCCCATTTCCAGCTGAATCGGGTCAATCCATACCTCATGCTCACTCATCCTCCACACTATCAATGAAGATAAGAGACTTGCTACAACAAATGTTGAAAGACTACCAACAACGTTTCCGCAACTCTGATGAAAAGGTCTCCTAATCCACAACTCTAATGCAAAGTCTCCTGATCCAGAAGGGTGTGAGCATGATGGTCCTAAAGTCACTACATCACATGAAGGCGATACTGCCATGGATGAGCTTGGAGATTTACTATGGCTGATGATCTCAAAGAAGCTCAAGGATCACACATCACAAAGGAATCCAAATCACAAGTTCGTTGCTTGAAGTACAAAGTGTGAAGTAAAGTGAAGAATCAGATCCTACGAGCTACAGAGATGAAAGAATGCTTAATGACCAAAGAGCTTAATTTCAAAGGTGACTTCGCTTAGGGGGAGATTGTTAGGAATACAAATATTCCTGTAAAAGTCTCGGTCACCTAATGATTGTAATAGCATTAAGTTAGCTCGTAGTTAGTTTATTTATTAGATTAGATATTATAGTAATAGTTTAGATATTAGTCACACCGTGGAGGAAGGACGGATCTTTACCCACTGTATACCTGATCCACAGCCCGCAGGAGGGCGTATACTGTAGTTGTATATCTACCCCTTCCCACAAAAGGGAAGGGTTGGTTGTTTCTCATAATACACACACCTCATTAGGTGTTTCTCTCACTAGAAACCTCCCACTCTTTCAACTCTTTCTCTCTAACTTGTTAATCATGTTTATCATATACTTCCACAATCCAAGACCTCCCAATCCACATAATCAACAAAATATTTCGATCCTACACAAGTTTTGAGGATAATTTAGACTAATTACCATAGTTAATTAAAATTAGCTGGCAACTGATTTTTTATTCAAATTTTGAACTTGGCTATGCATGATAGTTTTTAAAAATGTCATTTTGATACACGCTATTAATACGCTATGAAAACAGAGTATACACATTGTAGGATATAACTACTATATAAGTTATTTCGTTTAAAGATAAATTTTAACTGTAATAACTAAGTTTTGCTACCTCATAATACAAAATAGTTTCATAAAATGTCAACAATTAAGAGCCGTTTCGGCAGCTCCACAATAGTTTCATCAATTAACTCTCCTATGTACTTCCAAAGATTAATCTAACTCTATTGCTAACCCATTTGCAGACTCATACAGATTTTGTGACAGTAAAAGTTCACACGCTTATCATGTTTGTCCAAGTTACCAAGTCAATATAAGAAGAAATGGATAGTTAATTCATCTATTGATAAAATAATCTTTTTCTTTCTCTTTTAGACATGCATTTGGGTCCAGAAGTAAAAAATTTAAAATTTATCCCAACCCATCCATTTTGCTACCTCAAATTTAAAATGCCATCAAATAATCATGATTATAAGCTCCTCACATATGAGAATCTGGAAACATCTAAATCATTTAAGTGTGCAACTTTCGACTTGATTGGCCCATTTCATTACATGTATTTTTGGACTTTACCAATATTGCGAATGGGATAATATATAATCCAAAATGAACCATGTCAGATAAATGGGTCGAAAGTCATGATTTCGTGTTTGCACATGTTCTTTTAGAGTGATGGTATTGTAAAACTAAGCAAACCCAGTAAAGACATAAAGTATATCTTAGAATGATGATATGATGTTATCTCATCTCTCAAGTGTCAATAAACATCTTAACCAACAATTTGTGCTTATTGCAACTGTGGGAAACAGTAATTTAAATAGCTATTAAACATTTTTTTAAGTATTGCAGTATTTTTCTTTTACATATATGCTTTATTATTGTACCAAGTAGAACAGTAAATGATTGTGGTCAAGTATGTACACAAAGAGATAGATAAATAAGATCAAGTAGTTGAATGTCATCTAAATACAACAGGACAAGAGCAGGTCTGGCTTATAAACCCGAGCCCACAACAAGTAGCATCATAGTGCGTTGATTGGATACAAAGCTCTCGACTTTACAAGTTGAATCGAAGTATAAATCCTCATCCTTCTGCCGTTGTTGAGCAGCAGATTAGCTAAGTATTTTAGTTGACTTTGCAATGTTAATATTTTTTTTTTGAGAGATTAGAAAATTTGGTAACATTAGTTGTAATAAACACACACGGATTGACATTGAGGTGATGTCTTGGAATCTTGGTAACGAAAGTGTTTGTATGGTTCTTAATGCAATTGAATGACATTGTTTCATTTTTGTTTAATAGTAGAACGTTACTATCAAGTAATGAGAACCGATAGTACAATATACTATCCAAGTATGCATTTTGTTTATTTTTCGTTATGGAATATGACGCCGAAATTTTATCTTATATGCAATTAACATCATACTAAATGATATAGAATCACAAACTATGTTGCAATTTACATTGTTAATCTATTATAAAACCATTTGTACTATCTTTCTTTACTTTCAAAAAAAATCTTAAAACTAGCCGGCCATCAGCCGGGCCTGAAAGCTAGTTTATAATAAATAATTTTTTTTTATTTATATAAGAGTAATTAATTTTAAATTTAATATATTTTTTTAATTTTATAAAAGTATTTATAATAGATAAATTTTTTAATTATATAAAAGTAACTAATATTAAATTTAATATTTTTTTTTAATTTTATAAAAGTATTTATAATAGGTAAAAATTTTAATTATTTTTTTAATAAATAAAAAATTTTAATTATATAAAAGTAATTAATTTTAAATTAACTAGTTATTTTTTAATTTTATAAATCTATTTTTTTAATATATTTTTTTTATTTTGTAATATTTAGAATAGATAAAAACTAGTTATTTTTTAAGTTTATAAAACTAATTTTTAATATTTTTTTACAAATAACTTCATTATCCCGTCGACATGTCGACGGGAATATAAGCGCCAAAATTTTCACAAAATTTTCATATGTCCCGCTAAACGGCAAACGATAAAATTACTTTATACTCCCGCCGACATGTCGACGGGAAGATAAAAAGTAAAAAAAAAAATAAAATAAAATAAAATAAAAAAAAAAAAAAAAAAATAGTGGTTCTTGTCAATTATTGAACACACACTTGGAAAAAAAATAATCGATCTATCACTACTTATCTCCGCCGGCGAATACACCACAACCACCACTCCTCCACCTCTGACACTAACACCACCACCACTACAGTCTCCTCCACCACATCACATTACCCCACCACCACCACAACCACTACATGAGCACCACCGTGCACCTCCTCTTTCCCCACTTCTCATTTTTAGTTCTTTCCTAAACCCTTCTCATGCTTAATTCTTCCTCTTCTTCTTGAATTCTTTCCTAATCCCTTCGCAGGTATTTTTAATTTTTGTTATTTTATTGATTTTTATTAATTTATGTAATATAAATGTTAATTTATCTAAAATTTGTTAATGTTTCGATGTTATTTTCTGTCTTTTATTTATTTATTATTTTTTTTTCTTTTTCAGCCGAGACATAGCAAGAGCCGAGAGCTGAGATAGCCAAGAGATATAGGTAATGTGGTTTCTTTTTTTTTTTAACTTTTGATATCCCGACTACATGTCGTCGTCAACAGTTATTTTTAAAACATTTGATATATGTATTATGTGCTTTCTTTTATAAATAGCCTGAGCCCAAATTCACAGCCCAAGACCACAGCCCGAGCCCAAGACTGCAGCCCGAGACCACAGCCGAGACAGTATGTTGTTAATTATGTGCTCTCTTTTAAGTATGTTTGTGAAATGTGAGCGCTTAGTATGCTAGGTTGCGTTTAGTATAAAAGGGTGGTTAGTATGTTAGGTTGCGTTTAGTATAAAAGGGCGTTTAGTATGTTAGGTTGCGTTTAGTGATAACCGTATGGCTTTGCGTTGAGGAAAAATCAGTTGGCGTTGGATAAATGTAGAAATTTTGCGTTAGATGTAGAATAATTCAATTTAGAGGGTGTTTGTTTCGGCTTATATAACGAGCTTATGGCTTGTTTGGATTTCGGCTTAAGTTTCATAAGCTAAATTTTTATGGCTTATTTTGAAACTTTTTAACTTACATAGTTTCAAAATAACTCACAAAAAATAAGCTTATGAAACATAAGCCGAAAACAAAATAAGCCATAAGCCCGTTATATAAGCCCTTAGATATATTGTTTAGTTTTCGTCTTATGTTTCATAATAGTTTCAAAAATAAGTCACAAAAATAAGTTTCAAAATAACAAAATAGTTTTTACATAAACTTATATAAACAAAATAGTTTCATAATAGTTTAAAAAATAAGTCACAAAAAATAAGTTTGACATGATAAACTTATATAAACAAAATAGTTTCAAAAATAAGTCATAAAAAATAAGCTTATGAAACCTAAGCCGAAAACCAAACAATTGTTTATATTCTAATTGTTTAACTTAAAATATATGCTATTAATTGTTTAACTTAAAATAGTCGATTTGTGTATTATTGTTAGACTTTTGTGAATGTTTTAGGATTTTAGTGATTAATTTCAGAAAGTCCACATCCGAAGTTAATCATCCTATAGAAAACCCATCCGAAATTAATTTATTAGAAATTAATTTCGGAAAGTCCCCTGTTTGGGACTGCTTTTTGAATGTTTTGTCTCATTTAGGATATGGATGCGTATAATTGATTTACTATTTGAGATGATTTCGACAGTGTTTCTCCTTTACTCCTACGAATATGTCTTTAATGCACATATTTGGAGAGTTGAGGGGAAATGCTGCCAAAATTTTCTCAAATAGTAAATCAGTTACACGCATTCATATATGAGATGAAGCATTCAAAGAGTGGGTTAGGATTGCCTTCCATAGTTGCACTAGGTAAACAAAACAACTCGTAATAATTCCATGGTTATATGTGTTTATGTGTCGGATATTTTGAATGTGTAATAACTAAGAGTTGAACTAAACAAAATGCAGTTATGATACTTGATAAGAGTTGGACCTGTTTAGACAGTCATGTTTCAAGAGAGTTTTTTTGATGGTCTTGCCGCATTCATTGAACATTGCAAGCCGTTATTGAATAGTTATGGAAACATAAAATGTCCATGTCGTCTTTGTTGTAATGTTCCATGGGTATCTCTCGACAAACTTAAAAGCCACATAAGCCAAAATGGGTAGGACCCAACTTATACACAATGGCGCGATCACGGTGAACCGGATCCTTTGCCTATAGAAGATAACACAACACAATGTGAGATGAGTGACATGCGTGCGTGCCTTAATGATATTCTTTATATTCCTCTAAATAATGAACAAAATGAGCCAACTCCTCCAAATATTGGCGAGACAAGTAACGAGCTGACTCTAAGCAACGACACCTCCTGTACGTAACGAGTATGAAGAGTTACTTGCCAGTTCCACCCAGCCTCTTTACCTGGGTTGTGACTTTATGACAACCTTGGATTTTATGTCAAACTTTACGCATCTCAAGGTCTGCGGTAAATGGGGTGATACTTCATTTAACAATACGCTAAAATTTCTACAGGCGGTATTTCCTCCCAGGTTAGGTTACAATCTCCCACCATCATACTCTGCTATAAAAAAAACATTTAAAAAGGTCGGGTTAGGGTATGAGTCGATACATGCTTGTGAAAATGATTGCTTTTTATATCGGGGGATTGATGCCAAAGATTTGGAGTATTGTCCGGTCTGCAAAACGAGTAGATGGAAAGACAAGAACACAATGGGGAAGAAAGTTCCTAACAAGGTGTTGCGTTACTCTCCTATCATTCCTAGACTACAACGTTTGTACTAGTCTATTCACACCGCAAAACATATGACTTGGCATGCTACTGGAAAGTCTACGGTAAACGGTATGATGCAACACCCGGTTGATCGTGAAGCATGGCAGAAGATTGACAGTGGTAAATATTCGGATTTTGCTAACGAACTGAGAAACGTTCGATTAGGGTTGGCTGCTGATGGTTTCAATCCGTTCGGCAACGTTAGTCAGACTTACAGCATGTGGCCAGTTATATTAACAACATACAACTTGCCTCCGTGGTTATGCATGAAAGAGACTACTTTGATGCTGACGTTGTTGATTCCTGGCCCTAAATCACCGGTGAAGGACATTGATGTTTACTTAAAGCCTTAGATTGATGACCTTCAAGAATTATGGGAAAAACCAGGTGTCAATGATTTTCCTGCTCGTAGTAGTTTGTTTGGTTGGAGTGGGCAAGGTTACTATGCATGCCCTACATGTAAATTAGACACTCCAGCTATGCGTGTGATAAGCAAAACAACTTATGTTGGCTATAGAAGATTCTTAAAAAAAACCATAAATGGAGGAGTGACTGTAATACATTCAATGGTGCAACTGATACTAGAGATCCTCCTAAAAAATATACTCCGGCTGATATCTTGGCTCAACTTGCGATATTGCCCACACGTTTTCCGGGGAAACATCCAGATTATGGGGGTGGGAAAATAAAACGTAATACTACATCCGAGCTAAACTAGACTAAACTGTCTATTTTCTATGAGCTTCCATATTGGTCTTCTCTTTCTCTACAACACAATTTAGATGTAATGCATATCGAAGAAAATGTTTTGGAGAGTATCTTGAACACTTTGTTAATGAATGACAAATCTAAAGACACCGCTGTGGAAAACTAGAAGGGGGCGTTGACAAGTTTTCCGTCCTTTTTAAATTTATTACCAAAATATTTTGTAGCTTATTAAAAACTTTCGATTCGATCTCAAGTGAATTCAAGTAACAACCAATATAAGCAATTCTAATCTAATAATGAAAGTATTGAAATATAACGAAGAAAAGATAGAGTTAGAAAGATCAAACCACAACACACGAATTTATAGTGGTTCGGCTACAAGGACACCTTCCTTGCCCTACTCCACTCCCCGAGTACCACACTCGAGAGTTTCCTTCACTATGTCAACAAACTCCTTATGGTGGAGAAACCTTACACACCTTGGCTTACACGAGTTAACGACACTAAGCTAAATGTCGAGTTCTAATCGTAGTTAGAACCAATCTCACAACTTCTTCAAGACTTCACACCTTCTTCACACCTTCACAACTTCTTCAAGACTTCACACCTTCTTCACACCTTCACAACTTCTTCAAGACTTCACACCTTCTTCACACCTTGTCAACTTCACACCTTCTTCTATGCACAACTAAGTCACAACTACTAAACTACTTTACAACATACCTAGTTTCTACAATCAACAAATTTACACAACACTTTTACAAAGATCTAGCACTACTACAATATGAAAATAGCTAATCACAACACTACTACAATTAGATGGATGTAGGGGAGTGTTCTTCTTCTTGCACTTGAATGGATGAAGCTTTGGATCACTTGGAAACAAAGACTTATGAGTTATACGATCAAAGGATTTTTGATATAGAAATGGAGGTTGGATCAGAAAGTTTTTAGTGCAAAAAAAAATATATATGTGAAATGATCCAGTATTTAAAGGGCCAGAAAATACTGTTCTGGAGCGTGCCGGTCCCCTTAATTAGTGGGCGGTCCTCTTAATGATTAAGGGGGCCGCCTAGTAAAATTAAGAGGGCCGCCCTACTGAACGTTGGAAAAGTTTTTCGGGATAAAATTTGCCCTTTTTGGTTGGAAATTTGAAATCATATCTTTGTAGTTTAATATAACAATGCCAAAAATGATTTACAAATATATATATAAAATGTTAATATTATTTTATAAAATGTTATGTCTTAAGACAAGGTTTCCTTTGATCATGTAATGCATAAGATGCTTAGTTTATGCATACCTTAAGTGATATTAGATGTAAAGGTAAATATTTGTTACCAAATACTTGTTTATGTCTTAATCTTGACTGAATTCGATTTGAGTTTTGTGATTATCAAAACATAGGTTTATTGAGAAATATTAATAATGTTTTTAAACATTATTTATATCAACAATCTCCCCCTTTTTGATGATTACAAAACTTAAACTCATTAACTCAAAAATTAGTTTTTAAACAAGTAGTTTAGTGAGTTTATATTTACTTCTCCCCCTTTTTGTAGAATCAAAAAGGTTATGCCGACAATTTTTCAAACGTGAAAATTTGACGGGAAGACATCTCCCCCTTGATGTGTACTCCCCCTCGTTTGGGGGCACCAAGAGAACGAGCTATGGAATGCTTTGCAAAACAAAAATATTAGAAGCACAAGTATATACATGCAAACATATATAAGGTGACAGGAAAATAATTAAGCATGTTTGAAAAGAAGCATTCATATTAAAGCAATGGTTGTGTCAAGACACAACAATACAAGTAGCACTAATAAGGATTACAAGTAGGAAAGCTAGTACATAAACTAACAACTAGAAAAATACATCATCATGCAAAGAGTACATGGACGTCATAGAGCTTGCAAGCAAAAGGGTGGTAAAGGCTTTATTTATTAAGCATATCATATGCTTAATTTGGAGAGCATGATGGTGATGGTGGAGGAATGGGTGAGAATTGTGGCGGAGGAATAATTGGAGAGGATGGTGGAGTTGGTGGTGGTGGTGGGTTAGTAAGAAAATGTTCAATATATGAAAACATATATTGAATTTCATCTCTAAGACCAAAGATAACGGTTCGGTTGTGGATGCAACAAAGACAAGTATCCCCATGGGATTCAAGTAATCTCCAAGGCACGGGATTGACAAAGAATGGTGGTGTAATTGGTGGAGCTGAGAAATGAGCATCAAGTGGTGTTATTGGTGAAAGTGAGATGGTAAGATGGGTGGAGATAGGTTCTTGTGTAGGAAGTGGTGATGATACTTGTGGTAACAAGTGTGAATTGATGTAGTCATTGATTGATGAGGTTGAGGGTATGGAGGATGAGGAAGTTCCATGAGTGGAAGGTGTTTTAGATGGTGCATTAGGTGCACTTGGAGATGAGCATTTTGGTGGAGGTGATGGGGTTTTGTTGTCTTCATTTGTTAAGTCAATGAAGAGTTGTTTTGGAGGGATGATCACAAGCTTTTGTTTCTTAGAGGCCTTGGAGTTTGAGGTGCTTGGTGGAGTCATGATGATTTAGATGAGAAATGATGATATGAAGAATGGTGATTATGGAGGAAATTTATAGTATGGAAATGGTTGATTAAGGTATATATTTGAAATGGTTGAATGAGATTCTAAAATCAGTTGGGTTAAAATGGGAAATGGTAGCTGATACTAGAGAAAGGGTTCACAAGATGCAAAAGAAAACAGTAAATCCAGTTCCAGATGGCCGGTCCCCTTAATTGTAGGCCGGCCCCCTTAATAATTAACGGGGCCGCCTAGGGAATTAAGAGGGCCGCCCATCTGGTGTTTTCCCAGACGACCAGAAACCCAAAATTTGCAGAAATGGGTGATTTTTCAAGTGTGTGTTTCCAGCAAGCTCTATTAGAAGTATATACTATAGGAATGATGATATATAAATATATATATATATATATATATATATATAAACACATTATGCATGCAAACAAATATATTATATTCCACTTTGAAAAGAAACATAGCATAACATTAAGATAGTAGCATGATAATAGTTAAAGTCTAAACATCATCCAAGAAATAAACAAGAGATAACATAAGTATTTCCGATTAAGTCGGAAATAACAAGCCATATAAATGTCAAATAGAGAATAATAAAAAATAAGTAGCAATACATCATCTACTTCTTTTTCTTCCCAATCATCTTCCTAAACATCTTTCCAACGGATTTGAATCCTCCTCGAATTTATTCATGTATTTGTTGTTGATTGTTGATAATGGACGTTTGACGAGTGAAGAGAAGCTCATCGGTACGTTCATGAGGAAGAGGAACTTGATACTCGGTATCGTCAATATCGGAATGATTTTCAACAAAGGTCGTGGGGGATGGAGTACTAACACGTGAGGTGTTTTCCTCCTCCTCATCATCATCGTCACGATGAGATGTAGACCCACGAGGCCTAGAATACAAAGGAACACGAGATTTTCCTTTGTCACTTCGAGAACGACGAGTACGAACAAGAGTGAGTTGGTTCAAAGTAGGAAGGATTTGAACGTAGTAATCTCTTTGAAGATGAGGGTAATGTTCCATGACATAACGATAAAGTCGTGTAAGGAACATACCGTAAGGAAGATTGGCATTTGGGGTGTTTTTGACGGACATGATTCGATGAACAAAAAGATAAGCCAAATTGTATTGCTCTTCAGCAATTACACAATATAACATGTGGGCAATGCTTGCCGTGACATGATCATGGTGACCACCAGTACCAAACGCATTCTCGCGAATGAGTTCTTCCTACTTTTTCATATCGTGGCTTATCTCTTTGAGGAGGATTTTATTTGCATGGATATCGACATTCTTCGACTTGATTACTCGACTAGTCGTACGACGTTCTAGTTCAAGCAGTTGACGAATGTCATCAGGACTAGGAATCTCAGAATAGTATGGACCATCCTGAGGACGATTTCTTTCAAGAGACGAAAGATCCCATTCATTTGAGAATACGGCTTGGCCGTTGTATGGGATTCTAAGAATTTGTCCAAATTGAGCAAGAGTAAGAGTGATCAATTGATTTTGGATCATGAAGGAAATAAGGAGATGACCATAGGGATCGGTTTGCACCGTCACTTGGCTATAGAAGTCGAGGATAAAACGAGGAATGATTGGTTCGTTGATTTGGTAAAGACATTCAAAACGAATATTGGAGAACATTCATTCGGTTTGATCAGAGTCATAGAAAGATGGATCGAAAATTCTTCCTTCGTGAATGTTTCTATTTTCAATGGGACGATAGAAACATGCAACTGAAGGAGACATGCCGGGAGTAGAGGAAACTTTTGGAATGTATTGTTTGGTTTTGGAGACATCACCAACCGTGGTCTTTGGCATTTTCACCTAAACAATATAACAACAAAAATAAAATTAAGACAAAAACCACTATCATGCATATGATATATATATATATATATACATATATATATATATATATATATGCAATATATGTGGAACGAAATTCTACTTCGACCAAAAAAAAATATTCTATGAAGTAGTTTCACAATGTTCCTTGTATTTTGATTTTAAATTCGTTTAGAATATATGAAGTCAAAAAATATGAAATCATAATTCATTTCGAAGTAAGGCTAGATATATATTAGATTATATATCTTGCTTTTTCATAAGAGTTTGACTTAGCGTAAACATGTTTAAAAGGTTAAAATTTGAATTTTGGTTTTCAAAATATCTTTTTCAAGATAAACCAAATGCTCCCTTAACTAGATTAAAATAACCTAAAACATCAATATATATATATATATATATATATATATATATATATATATATATATATATATATATATATATATATATATATATATATATATATATATATATATATATATTGATTATATATCTTGATGACATCTATTGACTCTAATAGTTTTAACAAATTTTATGAGCAAATTATAAGTTTCAAATAACTACATATAATTATAATTTTCTCATGAACCAAACGCCCATGTTGTCTTCATGAACCATTTTATAATGAGTTGAGAAGTATGTTTTGATTGTTTACAACATTGAGCTAATATAATTTAGTAGGTTTTAACTAGTTTTTAAGAGTTATATCAACAATGTGCCTTCTGAAAAATGAAATTCAACAAGGGTTTATGGGCGATTAAAGATTTTGACAAATTGATGTGTTATACTAAGTTTTAGTTGCAATACATCATTCTAATCTGTAAACCCCCAGTTTTTGAAAATATGCAGCGTGTCACAACTCACCATTTCAAGTCATTTCAGGTCATTTCCCGAACTTTGGGAAAACACTATTCATCAAACACTATTCATCAAAACACTATTCATCAGTTTACTATTCATCATTTTTGGTGTCAGTTTGACATTCCGAGAAGCATTCAGAAATTTTACTATTCACAGAACACTATTCATTACGGGAAAAGATTTCATCATTCACGTGCATTACACATTTCATCGTAAATTTAGTTTACGGGTATTCAAATTCGCGTAACCGTATTGGTTCAGGTGCGAATTCATGCATTATCAGTAATGACATTTCATACGGACTGGGGATAGTCTGCATATCATCAGATGCACAACTTCAGACACCACTTCAGGACTATCTCGACCTTATGATGCCACAAACCTGATTTCACACAGAGGGACACCAGGAAGTCCCTAGACCAGATTTATATCCTCACTAGCTTTTACTATTATCCTAGCCATAGAAGGTGTGGAACAACAATCTAGGTTGCAATGCTACTCAACAATCACCCAAAGGACAAGAAATGAATAGAGCCTTTGCTGCAGAACCGCACACAAAGAGAAGGTATATTGGAAAGTTACCTTACTACAACCTGTGTAATCAATATCACCAAGGTCATTGCAGTAAAACGTGTGGAGTGTGCAAGAAGCAGGGTCATCGGACTAAAAATTGTAGGAAACTCACAAATCAGAAAATCCCAGGGAGTTGCTTCAAATGTGGAAACTTAGGGCATTTCAAAAATGACTGCCCGGAACTAAGGAACAAGGAAAAATCAGGAACTTGGAATCAAGACTGAATCACTCGAGGAATAGCATGGGTTGTTGAAAGAGAACCGTCAGGATATTAGAAACATCAAGGATAACAACAATACTTCAGTAGCAGGAGCTTTGTTTCAATATATAAACCTTAGTTCGAGCCTTTAGGGTTGTATCTTTCCTTTTGTACTTACCGTTGGTACGATGACATGACCTAGTGGTATTAAGCACTTTCCTATCCAATGTAGTATCTATCCTTTGTTACCTAGGTGATAATCATAACCTTCGTTTACTCCATTTTCTATTCCATTTGCTCAGACTTCAATCGTTTCGCAACATTTTAGCATTGTCTCATCAGGGATTAGGTTGATTTCGTATTTGACGAATTAGTAGACTATTACCATTCGACAAGATTCACTCACGTATCCAATACACCATTCAAGCTATTTTACTATCATATGGGGAAATTGTTTTACAGAAAAATTTCTGAAGTAAGCTATTTTATTTCCGTCCTATAAATTGATTTTTCTGTCATTACACCAAGTATTTACTATTATTATGCGAAGCAATTTTCATGTTACTTGAAAGAAAACATCAGGACACCATTTTTATAACAATGCGTTGAACACCATCTAAAACTTTTGATAAAAGTTATGATATTTTGACAAAAATCTAACATCGCATCATTAGTCCTCAATTGTACATAGCCTGATCACCTATGTAAAATTCAGGAAGGATTATGCCATGAAGGAAATAATTACCTTTTCAAAGGATTGTTAATAACAACCTTCATCCAAAAGTTTTGTAAACAAATGAACTCTTTCATAAACATCCCTTTTGCCGAACTATCCCTGGATACTTACCCCACCAGTCACTCATTCAGACATTAAGTTGGATTTTCCCATTGACTTCCCTAGAAGAGACTTTCCATATCAATTACATGCAGGATTCCTTTATACAATAAAAGCAATGAAAGGATTACAGAACTACTAACCAGAACTAGAAGTATATAGAGAGAGAATTCATAACTCAACAACAATCCTAAGATACTGCGAGACTATCCGAATCACCATCTCTGACTTAGTTGTCAAATTCTATCGTTTAAGGGTACTAGCTAGACTGAGCTACAGGATGGAACTCAATATAAATGTCCGCAGGACAACACAATAGAAATAAACCAAGCTTCTAATTGAGACTGTAGAGCATTTCATTTAAACATGGCCTCATCCATACATGAACTTTCCTGCAGTAAGTTTTCACAAAGTACAATTGTTTGAATCAAGAATATCGATGTAGATTCCTCTAAGGCATTATGTCTAGAAATTTCAGATAACCTCACCTTCATACCAAGCAAGGGATCAAGCCAGAACATATCTCCTCATCTACATGGGAAAACAGAATAGACATTCATCTACACAACATCAAGTGATACCTTCGTCTTGCCAATTACAACGATAAACTATTTCAGGACTTAAGTTAGTCTAAATACCTATGCTTGTAGTTATGCCAGATAACCACCAATAGACATTATCCAACCTCAGGAACTAAGTGTTAGACATCTATGCATTTAAGCGAACATTTCCTATTCTACCATTTTATCCTTTTCAGTGTTTTCACTTTTAAATAAAGTTGTTGCGTTTACATAAATCACATACCTTGTGGAAAAATGATTTCTGAAATTCCTATTTTGAACAAGTACGATCCTTTTTGGTCAATCTTTAGCAACACTATTGTACAATGAGAAATATACATAGACATCAAACTTTGGTAAGCAGTCTTAATCACAACATGTTTGAAAACAGTTCCTATTTCATAACTACTGGATTTTGAATCATCAAGAAAAATATTACCCGGTAAATCATTTGCTCCATTTTCTAAATTCGTTTATTCAGAAAAAGATTTCAACCAAAACTCATAATCGCGAGACAAATTTCCAGAACAAATTTCCCTACAACATCGCTTATGCATTTAGGATTTGTGACTGGACAATAGAGAATATTTGGATTATGTGATGAAGGAATTAGGAGGAACATCACAAATTGATCACGAACTTCAGTAGTGGAGACCAAACCCAATAGACAAAGAAGGACATATGTCTTATCATCCGTTGGAACAAAACACAAGGAATCAAATTGTTACCTATATTCTATCCCTTCAGATAACGCCAAGTTCGAAGGACCGAACGTTATGGAATTAGTCACAAAGGTTTATTGTACCCATTTCAGTTGTTCCTGTTAAGAAAACCGAATTCACCGTGGACTTCAGGTAATCATTTCAGGATTTCCTTCAGAAACCCATTTAGATGTGAACATCACCTATCATCCTCAGAACGATGGTCAAAGCGAGAGAACAATTCAAACATAGGAAGGTATGCTCAGAGCATGAGTGATTGACCCTGTAAATGGTTGGACTAATCACTCAACATAAATCAAATTCATCTACAACAATAGTTATCACACCAACAACGGGAAACTGGCAGAAGTTAGGTTGGTACATAACACACATCATTTGGATTGGATATCCTGAATAACAAACCATCCGGATTCAAGTGGGAGAACAAACTAAGTTAAAAGCTTTGCCTTGGATTGGCATGATACAAATTGGATAACAAGAAAGGTTGAACCTTTAGCATATTGGACTATTTAAGATTCATTTTAGAATCGACCAACTAGCATACAAACTTGAGTTCTGGCAGAATTCAGCAGTATATATTACCAGTATCACATTTAAAACATTAAGAAGCGCAGACCATCGATTGATGGGCCAAACTTGGAAAAAGCTCAACTCATTAGTTCAGTAGGCATTCATGAGATAACCAGAAATTTTCTACAAGTCAAGAATCAGTTACAAGTTCAATAAGTCGTAAACCATTAAAACTTCAAGTTCTGCAGAGTTAGCAGAAAGTTCTGCCTAGGAAAGGCATGTTATCGTTCAGAAAAAAGTTACACCATTATACACTGGACCCTTTATATTTTGACAGAGAAGGCATAGTGGCCGTCAGACTTGAACATTGTTAGAGAACAACAGGATTACACGAACATATTTCACATTTTCAGATCCCCAAAAATGACTTTCAGATGAGTCACTCATGATTCCATTGGAAGGGATCCAACCCAAATGACAATCTCAGACCTTGTAAGAGAACCAACAGAAATCATGGACCGTGTGGTCAAACAGTTGAAACAGAGTCGAATTCCTATCGTTAGAGTTCGCTGGAATTCTCGAATATCATCACCTTTTCACCAATACATTCTCAGATACCAACATAAACTGAACTTCGGGACGAAGTTCCATTTAGAGGGGAAGAATGTCACAACTCACCATTTCAAGTCATTTCAGGTCATTTCCCGAACTTTGGAAAAACACTATTCATCAAACACTATTCATCAAAACACTATTCATCAGTTTACTATTCATCATTTTTGGTGTCAGTTTGACATTCCGAGAAGCATTCAGAAATTTTACTATTCACGGAACACTATTCATTGCGGGAAAAGATTTCATCATTCACGTGCATTACACATTTCATCGTAAATTTAGTTTACGGGTATTCAAATTCGCGTAACCGTATTGGTTCAGGTGCGAATTCATGCATTATCAGTAATGACATTTCATACGGACTGGGGATAGTCTGCATATCATCAGTAGGTCATTTACATGTTATACCACTCTTAGGATTTTCAAATTTATATATTTGATACATTTAACGTTTTCCTTATAATTATTTATAAATAAACGTTAACACACGGTTTATACGCGACGAATATATCTAAATATTCCCACAATGGTCCCGACATATTTTTATATCCATTTTATCATCATAAAAGTTAAAACATTCATTTACCCAGTATTTTGGAAATTTATTTTATTTATAACGTAAACTTATGAATATAACGACGGTTTTCGTGAAAACTAAACAATAATCACCCGAACACTCAGTAACTGTACCCAACATATTTTTAACATTTTTACAACTTTATTAAGTCCCGGTCAACTTTGTTAACATTTATTTCTAGCAAACCCGGTACCCGATTATAACTAATACTTACACTAAACTACAATTAATATTACCCTACATTTCCTAAGTGATCAAAACCGATTTGGCTACTCTTTTATACATTGAAAACCGGCCCCCTAAACCATCCAAGACCACAAGTAGTAAAATTTTAACCTCATGCATCATTATGTATTATTATACCATAAACCTCCAAAGTAAAACCAAAACCTAAAAACCAAAATCATAATATAACTTTTTCAAGATCCAAAAAGTTCTCATCTCATCTTCCTCATCTCCATATCCACGACCCAAACTCATACACCATGATCAATCCATTATTTTTCAAAGTACAAAGCATCAAAGTTGTTCATTTCATCATCCTAATCAAGAATCATAACACAAAAACACAAGTAATCCAAGATTTCTCATCCTTTAATCACCTATTATTTCAAAGTAAGTATTCAAATTTATTTTCATGATTTCATCAAATTAACATATGTATCTTATGGTATTCATGCTTAATTTCATGCACAAACTAGTTATACCACTTTATTTTTGTATACTTTTTGAACATACAAACCCTAGATTGTGATTTAGGTGTTCCCTTGTTAAATTAACTTGATTACTAGTCATTAGGAACCCATGGCACCCTAAGAAGGTGTATGGTAGGATTAGTATAGATTTGTGGTGTTTGCAAGAGATTTGGTTGAAGTAAAAACTAGTTTTGAACCTTGGAAATGGATTTCTAACAAGTATATATACATGCTGTCCCATTTTTGTAAATCCAGGAAAATCAGTAAATACAAAGTAAACTTTGGCAAAATTTTTAGAAAATACTTTCAAAAACGAATCCGTAGGCGAAAGAACGGATTAAAACGAGTTTATAACGAAGGAGATATGATTTTTGCAAGTTTAACGACGAAAACTATTTTCTGAAAATTGTACATGCTGTCCCACGATTTTCAATGGGCAATCTGAGGTGTAAAACTTGATCTAGCCATCCCGACTTATCAAAAATATATTAGTATGTTGTCCCACGATTTCGGGGATATAAAGAACGTAGAAAACAAGCTTATAACGACCAAGATATACACGTTTCAAAATCGGCGAAACTCTATTTATTTCCATCAGCTTTTTAGCAAAATATTACTAAGTATAGAAAAACAGTTTTTGTAAGACATCATGTTGAGAGCCAATTTACTCATTGATAAACTCATTTCTGGAAAATTTACATCATTGACAAAAAGTTAGTTCACCCAGCCTAGTTTTCAAAACATCCAGCCGTTTGTCAAAAGGATTTATAACGAACAACTTATGGACTTCCAAACTTTCCCGAAAACTGCCCAGAATCTGCCAAAACAGCCCAAACACCTCACTTGACGGCTAATTATCTTTATGATCGAGACATGTATGGACAAACTTCACTTCTGTGACTTTTTAGATATGGTGAAAATCTTCTCAAAACTACTGAGCTTCTTTCCTAACTCTTAATATTCACTATTTCACGACTAGTTTTATGAGACCGTTTTGTCACTAATAGAAATAATACTTCTACGTACTAAATTCTAGATTTTCTAGAAATATTAACCAAGTACCCAATTTCATAACTAATGATGTATTAGTGATTACAAGTATATTTTCATTAGTGCAAGGCGTTATTTCAAGGATTTCAAACCGAGGATTTCAACACAAACATTGGTACATACGATATATATATAAGTATATATATTACAACTAGTTTATTTTTCTAATAGCCAAATTTTCCTAAGTCTTGGAATATATACTTTTGATAACAACAAGTGTTTTTCAAAGAGTAGAGTGGTATAGGAAACATGTGCATGGACATTCATAACATCATTTCATGATCTAAAGTAGATCGTTCATCATTCATATTAGGTTGCGGTTAGTGTGCGCGCCTTGTTTTTCAGCTCATTACATGTTCATGGTACCATCATATTGGGTTGCGGCAGCTAATTGTTCATTGGTGTTCATTTCATTTCATCATAGTTTCATCAGTTAAGGTGAGTTTTCATAGCCCCGTTTTCAATTCAACATTTTTGATTGTTTTCAAATCCCACGGGGGGAATACATTGCATCAATCATTTTAGTACGAGCCCAAGTATTCAAACATATGTACATTGCTTAAGTTACCTTGCCATGTGATAAGTCCCCTGTAACATCATGAACCGTTAATTTACCGTTAAGCGAGAGTGAGTGGATAGATCTATCGAGGGTGACGCCTCCATCCGTGGTAGTGATTACCAACAGTAAGCGGATGCATTTCATGTCTTTTACATTTGAGTGTTTCGCCAGAACATTCAGGAGGGGCATAGTTTCATCAGTCATAGCTTCGGTGTCATGAGCTTAAGGCTATTGTACAATTTTCATGAGATTTTTATCTTGCACTTTTACTTGTGGTGGCCGTACATCATTACATTTTACAAACCTATGGAATTCACCAACATCCGTGTTGACGTTTTAGCAATGTATTTCAGGTTATTAAGGTAGCTCATGTGACATGCATTTGGACCTTCATGGAGTCGCGGAGTCGACGCGTCTCATCATTATTTCATGCACTTATGTAAACGTTTGATCTAGTATGACTTGTTTTTCATAAACATGCAACACATTTTGGGGACCTCATTTTGTAAACTCTGGATTATTTCAATGATCAAATACAGTATTTTCCAAACGACACTTTAGGTCGTTCAATGTAACTGTAATTGTGGTGCTATGACAGACACCCCCAGGTATTCCATTCCGCTGCAAGTCAGGTAAATTGGGGGTGTGACACAGCGGAATAAAGATTTGGGGGTTACTTCATGACATAGAAGTTTATTAGTAGAAAATGATTATCAATATAGTCATTTTAAAACATTTATCATTCGAATATCAGAGTTTACAAAATGAGGTCCCAATGGTTACAAGTTTATCAAAAAAAAGTTTTTCGAATGATAGTAAGATTTATAGCCAATATAAGTATCCGTGCTTCTCCATGCCATCCTTGCTCATTATGGAACTGAAATACATGCTAAAAAGTGTCAACACAATGGTTGGTGAGTTCATAGAGTTTATATGTAAAGTAGTTGATTTTTAAAATCGAAGAGTTTGTGAGATCATAGTAGTTATAAATAAGGGTTGATTATCAAAATCAAAGTGTAAGCAAATTCGTAGAGTTTGCATAAAATCAGTTGATTTCCAATAGTTTCAAGTTTAGGTAATAATGGTAATAGATATCTCTGTTAATGAAATAAGTAGCGGGTTACGTCGTTATACACCCGTAATAGTTTGACTTTCCTACTCAGGTCGATAATTGAGTAAGTCCATAGTATTTGAGTAAAACGTTTGAATTTCTGAGGTAGATAGTTGAGAAAACTCGTAGCAGTTATATAAAACATATGAACACAAGCCAAGTAGTAGTAGTGGAACAATAGCATTGTAGTATAGGATATTGCCCTAAGCCTCATGACACTCAAACCTTGACATCGTTTTGCAGCCATAAGAGCTATAGAAATCTTATGGGATAAAAGCCTACACATAAGAATATGATGCAGGTGATAGGGGCCCTCGTCGTAGGTAGGAATTTGCCAGTTCCTACAGTTTCTCAAATATAGTGCATTTGGTTACTTACCCAGCAACTCAAATGGGGCGTCAACTGCCAATAGATCTATTCACTAAATTCGCGTTCACTCGCAAGTGATTAATGGTTCATGATATGAGGGACTTTTGGCAATGTTGGTACTTAGGCAATAACAATCAGGGTAGCATACAGAAAAATACTTGTGTTCAGTTTGTAGCATGTAATATGTTTCAATAAACAATTAGAGTGTATCATAAATCGAGTAACATGTTTAAGATAAATGAGTAATAGTTGTAAGTAGAAACAAGCATGTATCTCCCCCAAAACATTTATAAAACGATTATAAAACGGTAAAGTAGGGGCTATGACTCACCTTGGTAGTACAGTGATCCAGATATAGAAATAGTAAGTGTGGAAAAGGAACGGCTCAGGATACGCGACCTGAATTAATATGGCAACCTTTAATTTAGATGGTTCATGAATTAAGATTTTTATGTTCCAAAGGACAAGGTTTTAAATTATCCGTATCGACGTAACTTGTGTGGCATTTAATCAAGGTAAATAGTTATATATTTATTTAACTCGTATGTGTGTAATAGTTTCTTAATATTACGTAATTTATACTTGAGTCGTTAATTATTAATTCCCAATATTAATGATAATTACTATCCGTTTAATTTAGATACGGTATAAAAATTTTTTCAGTTATATCGTTATTTATATTACGAAAATGTGGGACTTATTTATCGTATTTAAGTTTTTATAAACATTTATGAAAGTAGTTTGAAATGAAAATATCGAGATTCTTATAAGTTATCTAAGGAAATACTTACGTTAAATTAATATTTAATAAAAATAATAATAATTTGTTAAAAAAAATGGTAACCGAAGAGAAAAGAAAGAAATAATTAATTAAAAAAAAAGGAAAATGGCCAAGACTAAGACAGGGCTCGAACCCCCGACCTCAGTCTTAACAGCAGACGTCCCAACCATCCGCGCTAGCCATTTGTTGTTTCATATCATGCATCAATCTACTTATATAACTAACCAACTTGTGGTGCCTTACTACAATCCGATTCGCCATGCATGCAAGTCCTTATATGTATATTACTATACCCGCACTCCCAACTGTTCTTGTATTTATATGTGTATATATATATTACTACTCCTACTTACACCATTCATTATTTCAAATACTCCAATCAAAACTACTGTGGTTGTCAGGAAGGAGTCGAGGGGACATAAGGTGGCCCTCACTTGGTTTGTTTTACCCTTCCCAGCCTTTCGTGAGACCAGAAGCACCTATTTAAATTATGGGGGCGAAATGTAGGGTATGTGAACTGACAGATTGACTATATGACTCGTATATATGTGAACCAAGTTGTAGTATTATATATATATATATATATATATATATATAGGGTTGCTATTCAGTTATTAAGCTTGTATGAAATGATGAGTGATTTACTTTCTTCTACCACCAGGTTTGTCCATGTTTCATGTAAGTCCTATAACATGCTCTTAGTCATTGGGAGGGTGTCGAAGGGGACACAAGGTGACCCTCGACTTGGGTTAAGTTCGCAACTCAAGTCTCATCCGAGACTCAAACTCAGTCCCTCCCACGTATTTGTTTCTTAATTGTTGTAAAGGAGGCGGGTTGGCTTATGGACTGTCGTTGTAGTTCCTATATGTTCGAGCTCGTTATCGTGACAAAACGATACATCGTTTGCATGAAAGGTCGAACATGGGCTCGAGCTTGAAATCGTTTTAAAGGTTTGGTGCAGTCACCACACAAGTTTTATAACAGAACTATTTTCCACGAAACCATTTTTGAAGTAGACTAGACGTGAGCACGTTTTAGTAAAAGAAAACTTATCAGTTGGGTATGGTCTTGTAGAAAAAGAAAGAATTAGTAACGTGGGGTCTTTAACATTATTTCTAACGCAAGAGTTTTACTCCCTTCCTAAACGAATTAATCCCCTGTATGCTTGTACATGGACATGTATATTGAACTTGTGTTTTTATAGTGCATGATACAGAAGTAAAGCAGTAGTATGAAATGAGTTTCAAATTGCATGCATGCCTACTGTTTTTGTCAAGTTTCGAGAACTTGTCGAGTGAGGTTACTTGGTCATTCGTTAGTTTATTAAGTTTGCCACACAAGATCGCGATACGTTATGTTTGTTTTTAAGTGAGTTCTAGAGTAGTACGTCACTAGTATGAAGTGCTTTTATCATTTAAATATGCCACGTATCATGATTAAGATTGTATATACGTGTTGAAATGAGATTGAAAGGACTTACTTCGCTAAAAAAAGGGGGGTGAGTGAACGAAGTGAAAGTGTGAACGAGGACGAACGAGAGATGAAGCTAAACGCCAAAGCTTCCTGGCCAATTGCATGGCTTTATATAGCGGGTTCTTGGAGTATTACAGCGAGATGGAGTGGTGAGATATTATAAAGGTGTAAATGAGATTGCATGTATGCATGAGGGTTTGCTTGAGAGCTCGACTAATCTTCTCTTGTATAGTCTCAAGAAGGATTTAGCAAGACTTAGAAATTATGGAAGGGGTGGAAATGGGAAGCTTGCATGTAGGTGTGTTTGTATTCGAAGGGCAGGGAGAAAACAAGAGGAAATGGTTGCGTATTTGTATTTTTGATGAGCATATGGAATAGTATGCCTGGTTTCTTTTTGGTGGAATTGCATGCACTCCATTATATACCAAAGTTGGTATAGGGTAAATGAATAGAGTGAGCAGTGTTTGTAAGGATATCACATGGTTTCCTTTGTTTTCTAGCATGTCGACACCAAAACAAAACTCAAAGAAAACATGAGCTTGTATATTATAAAATTTTGATTGTACCTATGATTTGATTTTTAAAATGCATCTAGTACTTGGTCTAGGCATATATATTTTATGGAGTTGTGAGAGCTTGAAATAAGGAGGATGTTTTGGTGAGTAATCATGCATGTCGACCATCATTTAATTGTGTACACTAATACTTCCAACACAACTACTATGTCGTCAGTTGTAATAAATTTTTGTTGACCTACTTTGCAAAGTTGGGGCTCTTTGTCAGTTGGTACTTGCTCAATACAAGGGGCGTGTTTCATGGGGGAATCCATTTGTACTTTGGTAAAAATAATTATGATGGTCTTGTTTGATGGGTTTATTGGGTGGCCAAGCCTAAATTTATAAAATGTCCGTTTGTTAGTGAGCGGCCAAGAATTAATTTAATTTAGAGTGTGTTGGGTTAAGTAACGAGACTCGATATATTTACAATTAATTATTTGGGTTGATAAATTATTGTGGCACACGCATGAGCCCGTTCCAATTTAAATGTGAATCACGTCACATAGGTATAGTTTGTACGAGAGAGAAAGAAAAAAATATACTCGTGAAAATGGTAATTAAACTTGAAATTAAATTTATTTCGAGTTTTACGTTATTGGGTAAATTACGAGGTATTACAGTACCTACCCGTTAAACTGAATCCCGTCCCGGGATTCTAATCTGAAGTAGTAGTTATCAATGGATTTTTAATAACGAGAGTTTGGATGAGAATTCCATGAATGTAGAGAAAATTGTTTAACTTTAGTTTTTGTACTGAAAAGTTTGTTGAGCAAAGTTTTATGTGACAACACGGTATTGGTTCTTAGTTGGTTTCCGAGTAATAAATCAAGAGTTTTTTTTTTTTTTTTTTTTTTTTTTTTTTTTTTACACGTGTACAGTGATTTTGAACAGTACCCCCCAGCGGTTACTTTACCTTTTTATATATCCCATTTTCATTCTTCATCTTTACCACTCAAATCCTATCTCTCCATTTTCATTCCCTTCATCAAATTTTCAAAATGCCGCATATGGTTACCAAGGTTGCGATTACGTATTTTATCGTTGCTGCTGTTTACGTGACGTACGTCCCGAAAGAAGATTGTGCATTTTTGATTGGGATTTTAGCGTTCATTGTACCTCTTATGATCTTAGCGATCGGCGTTGACAAGATTTGGAAGCGATGAATGATGTAGGAGTGTTGTAATAATTTCGCTGTGTTTTTATGTAATCCTTAATGTATGAGTAATAAAGGTTGTTTCGTTTTATGAAATCTTGTCTTATGTTAATTATATGTTCGTATTTATCGTGCAATATTCAAAATAGACATGGAAAGTCAATATGTCATATGATGGAGTAGTTATAGCCTGGAATTATTTTGGTTATTAGCCATCGTTGGAGACAAAGGAGAAATACGGGGAGTTGGTTCGTAGTTGAGTCGCGTACGTGGTTTGAATGTCATGAATTATGACTAATTAAATTGGGTGGGATTTTGTTTTAGTTTCGTAGGTGTTGTTTGGGGCGTGTACGAAACAAAGTACTTAGGCAAAAATTTTGATCTTTTGTTTAGTTGGTGTTGTGACAATCGGGCTGAACCGTGTTGATAACTTGGCAATCGAATGATTGAGTAAATGAAAGAGACTTGTCACATATGATTTATGGATGAGTGTTAAATCGAGACGTGTAGAAAAAAAAAATATTGATAGGTTGTTAAGAAATAACACAGAGAACGATCCAATGTAAGTAGGCACTATTCGGTTAACTTAGGCATAAACTTAAGTCTTGGGCTTGAATAGTGTCGGGCTTAATTTGTGATCAAAGGTCCAATGACCATACATGGTGCGTTGGTTTATCGTAAGAAATGGGCCAGGGCCCAATGTCATTTGGGTGGGTTTGGTTTGGCGAGTAAGAAATGTTTAACGCACGTTTCATGACATATACGGTTACAAGATAGTTTTGAGATCATTAGGACAATGTATTATTTATAGTTTTCGTCAAAGTGGTGGCCAATAAAATATGTGTCAAACACATTTATTTGACGAGAGGTGATAAAATATTGTAAGTTAATTAATTTATAAAAGTTTTTATAAGAAATTGTCAAATTGGTCCAAGTCGAGGGACTAGAATTGTTAGAATTTATATAAGTTTCAAATTTAAAAGAAGTTTTAAGAAATGTGTCAAGTGGCTCAAAGTTGAAGGGGCCGAAGTCGTTATTAATTCTCAAACTTGAAGAGCCCAAACGCATGAGTTATTCATATGTGGCGTGTTCAAAAAAAAATATATTAAGTTATGGCGTTGCATGTTTAACGCGATTTGCTTATTGCAACTTGCAATGTGAGGGCGAAAGTAGAATTTTTAACACGTATCCCAAAACTAGTAGTTAGTTTTAATAGACAATTTTTTTTTTTTTTTTGAAAATTTTACCGTTTGAATACAAACGGTCATGTCTCCCAAAATAAAATAAAATAAAGGGGGAATATTTTTCAAACCCTTATAAATACCACTGGCATGCTTGGGTTATCTACACACACACCGACGAAAGTATTTCAATGGCTTGCAAAATGCCACACACTGCTGAAGAATTTCAACGGTTTGTCAAGGCAGAAGCCGAGGGTAGTGACAGGGATCGCCACGAAGCTATTGTGGGGATTATCAAGAGATTTGAGTTTATGAAAGAGCTGAAACGAGAAGATATGGAACACTATGCAAGGTGCCCCGACGTACCAAATGATAGGAGACGTGTGATTGACCAGTTCTTGCAGGACGAGTATCGTAAGGATGCTGCTGTGATTGAGTCATTGTGGGATTGCGTCAGTCAGATACAGGCTCAAATCTCTAATAAAATTCGTTGGAGCTTTGAAGAAAATTTTGAAGCTGTTAGGGTTGGACAACCACAACAACAACAACTATCACCCCAACAACCCCGACCACCACAACAACACGGTGAATCAAGTTCTTGTTCAAGAGTGGTTGTGCAACAACAACAGTTGCCTCATCTGGATGATTTCCAGCCAAGCTTTGAGGAAAAAGTGGCTGTTGCTGATAGTGGTTGGACTTCTGACATGGAGCGGGAGCTGAGTAGGTTGGAGACTCAGTGGGAAGAAGAGAAGTTGGTGAGTTTCGATCCTTATGATGATGGTTATGACTCCAACAACTCTCAGACTTGGGATCACCCCGACTACCGTTAAAGTCTAGGTTTATGTTTACTAGGTGTTTTAAATTCAGTATTGTTTGTAATGTTCAAGTATGTTTTAAATAATATGATGTTTGAATGTTTAACTAAAATCTTTTGTGAGCACAATTTGGATGAGAATTTATTTATTCTGTCGGGTTTAGATATTTCCCTTGAATTATAAAAATCTGTGCGGGTAACCTACCCGTTAAACAAAGAGTTTTGTTGATACAAATTTTTACAAAGAGGACTTTGGAATAGGATGTAGAGAAATTTTTGCCGGATTATCAGCCCTTGGGAATGACGAAAGTCATTTTGTCTTTGTGTGGTGAGTAGCGAACATATGTGGGTAGAATAGTAGTCTACAGCTACCACCTTACATATCCCGCTTTTTCCTCTTCACTACTCACATTTCCCTTACCCAAGGATTTTAAAATGTCATACACTTATACTGTCCTCTTAATTTTGTATGTTGTTGCAGAAACCTTCTTGTCTTACCTCCCAAAGGAAGATTTGGAGTCTTTAGATTGGATTATAGCACTTTTCGTGTTAATCGTGGTTTTAGCCGTCAGTGTGGACGAAATATGGGGGTAAGAGATAGTGTTATAATAGGGGTGTTGTTTTAAATTCGTAAATTAGCACCATGCATTAACGTTTAGAGTGTTAATCACAAGTTCATTTTGTCGTGCAGGATATTCGAGGTGTTACACCCAGTTGTGGTTCTCGCTCTCGTAGGAGTAGTGGTGTTTTTCATCAGTTTGATTGGTCAACCAATTGGTGATGTTATGCTTTACTTAGCGATATTTGTAATGTTTGCATTACCAATGCTAATCATATCATTGTGTATAAATATTTGGGGTTTCTACTGAAATAAAAAAAAAATAAGTTCTAGTGGTTCTCGATTTCATATGCATGTTATTTCAGATAAAAATAAACCTATTCATCTATATTTCATTACTTACATAGAGAAGCGTCCCAAACTATGTAACTAAGGAAATATAAACTTATGGTTCAACGATATACAATTTCTTGATTTAAATAAAAAGGTGTCCCAATCCATTCAAATTAAGACATTGTAAATCATTTTAAGATTCTGATTTAACACTCATATTAATCGACAAAGTATATCATGTGTGCATTTTCCGGGGATATGAAAGAGTTTGTCATATGTATTTATGATGATGGGAGTAAGATAATTAGGGATGATTGATACAGTACTCAAGATAGTGGGTGAGTATATATGTCAATATACTAGAGTGTTGGTGTAGCATAACCTATCTAGCAGTCACATAATCATCTGGCAGATGGAAGGCACGGAGAACGAAAGGCTATAAAATGTTTTGTTTGTAAAAGTAGTTATAGTTCGGATCAAATTTAGACCCGTTTCACTATAACCGAGGCTCTGATACCAATCTGTAACACCCCCAGTTTTTGAAAATATGCAGCGGAATAAAGATTTGGGGGTTACTTCATGACATAGCAGTTTATTAGTAGAAAATGATTATCAATATAGTCATTTTAAAACATTTATCATTCGAATATCATAGTTTACAAAATGAGGTCCCAATGGTTACAAGTTTATCAAAAAAAAGTTTTTCGAATGATAGTAAGATTTATAGCCAATATAAGTATCCGTGCTCCTCCATGCCATCCTTGCTCATTATGGACCTGAAATACATGCTAAAAAGTGTCAACACAATGGTTGGTGAGTTCATAGAGTTTATATGTAAAGTAGTTGATTTTTAAAATCAAAGAGTTTGTGAGATCATAGTAGTTATAAATAAGGGTTGATTATCAAAATCAAAGTGTAAGCAAATTCGTAGAGTTTGCATAAAATCAGTTGATTTCCAATAGTTTCAAGTTTAGGTAATAATGGTAATAGATATCACTGTTAATGAAATAAGTAGCGGGTTACGTCGTTATACACCCGTAGTAGTTTGACTTTCCTACTCAGGTCGATAATTGAGTAAGTCCATAGTATTTGAGTAAAACGTTTGAATTTCTGAGGTAGATAGTTGAGAAAACTCGTAGCAGTTATATAAAACATATGAACACAAGCCAAGTAGTAGTAGTGGAACAATAGCATTGTAGTATAGGATATTGCCCTAAGCCTCATGACACTCAAACCTTGACATCGTTTTGCAGCCATAAGAGCTATAGAAATCTTATGGGATAAAAGCCTACACATAAGAATATGATGCAGGTGATAGGGGCCCTCGTCGTAGGTAGGAATTTGCCAGTTCCTACAGTTTCTCAAATATAGTGCATTTGGTTACTTACCCAGCAACTCAAATGGGGCGTCAACTGCCAATAGATCTATTCACTAAATTCGCGTTCACTCGCAAGTGATTAATGGTTCATGATATGAGGGACTTTTGACAATGTTGGTACTTAGGCAATAACAATCAGGGTAGCATACAGAAAAATACTTGTGTTCAGTTTGTAGCATGTAATATGTTTCAATAAACAATTAGAGTGTATCATAAATTGAGTAACATGTTTAAGATAAATGAGTAATAGTTGTAAGTAGAAACAAGCATGTATCTCCCCCAAAACATATTTAAAACAATTATAAAACGGTAAAGTAGGGGCTATGACTCACCTTGGTAGTACAGTGATCCAGATATAGAAATAGTAAGTGTGGAAAAGGAACGGCTCAGGATACGCGACCTGAATTAATATGGCAACCTTTAATTTAGATGGTTCATGAATTAAGATTTTTATGTTCCAAAGGACAAGGTTTTAAATTATCCGTATCGACGTAACTTGTGTGGCATTTAATCAAGGTAAATAGTTATATATTTATTTAACTCGTATGTGTGTAATAGTTTCTTAATATTACGTAATTTATACTTGAGTCGTTAATTATTAATTCCCAATATTAATGATAATTACTATCCGTTTAATTTAGATACGGTATAAAAATATTTTCAGTTATATCGTTATTTATATTACGAAAATGTGGGACTTATTTATCGTATTTAAGTTTTTATAAACATTTATGAAAGGAGTTTGAAATGAAAATATCGAGATTCTTATAAGTTATCTAAGGAAATACTTACGTTAAATTAATATTTACTAAAAATAATAATAATTTGTTAAAAAAAATGGTAACCGAAGAGAAAAGAAAGAAATAATTAATTAAAAAAAAAGGAAAATGGCCAAGACTAAGACAGGGCTCGAACCCCCGACCTCAGTCTTAACAGCAGACGTCCCAACCATCCGCGCTAGCCATTTGTTGTTTCATATCATGCATCAATCTACTTATATAACTAACCAACTTGTGGTGCCTTACTACAATCCGATTCGCCATGCATGCAAGTCCTTATATGTATATTACTATACCCGAACTCCCAACTGTTCTTGTATTTATATGTGTATATATATATATTACTACTCCTACTTACACCATTCATTATTTCAAATACTCCAATCAAAACTACTGTAGTTGTCAGGAAGGAGTCGAGGGGACATAAGGTGGCCCTCACTTGGTTTGTTTTACCCTTCCCAGCCTTTCGTGAGACCAGAAGCACCTATTTAAATTATGGGGGCGACATGTAGGGTATGTGAACTGACAGATTGACTATATGACTCGTATATATGTGAACCAAGTTGTAGTATTATATATATATATATATATATAGGGTTGCTATTCAGTTATTAAGCTTGTATGAAATGATGAGTGATTTACTTTCTTCTACCACCAGGTTTGTCCCTGTTTCATGTAAGTCCTATAACATGCTCTTAGTCATTGGGAGGGTGTCGAAGGGGACACAAGGTGACCCTCGACTTGGGTTAAGTTCGCGACTCAAGTCTCATCCGAGACTCAAACTCAGTCCCTCCCACGTATTTGTTTCTTAATTGTTGTAAAGGAGGCGGGTTGGCTTATGGACTGTCGTTGTAGTTCCTATATGTTCGAGCTCGTTATCGTGACAAAACGATACATCGTTTGCATGAAAGGTCGAACATGGGCTCGATCTTGAAATCGTTTTAAAGGTTTCGTGCAGTCACCACACAAGTTTTATAATAGAACTATTTTCCACGAAACCATTTTTGAAGTAGACTAGACGTGAGCACGTTTTAGTAAAAGAAAACTTATCAGTTGGGTATGGTCTTGTAGAAAAAGAAAGAATTAGTAACGTGGGGTCTTTAACATTATTTCTAACGCAAGAGTTTTACTCCCTTCCCAGACGAATTAATCCCCTGTATGCTTGTACATGGACATGTATATTGAACTTGTGTTTTTCTAGTGCATGATACAGAAGTAAAGCAGTAGTATGAAATGAGTTTCAAATTGCATGCATGCCTACTGTTTTTGTCAAGTTTCGAGAACTTGTCGAGTGAGGTTACTTGGTCATTCGTTAGTTTATTAAGTTTGCCACACAAGATCGCGATACGTTATGTTTGTTTTTAAGTGAGTTCTAGAGTAGTACGTCACTAGTATGAAGTGCTTTTATCATTTAAATATGCCACGTATCATGATTAAGATTGTATATACGTGTTGAAATGAGATTGAAAGGACTTACTTCGCTAAAAAAAGGGGGTGAGTGAACGAAGTGAAAGTGTGAACGAGGACGAACGAGAGATGAAGCCAAACGCCAAAGCTTCCTGGCCAATTGCATGGCTTTATATAGCGGGTTCTTGGAGTATTACAGCGAGATGGAGTGGTGAGATATTATAAAGGTGTAAATGAGATTGCATGTATGCATGAGGGTTTGCTTGAGAGCTCGACTAATCTTCTCTTGTATAGTCTCAAGAAGGATTTAGCAAGACTTAGAAATTATGGAAGGGGTGGAAATGGGAAGCTTGCATGTAGGTGTGTTTGTATTCGAAGGGTAGGGAGAAAACAAGAGGAAATGGTTGCGTATTTGTATTTTTGATGAGCATATGGAATAGTATGCCTGGTTTCTTTTTGGTGGAATTGCATGCACTCCATTATATACCAAAGTTGGTACAGGGTAAATGAATAGAGTGAGCAGTGTTTGTAAGGATATCACATGGTTTCCTTTGTTTTCTAGCATGTCGACACCAAAACAAAACTCAAAGAAAACATGAGCTTGTATATTATAAAATTTTGATTGTACCTATGATTTGATTTTTAAAATGCATCTAGTACTTGGTCTAGGCATATATATTTTATGGAGTTGTGAGAGCTTGAAATAAGGAGGATGTTTTGGTGAGTAATCATGCATGTCGACCATCATTTAATTGTGTACACTAATACTTCCAACACAACTACTATGTCGTTAGTTGTAATAAATTTTTGTTGACCTACTTTGCAAAGTTGGGGCTCTTTGTCAGTTGGTACTTGCTCAATACAAGGGGCGTGTTTCATGGGGGAATCCATTTGTACTTTGGTAAAAATAATTATGATGGTCTTGTTTGATGGGTTTATTGGGTGGCCAAGCCTAAATTTATAAAATGTCCGTTTGTTAGTGAGCGGCCAAGAATTAATTTAATTTAGAGTGTGTTGGGTTAAGTAACGAGACTCGATATATTTACAATTTAATTATTTGGGTTGATAAATTATTGTGGCACACGCATGAGCCCGTTCCAATTTAAATGTGAATCACGTCACATAGGTATAGTTTGTACGAGAGAGAAAGAAAAAAATATACTCGTGAAAATGGTAATTAAACTTGAAATTAAATTTATTTCGAGTTTAACGTTATTGGGTAAATTACGAGGTATTACATAATCCTATGGGAAGCATTTGGTAGTTCAATTCCTAGCTTCTATTTCACTAAAATTCAAATTAAAATAAATTTTAATAAAATGCCTAATTATTGATTAGACACCAAATTGAATGAAATGTGATGAAATGTATGTTGGAAAACTTACAAAAGATGTTATACATTTGGATAACATTTGCCCCTTGCGAAACAACCCCGGATTGGTGATTTGGTGAAGGATTTTGGTGGTTTTGGTTATTTTGGTTCGTTCGCAGCAGTGGTGAGGGAGGAATATATGAGCAAATGGAGTGTTTGGGAAAGGATTTAAGGTGGAAAACGAATTTGAAAGTGTCAGATGGCCGGTCCCCTTAAACATTAAGGGGACCGCCCCCGATAACAAGCCGGTCCCCTTAATCTTTAAGGGGGGCCGCCCATTAAATTTTGAGTTTTCGCAGTTCAAGTTTCTGGAACAAACATATTAATACGTATATAATTTGATTTATAATATATCAAAAATACGTAAGCGTTAATTGGCACGATGATGAAATACTTAACAATTTTTAATTACCGTTTCGATAATTAAAGTGTACCTTTGATAATTTTGGATAAAATGATCAAAGTGTTAAGTTGATGAAGGGTTTGAGGTGTGTTCGGGAATATGTGAATATGTGTATATATGTATATATGTATTTATATATATAAGTATAAATGTGAGTGAATGATGGGTTGATAGGTGAGGTTTGAGGGATGATAACGGAGATAGAATATAGTCGGCGAAAGGAGTTTGTTTCATCCATAGTGTTCATGTGCGAAGGCGTTCTTACATGATAATAGTCCACTTGACTCATATCCCTTCATCATCATGAGTCTTCTAAAAGTAGACATAATAGAATTTCGCGAGGGGGAAGGAAAGGGTTCGATAACGAACAATTTCCTGGAGTTCTAGAAAGTCAACTAATGACGTATCTAGGTTATGTGCAAGTATGTATGTATGTATATATATATATATATATATATATATATATATATATATATATATATATATATATATATATATATATATATATATATATATATATATATATATATATATATATATATATGTGTGTATATATATATATATATATATATATATATATATATATATATATATATATATATATATATATGTATGTATATATATGATCGAACAAATAGAGGAAAATAGCAATCTATATCTATACAAACAACGTAATCAAATAAAGCATATTTATCTAAGCATGGCAATGAGTTGTGAAAGAATGGCGTACCCGGTGGTCTTCAAAAAAAATCTTCAAAATCATAAAGATGACATATAGACTTTGAAAAAGTCTACATTGAGAAAAACTTCAAGATTGCCTCAAGGAAAGTTCATCTAGCTATTCGGTCCCCATTGCCTCTTTGGTCCAAAGTTGTTTGGTCCAAACATGTTTAACATTTGACTAGGATGCATGAAAGGTGGTAGTATACCCCAAGGATTGTAGCTTTGTTGGTAGTTCCACATTTGATTACTATTGTTATTATAGTTTTGCCTATTTTGGTTTTCTAGGTGGTGGAGTTTTAGATCATGTCTTAGGTTTAGAAGATCCTACCTCGTTTTTTAAAGACGGTTTATAAAAAGCTTTTACTTCTTCATTGTTGGCAAGAGGTATTTTTCTATCATTAATAAGTATATACTTAGGATTAGATTTTTGAGGTTTTTGTTCATTAAGTTCATTTTCAAATTTGACATTTTTAATCTCGCTTGTTGAAGCTTCATTTGAGTTAAATCCTAGACCGGTTTTATCTCCGGATACTCTTTGAATACTTATTATTTTACTAAGTGAGTGACTACTATTTTCAAATTTATCAAGTTTGCGAATTTCTTCCTTAAGTGTTTCGTTTTCACCTTTAAGCTCTTGACATGATTTACATTCTTCAAAAATTTCTTTACCTTTTTCAAGTTCATGTATTTTAATTTTTAGTTCTAGTACTTCATTTTCCAATTGATTATTTATGTATTTTAGTGATTTGTTTTTGGCCATTACTAGTTGTCCTAATTTGCATAGTATATTATATTCATTATCTAGGTCTTTTTCATCTAATGATAAGCATTCATCACTAAAATATTCGGTTTCGGAACTTACCTCATTTGATGTATTCGCCATAAGACACTTCTCTTCCTTTGTCGTTTCTTTCTCATCTTCATCACTATCACTCTAAGCTCCTCCAACAAATGCTCTTTGATTTTGATCTCTTGTCAACATTGGACATTTTCCAATAAGGTGATTTGGATCACCACACTTGAAACATTTCCTTTCATTCTTGTTGTTCTTGTCATCCTTATTCTTTTGAAATGTTTTCTTTTCATCATATGGTTGTCTTACGAATCTTCCTCGCCTTTTGAAGAATTTCTTGAAATCTCTTACGGCCATGGCGTATTCTTTGTCATCACTTTCGGAAGATGAGCTATCTTCGATACTAGATTCCTTTCTAGCTTTCAAGGCGATTGACTTGCTTTGCTCTCGTTTTCCTTTGACCATTTCGGAATCCTTCTTTATAATTGCTTCGTAGACTTTTAAATTTCTGATTAATTCATCAAGTTGCAATGTTGACAAATTCTTTGATTCTTCAATAGCCGTCACTTTAGCTCGCCATTTTGGGTGAAGAGCCCTAAGAAACTTCCTAACAAAATTCTTACTAGAAAAATTCTCATCAAGTGCTTTTAAACTTGTGATGATAGTGTTAAATCTAGAAAAAACATTATCAATTGATTCCTCTTCTGGAATCGTGAATTGCTCATGTTGAACAAGTAGATCTATCTTATTATCTTTGACTTGACTATTACCTTGGTGGGTTATTAGTAAAGAGTTCCAAATTTCTTTTGCGGTTTCACACATAAAGATCCTTTCGTACTCTTTACGTGGTAGCGCATTATAAATAACCATTTTTGCTTCATTATTTTTAGCAAGTTTTCTTTTTAAATCATCATTTTGTTTTTCAAAAGGTACGATTTCATTTTTCTTTGTTTCAGGGTTATTTTGAATAGGTAAAAAATCACCATTAGTAATAACATGCCAAAGATCTAGATCTTTTGACTTCACATAAGTTTCAAATCGATTTTTCGAATATAAAAATCCATCACTTTCAAATAGTGGTGGTCTTTGCATAGATTGCCCTTCTAAATATTTTTCAGATTCCATAGATCATTACAAGTTTTAAAATACAATATATTTTAAAGATCTTGCTAGATGTGGCTCCTGATACCAATTGTGGAAAACTAGAAGGGGGGGTTGAATAGTTTTCCGTCCTTTTTAAATTTATTACCAAAATATTTTGTAGCTTATTAAAAACTTTCGATTCGATCTCAAGTGAATTCAAGTAACAACCAATATAAGCAATTCTAATTTAATAATGAAAGTATTGAAATATAACGAATAAAAGATAGAGTTAGAAAGATCAAACCACAACACGCGAATTTATAGTAGTTCGGCTACAAGGACACCTTCCTTGCCCTACTCCACTCCCCGAGTACCACACTCGAGAGTTTTATTCACTATGTCAACAAACTCCTTATGGTGGTGAAACCTTACACACCTTGGCTTACACGAGTTAACGACACTAAGCTAAATGTCGAGTTCTAATCGTAGTTAGAACCAATCTCACAACTTCTTCAAGACTTCAGACCTTCTTCACACCTTCACAACTTCTTCAAGACTTCACACCTTGTCAACTTCACACCTTCTTCTATGCACAACTAAGTCACAACTACTAAACTACTTTACAACACACCTAGTTTCTACGATCAACAAATTTACACAACACTTTTACAAAGATCTAGCACTACTACAATATGAAAATAGTTGATCACAACACTACTACAATTAGATGGATGTAGGGGAGTGTTCTTCTTCTTGTACTTGAATGGATGAAGCTTTGGATCACTTGGAAACAAAGACTTATGAGTTATATGATCAAAGGATTTTTGATATAGAAATGGAGGTTGGATCAGAAAGTTTTTAGTGCAAAAAAAAATATATATGTGAAATGATCCAGTATTTAAAGGGCCAAAAAATACTATTCTGGAGCGTGCCGGTCCCCTTAATGATTAAGGGGGTCGCCTAGTAAAATTAAGGGGGCCGCCCTACTGAACGTTGGAAAAGTTTTTCTGGATAAAATTTGCCCTTTTTGGTTAGAAATTTGAAATCATATCTTTGTAGTTTAATATGACAATACCAAAAATGATTTACAAATATATATAAAATGTTAATATCATTTTATAAAATGTTATGTCTTAAGACAAGGTTTCCTTTGATCATGTAATGTATAAGATGCTTAGTTTATGCATACCTTAAGTGATATTAGATGTAGAGGTAAATATTTGTTACCAAATACTTGTTTACGTCTTAATCTTGACTTGATTCGATTTGAGTTTTGTGATTATCAAAACATAGGTTTATTGAGAAATATTAATAACGTTTTTAAACATTATTTATATCACAACCGCTAAGGCAAGACAAGACTTGCAAGCTTTGGGCATTCGACAGGAGTTGTGGCTCGGAAATAAACAAAACGGGAAGTGCTCGAAGCCTCATGCTAAGTACTCCCTCACACCCGATAAAAGAAAATTGTTCTGTCAATACATCAAAACAATTAGAATGCCATATGGGTTTGGATCCAAGTTCAAGTCAAAAGTGACCAAAGTTGATAACAATATAACGGGCATGAAGTCTCATGACTATCATATAATGATGCAACGGTTAATTTTTCTTATGGACTTCAGCAATACCTGGACGCACCGACTTATACACCATTAATCGAGCTTTGTTCATTCTTTAAGCAAATTTGTGCCCGAACTTTGATGGTGAATGACATGGTGAAAGCTAAAGACCAGTTGATCAAAATTTTGTGCAGTCTCGAGCAAATATATCCTCCTGCTTTTTTTGACATTATGATTCACTTGGTTATGCATTTACCTGAAAAGGCTCTTGAAGGCAGGCCTGTTTCATTTCGGTGGGTGTATCCATTTGAAAGATACATGAAGAAGCTAAAAAACTATGTACGAAATAAAGCTAAGCCGTTAGGTTCAATAGCGGAACAAAATTTAATCGTCCCACTGCATCTCAAGGCTGTCCTCGCCTAACAAGTGATTTCCAAGTGTTCCGATCACTATGTAAAAAGTCTGGTAAATAGACAATTATTCGATTTGGTCTCCAAGAAATGAAGAAAGTGATATGGTATGTACTTCACAACAGTCCTGAGATCGACTCGTACATGAACGAGTTCGAGAGGTACGCGTTTTTATTTTAAAATTTCTTTTTCCCAAGTTATCTTTTCGATTAATTCTAAAATCATGAACATTTTCAGTGAACGTCCTGATAACGACATGCAACAAGAATTTCCTAGATGGTTTGAGACGAAGGTAAACTTATTATATGTATTTCCTTGTATAAATAACGACTATATATATTACTCATCTCTATCTATTCTTATCTTTGTTCATAGATCGGTAAACTTTACACAGCCAATGACCCAAGTTGTACTCCCGACTTATTCGCTTTGGCTTGTGGACCATTATTGACCGCAACCTCAGTCAACTCTTGCGTAGTCAACGGTGTGAAGTTTGTTGTACACAGCCGTGATGTAAAACGTACAACTCAGAACAGCGGAATTTGTTCACCTGGTGAGAAGGAAGGAGAAATGTATTATGGTCAGCTAGAAGAAATTCTGGAGTTTACGTATACCTAGTTCAAAGTTGTGCTGTTTCGAGTTAAGTGGTTCGACTTGGTCAAAAGAGGTAGAGTCGAACGTTATAACACTAGAAACAACATGACACAAATTTGGGCATGTAGCACAGCGTTTTCAGATCAACCTTACATTCTCGCAACACAAGCAAAACAAGTCTTCTACCTTGAAGATCATGCCAGACGACCACTCCATTGGAAGGTCGTCCAAGAAGTGAATCACAACACAACCTGGAATGTCATTGTGGCAGAAGACGACGATGATGTGATACATGGCAACAACTCATCTAATCTCCAACTATCTTCTAATTTGAATGATTTGCCATTTGAAACCTTAAATATCGATGGTCAATCAACGTTAGTTGAGGCACCACCACCAATCATTCATGTTGATGACGACGATGAATTTATTGATGATGAAGACGACGATCCTTATGATTAGCAGACTCTGATGCAAACAATTCTGATGATGAAGTTGAAGATGCGACTGATGATGTTTATAATAGTGATGTAGATTTAGCAGATTGATCTTAAATTGTAACTTGTAAAACGACACTTATTTGAATGAAATTGTTATGGATTGTTTAAATGTGAATATTTATTTTGAATGTGTATGTATTTGAATGTGTGCATGCTTATGTTAATTTGTTCCCGAATTTCTATATGTTAATTCAACTTGTACTTTTACAGATGGCAGCAGTAGTGCGCGGTCACGGTGGTAACGGTGCCGATGACCCACCACCCCCTTTTCGTTCGATTCAGAGCGGTCACCGTAGTGGTAAGAAACTTAAACTTGATAATTTGAATTTCGTTACTTGTTATTTTATAACGTTTTCACTCACTTCAATTGTAGGATTGTCACAACAACCTCGACGAGGAGGTAGGTCCTGACGAGTAGGCGGCAGGGGTGGAGGTCGGGATGGCGGCAGGCCACAGGTCCGTGAAGCCAACAAGAACGTAGACCTCAGGAAAGCTGTGACTAGATCGGGCCCGCAATCAATCAAGTTCAAGACGGCAGATCAGAGGACATATACTCATGTCGGGCCCCACCGCGCATGGTTCAGTAACTATGTTGGCGAGCTGGTTAGGTCCTTGCCGTAGCACTATCCCTCCTGGCATGACCTTGAGGAAGCGACTCGACATGCCTTCATGAACCGACTCGGGGTCAGTTATTTTATTTCCTTTTAATTATATCTCTATATTTAATTATTTGAATGTGTACATTTATTTAAATTTGTTTAATTGTGTATATTTGTTTAAATTTGTTTATTTATTTATATCTTTATGTTAATATTAATTATATTTGATTGCAGGAATTCTTCGACTTGCAGACCCACATGCGCAGTCCCGATTGTAAAAACATTTCGAAGGGCATCAATGCGTATATTGCTAAGGTCTACACCGACAACAAGGGCACCATGAAGAAGACTTACTTTACGAGGCCGGGTGGGCCTGCTAAAGTGGATGAGATACGACGGGCACCTCCTCCGAACGTCGAGCCGTCTGTGTGGGAGAAGCATATCAAGTTTTACATGAATGAGAAGAACCTGAAGCGAGCTGCTGTGAACAAGGAGAACCGAAAGAAGAACAAGGTGTACAGCCGCCATGGTTCCAAGTCATTGGCCGCTATTCGCCACGACTATGTAAGACATATTTTATTTTTATAAAAGTATTTTATTTTTATAAAATTATTTAATTTTAATTATATATTAATTAAAATTTTTAATTATATAAAAGTAATTAATTTTAATTTTATAAAACTATTTAAGTTTAATTAAAATAAAAATGGTGTTTCATTTGTCATTTTTAATTTGTTTCATCTTATATGCATGTGTATATACAGTTTCAGAACAGCAAGGACAAGCAGTACCCGTCACTCATCCAAAGCTTTTACGACACACACTGCGAAAGTAATGGTATGTGGTTGCAGGATGAGGCTCTGGTTCAGTATGTAAGTGATGCGTGGAATTGCGCCCTCGCAAAAGGTTTTACCTCTCAAGGGATCTTGAGAAGCTTGCAATCCCCACCAGGCAGTGTACCTGTTCGTTGTAGTATAGTATAGTGACAAGTACCGGGGGATTGATCGTTCAACTCAAATAATAGTGTTCGCTAGGGTTAAAACTCAGTAAAACTAGGTCTAAAGGTGAGGGATGATTCTTTTTGTATTTTTATATTTTAAGGAAAGCAAGTAAAAATCTCGGTTTTGGAAGGAGTGAGCGGAATTAGTTGCTAGTCAACTAACCCAATTAACTAAAGATGCAATCAAAATAAAATAAACTAAACTTAAACTAATTTGTGGTGTAAACAATAATGAGAAAATTGTGTTTACTTAGATTTCACTACTCCTTAGCTATCTTTTATAAGTTGATTAGTTTGTTACAATTGCATGGATGACGGGTTATATTCCTTAATACCAATCGTAGGGCCGTGTACGATCTTCTCTAACTCTATAAGCTTCTACCTCAATCCTATGTCGAGCCGGCTAAAAGCTCCTAACATGGCATCCTTGGAAGTTACTTATGCATTAAATATAACCAAATAATCGTAGTACACATCCGATCATGTTTCTTAAGACGTTCAAGCAAGTTACCAATTGGAAGTCTGCCAGTTTTCTTAAGCCTAACATCGAATTCATTAATCCACGACAATTATAAACAAACAATCAACCCATAATCAATATCTAAGTTTCATTACATCTAAGAAAACACGAAGAAAACCTAGCCTAGCATGTTAAAGAGAAGACAAGCGTAAGATATAATCAAACAACACATAGACATATTGAATGATTTGGTAAAGTAATTATCTTCAATTAAGCATGGAAGAAACAAGGGGTTGAAACCCTTGAAAAAGCTGTAAAATTCGTCTAGGGTTTTTTCCCTCAAAGTTGCACACAATGAATGAAAACTAGAAAACTATATATAGATTTTACATCATGACGGCGTCAAGATTTAAGTCTGACGCCGTCAACTCGCCGCCAAAATAATACTCGTATTGCCTATATCCACTTCTAATGCCGTCACTCAATATGGGTTCTGGGCCGTCACTCTTTGAGATAACTTTTGATGGCCATGGAAATTTTGTACGTGACGCCGTCAGATCCCCTTCACAAAACATTCTGGCGCGTCACGTGTATTTGATTTATCCACCCTAACACCTTGTGACGCTGTCAAAGGCAATTTCCAGCATGCTTTTGAGACTTTGTCATTTTCTTCACTTTTTCGCTCCAAAATCGCTCAAAATGTTTCTTTTTGTAAAATTCCTCTCAAAAATACCTAAAATGACAAAAGGAACTGTGGAAAACTAGAAGGGGGTTGAATAGTTTGCCGATTAAAATCTTTTTAACTTGTTAAGTTAGCTTTGAAAATTTCCGTTTGATCAAAGATATATTCACAAACACAATATATAACATGCAAGTAAATGAAAGAAATGATCAAACCACAACACGAGTATTTATCGTGGTTCGGCTACAAAGACTCTTTTTCCTTGCCCTACGTCCACGCCCCGAGTATCCAACTCGAGAGTTTCTTTCACTAGTCAACAAGCTCCTTTCACCGGCGGAGAAAAACCTTACACGTCGCTTATACTTTTACCGACACAAAGTTAAATGTCGAGTTCTTTTACAAGGGCACAACCACTCCCGTTAGTTCTTTTACTAGGGTACAACAACTCCCAACACTCTTTGTATTTTGAGGACTAAAATACTAACCGATCACTACTGAAAATACACAATCAAATGAAGTGTAAACTACACAAGTCTACACAATGCTAAGCTAACAAGTCTTGCAACGTTGTGTTGAATACTTGTTACTTTTAGTAAGCTCGTGAATCTCTTTGCTACAAAAAGAAACTTCACATATGAAATGTTAAGAGGTTAGATGAAAGAATGAATGTGTGTGTAAAATGTAATGTCAAGTGATGAGCCAAATTTTAACTTGTGGCTCAATATTTATAGCCAAAACCTTCTGCAGGTCTGGCGGACCCCTGAGAAGGGTTCCGCCCGTGTACCTCCAGGGTACCGCCAGGCTTGCAGTTGGTTTTTGTAATAACTTTTCAAACCAAACAAGGTCTTGTCTCATAACTCCTAGCAACCAAACAATGTCACATCTCATAATACCAAGTCAAATACAAAGCTTGCAAGCAACAACAAAGTTAGTCAAACACATTTTTTTCCATAAATGCATAATGACAAAACTTGCCATAAATGTGATGTGACAATTTCTAATTTAAGAAATAAACTTGTGTTGTGTTTTATGAAATGTAAAATGTAGCAAAAGTCTAGTTTATGCAAGTCTTAAAAACTAAGATTATGTTTTGCTTAGAAACTAAAGTTTACATTTTGTCGTTAACAAAACTTAGCGAAGATCGTAAAATATAAATAACGTTTTTAGGCGATATTTGTATTAACAATCTCCCCCTTTTTGTTGATGAAAAAACATAAACTTTATTTTTAAGTAACACGCAAAATCTTGGTTTTCAAGACTTAAAAAAAATTATATTAACCTTGTTTTACTTAAGAGACGAAAAGCATATCAAGTATTTGAAGGGTTAATATATTTCTCCCCCTTTTTGTCGAAACAAAAAGAAGAGTAGCGAAGCGGAATAATACCAATGCTCCCCCTTGGTCGATACTCCCCCTAAATGGAGTGCCAAGATGGGAAACATGGATTTTGAGACCTACAAAAAAATTGGTTAGTTGGTGATATATATAGTCATGCTTGTAGTTACCACACACATTGCAACCACATTGACAAACCAAAGATGGATCAACCAACAATGCACAAAAGTAAGTAGAAAGAAATGTCATTCCAAGTAAAATTTTGACTTATAAAAGTCAAAAGACAAGAAATGTGGACTTATTCTTCTACTTGTACACAAAAACTAAAAAATAACCAAGAAAATAAAATAAAATCCTACATTCCTAGAGTGGGGCAAATGGCCTTCATAGGTTGCCTAGGATTTGTTGGGGTGGGAAAGTGCATCCAAACGTTCTATAACGTGTTGGAAGGCAAAACGGGTTTCATTTTGGAATTGGTTAAGCAATGTTTTGATGGTTTCACCCATTTGCTCACAATTTGAGCAAGCATGGGGATTAGTTTGTTGAAATGGATTGGTTTTGGTTTCTTGGTTTGAAGGTTGGTTGGTTTTTGGTTCTTGGGTGGAGGATGGATTTGGTATTGAGTCAAGCAAAGTGGTTTGAAATTCCATTGCTTGATGAAGGTGATTCTCAACCATGCTTTGGATTTCCTCATATGAGGGAAAGAAGGTCTCAAAGGTTTGGGTTTGAGAATGTGGGGGATTTGGGTGATCATTGTTTTCAAAGTTTGGTTCTCCATATAGAGGACCATGGATGTCATGGTAGATGGGGTGAAACAATATGGTTTAGGTGGATGGTACACTTGTTGTGATGGTTGAATGTGGTTGAAAAGGTTATCTTGGTCAAGGATTGACCTTGGTGATTCATTTGCAAAAGGTGGTGGTTGTGTAGGTCTTGGTGGAAGATCATTAAGATCTTGGACAAATGGGTGTGGTGATGTGGGAGGAGACCCAAATAGTTCCATTGACTCAATTTTGGGTAATGGTGATGGTGATGAAGTTTTGGATGGTTGAGTTGGAGCACTTGGTGGAGTTGGGTCAATAGGTGATTTAGTTGGTGGTGGAGTGAGCTCATTTGGTTCATTGGGTGATTGTGATGGAGATGCAAGGTTCAAAAAGTGTTCATTTTTTATGGGTGATGTGAATTCATCTGAGGATGAGGAGCTTAGGTTGATGGGTTGATTGGACCATAGTGGTTTAACACTAATCCGGGCGGTTTTCCGGATGGGTCTTGATGGTTGAGAGGTGTTTGTTGACTTAGTCATGGTGAAAAATGGTTTATAAGTTTCAGAAATTGTGTTGAGGAAGGTATGATTTGATGATGTTTAGGATGGCTTAATTTATAGTGTTGATGAATTATGGAAAGGTGTGTTTGGATTTGATGTTAGTCCATACAAAAATTGAGGTTTCTAATGATTTGGAAAACTAATTGTGGGTTGTCATATCATGGAAGTCAATCCAATGAAAATTGTGAAGTGAGAAGACAAGTTTTGCACTAAATGCTTAGTGGTTTTGGTGGATTTGTGGTAGTATAAATTTCAGGGATTTCAAGGATCCCTTAAAAGGGTTCCTTCCTTTATGTTTGAGGGGTCCTTGAGGTTGTTATGGTTAAATTTGAATTTTGGCGGGAATTGGTTTTCGTTAAGTTCATGGAAGAAGGAGTATCCTATTATGCTAAACACATTGCAAGTAATGGGTTTCTACCTAAAAGGATTGGATTTTGGTGTTTCAATGTTGAATTGGCAAAAAAGAAAACAAAAAATCTGCAGGTTGCTGACGGCACCCTCAAAATACACAGGCGGAACCCATCTGAGGGTGCCGCCTGGTCCGTTGGGCAAATTCTGGGATTCCCATAAATTGTACTGGCGGAACCCAAATTTGGGTACCGCCAGATCCGCTAGGGGTGAAAAAAATGGCAGTCCACGTTTTTGACCCGCGAGACGATTTTCAAAATTTTTGAAAACTCCTAAAATCAAAGAGATAAGGCATTTCTGGTTGGGCAATGCAAAAAATAGACACGTAAACATGCATTTCATAGGACTTTGACCTTGAGGTCGAGAATTTCACTATACTTAGTGAAAATGTTATAAACTTGAAAATTTGACAACTTGCCAAAAGTTGTCTCCCTGCATCATTGTTAGTTGAAACATGTTTCAAATAGTATCAAACATCCTACCAACACATAAATTCAAGAGAACCATTGTTTACATAACCAAATTGTTTAAATAGCACCTTGTGCCAAACACTCCTAACACACCAGCACTCATTGACGGTCAATCTTCTTCTTCATTTTTCCAAGGAATCTCCCGATGTTTTTGAACATCCCCTTTGTTTGCTTGAACTCCTCCGACTCATTTGGAATATCCGAAAGTTGAGAAAGGTATTCTAGAGGTGGGAGCCTAAAGTTTGGCAAATTGTCATCTTCACTCATTGAGGAAGAAGATGATGAGGTTGGAGGATGTGGGCGTTTTCCTTGGGCTTTGTAAACTCTCTTATCACTAAGTGGAACAAAGGTATATGGAATGAGAATGTAGTCAAGACGAAGACCATTTGAAGTTGGTGGAATGGGTGAGATGAACCTATAGAGACGGGTCAAGAGCATTCCATATGGCATAGCCATTGTGCCATGCACGAGAATGTCGGCCATTCTCTTGGCCATGTAGTAGGCAAGGTTGAAGGGTTGCCTAACAGACAAGGAGTAGAGCATGTAGCAAAGGCAAAGGTTGATATGGTCACGGTTCCCTATTGTGCTAATGACATTGGCTCTAAGGACATCCTCCCATTTCTTGAATTGGGGTTTGAGTTCATTCATTTCCATTCCATATGGGTCCTTATCGACCTCATTCCCCGAACGGGTTCTCCTAGTGGTGGTGGTCCTAACAAAGAGGTGGTCACGGATAACGTCTTTTGAGACAAGAGGTGTGTCATAAGGGTGGATACGGTCTTGAAGGTTGTCAAGAGTTGAGAGGGAGTGCAAGTCGGAATAGAGGCAAGTACCACAGTTTGGAACACCTAGGATTTGAGCAAACTCCTCAAGAGTGAAGGAGTATTGATGACCACTAACTCTAAAGTTGATAGACATATGACCATAATCATCCGTTGAGAGGACGCATGATGCATAGAACTCTAGAATGAACCTAGGACAAATAGGCTCGTCGATATTCAAAAGACACTCAAAGTTGATTGTGGCAAAATTGGCGTAAAGGTTTGTGCCTTCTAGGAAAGATGGGTCTATGGTTCTACCCTCATGGACATAGTGTTTTTCTAAGGCTTTGAAAACGTTTACTTGATTTGCGGTAAGGCCTTTGGTTTTGTGGTGTTTTGGTAGGTACTTAATGGTGTCCTTGTGGTCGTACTGGGTTAGAGGAGGCATGATGATTCCTAGAACAACAAAATTTCACATTTTAGTTTATGTAAACCACTATTATAATGTGGAAGTTCTAGTGTGTGCCTATATGAAAACAATGTGGAGGTGCGGTTATCTTGACTCATTTTGATGCTTCAAAATCGTTTTATGCAAGTTTTGTTATAAAACAAAAGATAACCCAAACGCTCCTAGTTCAACGTAGCTTCGTTTGAATGTACCCGAAAATACATATTGGTTATGTATTCCCTTTAGCATTCAATAGACATTATGCAAGTGATGTTTTAAACATAACGTTTTGATTTTGTATTCTCAATGTGAGACGAAAAAATATTTGTCCTACTTGTGAGAAATTTTTGGAAAGATTTGACATTGGGTGTTTTAGCAAACATGTTTATACTAATTAAAGATGCAATTCCTAACTTTGGGAAACATGATTAGTTTTATTAAACACCTAATCTAATGCATGAGTTTTTCAAGTTAGTGCATAACCCCAAGTTTTTGTTTTTGTGCAAGAAATATAATTCCTAGACTCAGATCAGGATTGTAATCATGTTTAGAATACTTACAATGATGATTGATTTGCAATGTAAATGAATGGAGGACCAAGAATTCGTAGGTGTGGATGAGTGGTGAAGTGAATAGTAGCAGCCTTGAAGTGGTGGTATGAGATAATGGGTGTTTGGTTTAATATAAACAAAGAAAATGATTCTGCAGGTCGACGGACACGGCGGAACCCTAGGTTGGGTTCCGTCCGTTATGGCTGAGGGTTCCGCCGACCCTGCTGAGAAAAATGGTTTTGGATTTGTTTTGATTTTTGTGATTTTTGTCTAATGTCCAGAACTACAATGTAGGTTCCATGAGTCCTAAGCCTAGCCTAAGAAGATTAAAAGTTTCACGCTTAAGAGGTTTTGTGAGAATGTCGGCTATGTTATCTTCGGAAGAAACTTTCTCAATTGAGATATTTCCTTTTTGGACGTTGTCACAAAGGAAATGATGACGGATTTCAATATGTTTGGTACGAGCATGTTGAACCAGGTTTTTGCTAAGATCAATGGCACCTTTCTTGTCACAAAGAATTGTGATGTCGTTGAGTTGAATTCCGTAGTTGACAAGAGCTTGCTTCATCCAAAGAGCTTGTTGACATGTCTTTCCGGCCGAAACATACTCGGCTTCCGTTGTTGAGATAGCAAGAGCCGTTTACTTCTTAGAGAACCATGAGGTGAGACAATGTCCAACAAAAGTACAAATACCACTTGTGCTTTTTCTATCGACATAGTCACCGGCATGTCGGCATACACTATGGTGTCTATTCCCGTTCCATTGGGATACCATAAACCTAAATGTGTAGTGCCCTTAATATACCTAAAAATCCTTTTAACGGCTTCGAGATGGGTAGTTTTAGGATCTTCTTGAAAATGAGCACATAGACAAACACTAAACATAATGTCGGGTCTACTAGCCGTTAGGTAAAGTAGACTACCAATCATACCTCTATATTTAGTGCTATCTACGGATTCACTTTCCTCATCCTTGGTGAGTTTAGTTTTCGTGGACATGGGAGTTTTGATAGGTTTTGAATCTTCTAGTCCAAATTTCTTAAGTATCTCCTTAATATATTTAGATTGGTTAAAGAAGATACCATCTTCTAGTTGGTTGATTTGGAGTCCTAAGAAAAAGTTGAGTTCTCCCATCATACTCATTTCAAACTCGTCATGCATGATTTTTGAGAAATTCACACATAATTCTTGACAAGTTGATCCGAATATAATGTCATCAACATAGATTTGGACTATGATAATATGTGAATCTTTCTTCTTAGTGAAGAGAGTATTATCAACTAAGCCCATGGTATACTTATGGTCAACTAGGAATGTTTTAAGTCGATCATACCATGATTTTGGAGCTTGCTTAAGTCCGTAAAGAGCCTTTTTAAGTTTGTAAACATGATTTGGTTTTTCAAAATCGATGAAGCCCGGTGGTTGAGCAACATACACTTCTTCATTAATGACTCCATTTAGAAATGCACTTTTGACGTCCATTTGAAAAAGTTTAAAATTGTGTGCACATGCATATGCAAGTAAGATTCTAATTGACTCGAGCCTAGCAACCGGAGCAAAAGTATCATCGTAGTCAATGCCTTCTTGTTGGTTATATCCTTGTGCAACTAACCTAGCTTTGTTTCTAGACACAATTCCATTTTCATCCATTTTATTTCGAAATACCCATTTTGTTCCAATTATAGTTTGACTCTTTGGTTGAGGAACTAATGTCCATACATCATTCCTAACAAATTGGTTTAACTCTTCTTGCATTGCAATTACCCAAGATTCATCTTTAATGGCTTCATTAATATTTTTGGGTTCAATAGTTGACACGAAACAAAAATAGTTGCTTTCATTTTGAACTTTTGACCTTAGTGTTCTTTCATTAATGTTGCCAATAACACCATCTAATGGATGACTTTTAGATTCTTTGATATTGACAAGTTCTTTGTTAAAAAGTTCATCTTCTTTGTCATCACTTAAAATTTCTTGATTTTCTATTGCTTGGCTTTCAACTAAGTCATCATCTACCAAAGGTGATGTCTTAGAGGGAGGTGGACTCTCGTCAAATGTTACGTTCAACGATTCCTCGACTCTTAAGGTTTCTTTGTTCAAAACAATGTACGCTTTACTATTTTGTGAATATCCAAGAAATACACCTTCATAAGACTTTGGGTCAAATTTGGTGAGATAATCCTTGGTGTTAAGAATGAAACATTTACTCCCAAACACTCTAAAGTATCCTAATGTAGGCTTTTTACCTTTATATAGTTCATAAGGAGTTTTATTCAAAAATGGTCTAATTAAGACTTGATTTAAAATGTATGTTGATGTGTCAACGGCATTACACCAAAACTTTTGTGGAATGTTTTGTTCATTAAGCATTGTTCTACTCATCTCTTGCAATGTCCGGTTTTTACGTTCTACTACACCATTAGATTGAGGAGTACGTGGAGCCGAAAAGTTATGAGTTATTCCATTATTATCACAAAAATTACCAAATTGAAATTCATTATCAATTTCACGACCGTGATCCGTTCTAATAGACACAATATTAGACTCTACTTGATTTTGAATTTTCTTACTTAGAATTTCAAATTTATCAAAAGCTTCATTTTTACTTTTCAAAAATTTTGTCCAAGTATATCTTGAGTAATCATCAACTATGACCAAAGTGTAGAAGTTACCTCCATAAATTTGTATAGCCGACGGACCAAATAAATCCATATGTAAAAGTTCTAGACACCTAGATGTAGAAACCAAGTTTTTAGCCTTATGGCTACCATGGACTTGTTTACCGACTTTGCAAGCATCACAAAAGTGTTGGTCATATTTCAACTTAGGTAGGTTTCGAACTAAGTCTTTGGAGGAGAGGTTTTGGATTAGTCTCATGTTAGCGTGTCCTAAACGTCTATGCCATAAAGTTGAAGATTCATCTAATGAGGTAAGACAAAGTTTGTCTCTAGATGTTGAATCCAACTTCATGACATATACGTTGTTCTTAAGGACACCTTTGGCTACGGTTATACCATCTTTAAGAATTTTACTACCGTTTTCACTAAAAAGAACATTATACTTATTACGACAAAGTTGACTAATACTAAGAAGATTAAATCCTAGGTTATCAACATGAGAAACATCATCATCTATAGAAAGGGAGTCATGAGAGATTGTACCTTTTCCGATGATTTTGCTCTTAGCATTACTACCAAACGTAACATTACCTCCATCACATTTGTGATATGTTGATAAGAGGATTTTATTACCCGTCATGTGCCTTGAACAACCGCTATCTTTAATCCATTCATCCGGTTCCAAACAAACTTTGAGGCACACCTATTTTATGAAAAACACTCAAACATTAGGTCCCCAATTTCTCATGGGTCCATTTTGGTTAAGCATGCCATTAATTTGTTCCAAGTATGAAAATAGAGCATAAGGGTTCCATGGCATGTGGTTTTGAGTTTGGTAATGTCTAGGAGTGTTTTGGTTCCAAACATGTTGGTAGTTTGGTCAAGCGTTGAGGTTGCTCTTTGGAAAGGGATGTTTGGGAATTGGAGTCTTAGGTCTTGGTTGAGTAGTTTTAGCTCTAAATTCATTTTTACTAAATCCTACTTCAGTTTTAAACACATGTTTTATTCCATTTTTGTATGTAACTTTAACAAATTTTGAACGATCCGAAGTGGATGGAGTTACTGCTGCAGCAGACCTGGCGGAACCTTCGGGACCAACGGGCGGAACCCTATTTTGGGTTACGTCTGATCCGCAGGTTGCTGTAACAGTTTTGTTTGTTTCATGTGCATTCTTTTCTTGTTTCGTTTGACTCTTAACGGTTTCTACTTTCCTGAACCCTAGACCTGTTTTATCAAAGGGTGACTTTTGAAGTTTCATAATTTCATCCGCACACGAAATGCTCTTATCGAACTTTTTGAACTTTGTGGTTTGTTTGATTAGATCATTTTGAGTAATTTTAAGTTTCTCAACTTCAAGTTTAAGTTCTTCACATGATTTGCATGATGTGTCAATACCTTTACCCTTTTCTAATCTCTTAGCTTTTTCTTTTAACTCATAAACTTCATTTTCTAAAAACTCCTTTTTAGTTTTCAAAAATTTATTTTTGTTTATGATTTTTAAGCTTAACTCACAAAGTTTGTTATATTCATTTTGTAAAGTATCATCATCAATAGAGGAGTAAGATGAGTCGGAGAGTACCTCATTTGAGTTGTGAGCCATGAGAGCAATATCATCATTCTTTGGCTCATCATCATCTCCTTCATAGTCACTCCAAGCACCACCCACAAAAGCTTGTTGAGGTTTGCTCTTGGGTGGTTTTGGACATTCTCCTACAAGATGACTTGTGTCTCCACACCTATAACATTTTCTTTCAACTTTTCCTTTTCGATCATCACGATCTTTTCGGAAGGTTTTCTTGTCATCTTTAGGTTGCCTTACAAACTTCCCTCGCCTACGAAAGAACTTCTTGAAGTCTCTCACGGCCATAGCATATTCCTCATCATCAATATCTGAAGTAGATTCTTCATCATCACTTGATTGGACTCTAGCTTTCAAGGCAATGGACTTAACTTTTTCTTTCTTGCCTCTAACTAGTTCCGAATCTTTTTCCATTACCATTTCGTGAACTTTGAGGTTTCCAATTAGCTCATCAAGTGACATGCTTGAAAGATCTTTGGATTCTTCAATTGCCGTCACTTTTGCTCTCCACTTCGGATGGAGTGCTCTAAGAAATTTCCTGACAAAGTTCTTACTACAAAAAGATTCGTCAAGTGCTTTAAGTGAAGTAATAATAGTATTAAATCTAGTAAAAGCATTATCAATAATATCATCTTCGGAAATAACAAATTGTTCATATTGTTGAACAAGAAGATCAATTTTGTTATCTTTAACTTGTGAGTTTCCTTGATGAGTGACAATTAAAGATTGCCAAATATCTTTGGCGGTTTTACACAAAAAGACTCTTTCATATTCTTTCTTAGGCAAAGCATTATAAAGCATCATTTTAGCTTCATTATTTTTTCCTATTAATTTCTTTTGATCATCCTCTTTGATGTTAGTAACTACGTTATCACCATCAATAATTATATACCACAAATCTATATCTTTAGATTTCACGTAAGTTTCAAAACGGTTTTTCCAATATATAAAACCATTTGCTTCAAAGAGTGGTGGTCTTTGCATAGATTGCCCTTCTTTGTAATTTTCAAAATCCATGGATCGTTTCAAGTTTTAAAACACAATATATTTTAAAAGCTTGAGTAACGTAGCTCTTGATGCCAATTGTGGAAAACTAGAAGGGGGGTTGAATAGTTTGCTGATTAAAATCTTTTTAACTTGTTAAGTTAGCTTTGAAACTTTCCGTTTGATCAAAGATATATTCACAAACACAATATATAACATGCAAGTAAATGAAAGAAACGATCAAACCACAACACGAGTATTTATCGTGGTTCGGCTACAAGGACTCTTTTTCCTTGCCCTACATCCACGCCCCGAGTATCCAACTCGAGAGTTTCTTTCACTAGTCAACAAGCTCCTTTCACTGGCGGAGAAAAACCTTACACGTCGCTTATACTTTTACCGACACAAAGCTAAATGTCGAGTTCTTTTACAAGGGCACAACCACCCCGTTAGTTCTTTTACTAGGGTACAACAACTCCCAACACTCTTTGTATTTTGAGGACTAAAATACTAACCGATCACTACTGAAAATACACAATCAAATGAAGTGTAAACTACACAAGTCTACACAATGCTAAGCTAACAAGTCTTGCAACGTTGTGTTGAATACTTGTTACTTTTAGTAAGCTCGTGAATCTCTTTGCTACAAAAAGAAACTTCACATATGAAATGTTAAGAGGTTAGATAAAAGAATGAATGTGTGTGCAAAATGTAATGTCAAGTGATGAGCCAAATTTTAACTTGTGGCTCAATATTTATAGCCAAAACCTTCTGCAGGTCAGGCGGATCAGGCGGACCCCTGAGAAGGGTTCCGCCCGTGTACCTCCAGGGTACCGCCAGGCTTGCAGTTGGTTTTTGCAATAACTCTTCAAACCAAACAAGGTCTTGTCTCATAACTCCTAGCAACCAAACAATGTCACATCTCATAATACCAAGTCAAATACAAAGCTTGCAAGCAACAACAAAGTTAGTCAAACACATTTCTTTCCATAAATGCATAATGACAAAACTTGCCATAAATGTGATGTGACAATTTCTAATTTAAGAAATAAACTTGTGTTGTGTTTTATGAAATGTAAAATGTAGCAAAAGTCTAGTTTATGCAAGTCTTAAAAACTAAGATTATGTTTTGCTTAGAAACTAAAGTTTACATTTTGTCGTTAACAAAACTTAGCGAAGATCGTAAAATATAAATAACGTTTTTAGGCGATATTTGTATTAACAGGAACGATTTAGGGTAATATTTGATCAAATAATCTCGACTTTGGCCTTAAATGACCCCCTAAAAGTGATACACTTTTCGCTTCATCAGTAAGTATCGTTTTTTTTTAAATTTATTATTTATTTATTTATTTCCCCAAACACGCACTTTAATGATTCATTGAAACATAATCTTGTAATTAACCCGACATATATATTAATTTCCTCAATTTTTTTCAACTATATAGGAAGAGATTGTTCGGCTTCGTGATCTGGGAGTGAATACGCCTAAAGGGGTGGCGTACACGGAGGAGTAGATACTTGCTATGGTTTTGAAGCCCAAGCAGCGGGGCCATGTTGCCGGACGGGGTAGGGTGCTACCCGGGCTGAACAGGCCACCGTTACCATACACCCCGCCTCCACCTCCAAGTATGTACATTGTGATAATATATTAATTATAGATTACTCGATCATGACTCAAATTAAGTATTGCGATAGATATTTTTAAATTTTGATTATTTCGTTTTTAGAATTAGCCGAGATGGAGTCGAAGCTTGCTGAGTACGAGAAAAAGATTGCTGAGGCCGAGAAGAAGAGCCAGGAAGATGCTGAAGAGCATAAGGCCATGAAGGCGCAGCTTGATTTGGTGACAGGTTTTATCTTGTCCAACCCGCGATGGAACGAGTATGTTAGTCAGGTGGGTTCTCAGCACGTGGATGGCTCGGGCAGTGGCGCTGGAGGTAGTGGCTCAGCTGGAGGGAGCGGGAGTCACAGAGGCGATGAGGATGGTTCTGGTGATGATGAGGGTTCTGGTGATGATGAGTGATTTGGGGATGTAGAGGTACAAACTTTGGTTATTTTTTGTTGTACTTATGTTTGAAACAATATTTTGGCGACCCTTATGTTAGTATTGTGTAGTTTAACCGTTTGGCGACTTGAAAATCGCGGATATTGAAAGAATTTTGGATGTGGCAGCTAGGTTTAGATATTACCACACCCCGTTTTGTAAACTTAATATGTTTTAATGCATTTTGAGGGTGTTTAGCGAAAATTTGCAAGTGTTTTAGTCGATGTCGAGTTGTATGTGTTTAGGACATGTTAAAATTGGTTGGTTACAGGTTCTGGTAGATTACAGGTTTTGGTAGATTTTTTACGGAAAATTTTCCGAAAAAAATCTGGAATTTTGCTGGTATGCAACATGCTGTTGGCAGCATACCACTATATTACCGTCGACATGTCGACGGTAAAATAATACTAAAGTTAGTTACCGTCGACATGTCGACGGTAACATAAACAAATTAAATTATAATATTTATGTTACCGTCGACATGTCGACGACACAATAACACACCCTTGACTTGCATGTTGACTTTGCCCACTACATACCGTCGACATGTCGACGGGAATTAGTAAAATATTTAACGAAATATAATTAGGATAATAATTAACTTTATTATCCCGTCGACATGTCGACAGCATTTTAACGTCGGACAACCATAATCTTTGACTGAAAAACCATGTGGGACCTACCTTGTCGACGGGATAGTCGTTCCCGACGAAGTTTTCACGACAAACAATTGGCGTCGACATGTCGACTGGAGCGTCTCATACCGTCGACATGTCGACGGTAGGAGGTTAAAAAAGTCGACGGGAGTGACGTCGATTGTACTAGTGTACCCAGATACATTGTCATTGTAGATGGCAAGAGTCAAGAAGAGTTGGAGTTAGTAACAAATAGAGAGGGGAGTGGTATGTGAGAGATGGGTGGCTGCAAAAGTAGCAAAGTGAGTTAAGACTTTATGTCGCACACAATGACTTTTGAACAAGCGAGAATTGCTTATCCTTTGAATAACATGCTGGACATTTTTAGGAAGGTTTTACACAAACTCAAATATGGGAAAGATTTTTCTTTTCTGAAATTAAAAATCACTTAGTCCTTTCTAATTTTTGTTTTTGTCTATCCATTGGTCTTTCTGATGTGAAAATCTCTTGTTGAATATTTGCAAATTCTTTATGGTGCATTAGTGGGCTATACCATGTCTAACTATGCTAAACTGATATTATGACCTATTAAACACATGGTTTCCTAATACTTGAACTGAAATGTAGAAAACAAAGAGTGATCAGTGGTTACATATATTGATTTAGAGTGGTTGATTATGATCTTCGCTTTTCATAGATTCTAATTGTGTCATAGTAGCCATTTAGGAATGCTTTATCATTTGTGTATTTATAGTACTCAACTTTAATTCAAACTAGAGGTACTTGAAATTTTATATGAGATATTCAAATATGTTGCTGATTAATTGAAGGGTCAGTGTCTCAAATTTTAGAGACTTGCATCTCAGCTCCTTGTGCACATGCCTTCATCAGCAGCTCCTTGTGTACCTGCCTTCATCTGCTGTCCATATTATGTTGTGCCTTCATCAGCAGCTCCTTGTGTACCTGCCTTCATCTGCTGTCCATATTATGTTGTGTGTTACGTGTATAACAGACATCACACAAGATAAAAATAACTGTTATATTTTGAAAGTTTGTTACTTGTATTAGAAAGAAAAAAAAATAAATAAATAAAACATCACTACACTGAATTACAAAATTTGACAAGTTTAATGTATTTTGGTGGAATTTTGTTTCAGTGGAAAATCTAGGTGGAATTTATTAAAAATGAAAAAATACATGTGTATATACCACGTGGCACGGGCAAGTTGGGCAGCCAACGAGTGCACAAAATAGTCGGATTTAGAAAGTTTGTTACTTTTTTAGATAAAAAAAAAATTAAAAAAAAAAATACACAGAATTAAAAATGGTGACAAGTTCACTACATTTCAGTGGTATTTTCCCTATTACTAGTCATTGCTATGACGCTATTTTGTTAGAGAATACGCACTGGTCATATTTTTCTTAAAAGTCAAACTAAAGCTGTGTAATTGTTTTTCATTAGTCAACATGCATATTTTTAACTTTTCTATCGATGACTGAATTAACAGGAAGAAAACATACTCCGTATTAAACGAGATAACGATAGAAAACTTTTTATTAATTTTCTATTTTTAGATTTGTAAAAAAGAGGAGGGGATTTAATTTTCCACAAAACATTAGAAATGTGTATTGTTTTTCATTCTCAAGAAAATATGAGGGGTTACAAGTAGTGGTGTCATAAAACCCGACCTGACCCGAACCCAACTGGGTTCGCGTCAACTCGGGTCAAAAATCATTTCTGGGTCAACCAGGTCAAACCCGAATTGACCTGCGTTTTAAACAAGGTCGGTTTCGGGTATGATTTTTTAGCCTTGACCCGACTAAAACCCGAGTTGACTCGACTAAACTAATACTTTACAATGTACAAATACTCGGGATGAACCCAAACCCGGGTTGACCCGAACCGATTGACCCGAGCCGAGTTGACCGGAACACGAATTGACCCGAGTTCTAAACAGGGTCGGGTTTGGGTAAGTTTTTTGGAGGCTTGACCCGAGTTGACCCAACCGGAGTTAACCCGAACCCGACCGGGTCAACCCAAATGACAGCCCTAGTTACAAGGGATACACCGAAAATAAAAAAGATTGTATTTTTTAGTTTCCATTGTTAAAGTAGGAAATGCAAATTTTCGTTTTGTAGAATTTGATTAGAAAAATTAATTTGAACACAATCTATATTTTCATTGTTTTATACAAAATATTTTGTGAAAAATAAAGGTGTTTTCTTTCAACCAAACGCTCCGTTGGAACTCTCAACTTGATATTTGTTAAACATTTTGCGTCGGTGCTAACTTTAAGCTATACATAATGTTAACAATGCATCTGTTAGCTGTGTTGCTTAATAGGCGAAAGAATAGTTCTTTTTATGCTTATTACATGGCCGTGTATAATATTTCATCTTTTAGTAATTTGTCATTTCAATATAATTAACTATCTCGTTGCTAGTTTATTTTAATAAATTTTCTGTTCAAAGTTAAAGTTGTGTCCCTTTAAAGCTCACTGCCTTTACATTTCAATATCTTCATATGTTTGAGCCAATCGGGAAACCCAAGAAAGATAAACTTGTACCCATTCAAAGCTTACAACTCTACTTACAAAGCGAAGATAAATTGTTACTATAGTCACTGATACGATCACCTCCTGCTCCATCTCCATGCATACATGGAAGACTTGTTCCTTTTTTAGTTTGTGCATGCATGTTGTTCACTAGCTCACATCTCCCACGTTACTTTAGTTTTCCTTAAGTTTAGTGAGTACTTTGGGCCATATAAGCATGCATGTACGTTCCCATGTTTCTTTAATTTTCCTAGAATATAGGTTTGTATTGTCTTGCTTTCTATTTATATGCAACTGATTACCTTTGCTAATGAAATCAGAAGAGAAAAAGAAGAATAAGAATGAGAAAAATAGTTTGAGAGTTTTCTTAGTTTAGTTGTTAGAGTTTAGTTATCGTCTAAGGAGAGTGTCATTCACTAGTACACAAATGGTTTTTAAAAACACAAATGGTTTTTAAAAACGGTTAAAATGCATTTTTTTAAAGTGGTATTGAACCGTTTCATTATTATAGAGTAAAATAAATAATAGAGATGATTATTTAAAAGGGTTTTCAACCGTTGTAAAAGACACATTATCCTACTATACTATGAATTACATATAATACTATATTTCTTTTTTACTATATGAAAACTCAACCGTTCTTTTAAACCATTTCTTTTTTCTATTTAAAAAAAAAACCAAACCAAACAGCCGTTCTTTAAAATCAATACAAGATTTTTTTTTCTTTTCCTGTACTAATCTACTTTTTTTCTTGTACTAAATATTTTCATGTAGAAAACTAAACTAAAACTAAAGATCATAAAATAAACTAGATTATAGAAAACAAATCAAATCAAACCATTACTTAACAATTAATAAATTAATATGACAATCTCGTACACAAAAATATCATCAAATTCATGATAATATGTTAGAGGTTATGAGCCCAGAACAGGGTTAATATAATCAATAGCCTAACTACGTACCAATTGAATGGTTACCGGATATCACTTTGAATCGTGTTATCACTTTCCAAAGTAAACTATTCGACCCTATTGCCTGGGTATCACGAATATCTACTTGGGATAAGACCAAATGTATGTTAGTGATTTAGGCACAAATCAATAACCTTTTGAGTTTTAGTGTTATATGTTTTTCTGTCTCCCATCTCATGCATAATTGGTTTCCTATAAATAGAAAAATACTCATGGCTAGTCAAATAGAATTATGAGAATTAATTGGCCCATTAATCTCGACATAATTTCCACCATTATAGCCAAAAATAGTGGTTACATGACCAATAAACGTGGTCATGAGTGCAGATGTAACTGTCATTTTAATAGGTCAAATCAGTTACATACTCAACCAGCACTCTAGCAGCAGAATCATACTACTACCAGCAGAAACATACTACTAGCAGTAGTATCACTGCTTAACCACTATTTCAGTCAGGGTAATCAGGGACTTAATGGGTGTACACTCCGTACCTCCAAACCCATTTCCAAGTATGATTTGATTCCTCAAGTGCACTAAATTTTCCAACATAATAAACTTCCATATCCAAAGTTGTTCATAACCTGACCATTATACATGTGCACTTCGACAATGAAAACTTCTATTTTGTTTGAAATGAATAGAGTTAAATTATAAAAAACATAATTCTCAACCCATTCATCAATATGTCACATTCATCAATATGTCGCATAGTTGGTTTCATGTCATTTCAAACCTATAAACAAATCAAAACGAAGAGTCAATGAGTCATTTTATAAGAAAATAAGATTTATTGTAGAACAAAGTAAATAAATATTTACAAGTATCACATTATTGGAAAAAGTTTGATTGTGGTTTAAAGAAAAGTTCAAACATAGTTATAGTCATGTAATAACAACATTCTCACGTAGATTCTTGTTGGTGACACTAAATACAACTAACTCAATTTTGAGCACAGAAATATATTTAGATGTATGATAGACGATTTACCTTACCCATAATCCAATTCAAATCAACTGAGACGTGACATGCCCTAAAAATCAAATTGTTAAATTAGATTACCTTATGTACCCAATTGGCAATTTAATATCAATGCTCCAAATTCATCGAACTCAATATAGAACAAGTCAGGCAGATACATTTTCTTACCCAATGATGCACCTCACTTATCCCTTATAGATATTGTAATTACTGGTTTACACCTACAAAATAAGTAAGGTACAAATTGTTCAAAGACACACCATAAGGGACGAAAACAAAAGTCTTGAGGTCCACTTAGCCCATACTAAATACCCAACATAAGCAACGACAAAGAATAACTTAGTTGCTTCCCCAATTAAAAAAAAAATGAAATGAGATCACGTAGAACACATAGACAAAAAGTGTAAAGTAGTTACCCCACGTGATTGAGTAAAAAGCTTCAAACTCTAAATCATTTTTTTTTTTTTTTTTTTTGAATCCAATGTTAAATTATATTCAAGAAGAAAAATTAAACTTTTTTACAAACAAGTTTCAAACGTTTTGATCTAAACAAAACAAAGCAACTTAAATCTCATAATAATCTTCTTGTGCCAAATTAAATACGAATGCCATCTTCGAATTTCTTGACAGCATCCCTCCGCATTGTGCTTAATCTATTTCGCACCATAACGTCAATCATTCTCACCAAGATAGTGTTGGTGATCGGGTTTTCTCCATGTCGTCTTCTATTCCTCTCTATCCACAAAGTGTGTATGGTAGCTTGGAATGCATACCTTACAATGAAGAAGCGCATATCGATCCTTGCATTTAGAGAGATTTGGTTCAAGATGTTCGTCCATTCCCACGTATAATCAGAACCCATCACCCCCCCCCCCACCAATGCTCCCCATATTTGCCTCGAGTATTGACAATCGAAGAACAAGTGTTCCCGGGTCTCCTTCGGTTTCGCACAAAAAGAACCGCCAATGTGTACATTTGTGTTCCAACACTCGATTCTCTCACCCGTGGCAAGCCTATTCTTTGCTGCGAGCCAGGTCATAAAAGCAAACTTTGGAGTATCGAAAGAAAACCAAATACCTCGATGACAGTCCCAAGTAGGGCTAGGACCACGTAAGATCTGCCATCTTTCCTTCGATCAAAACCGGTCAGAGTAAGTATTGTCCTTTTGACGCCACAAAAACTCATCCGCTTGCCCATGAACATGTCGTTCTTTCAACATCAAGATTTCATGCTCTACCTGATTAAGAAGTGCATTTCGATGTCTTCGCTTCCTGTTTCTCTCCATTACCTCTCCAAGTGTTGTTTGGTCCGAAACCCCCATGTCAATAAACCCTCGCTGCCCAAATAGGCCGAATAAACAACCTAGAGAACACCAAGAATCATGCCAAAAGGATACCGAATAACCGCACTTCACCTCCACCTTATAGAACATTCGAGCCATATCTCTGTACTTTAGGAGCTTCTTCCAAATCCAAGATCCGACAATCATATTGTCTTTTAGTGCCCAAAAAGAATCACTACGAATCAAATGCCTCTTTATCCAATCAACCCATAGAGAGTTCTTAGAAGATAAAATTCGAAAAACTGTGGTAGTAAAAAAGGTGGATAATATTTGGTTTCAATATGATTTTGAAGGTTTTAGGTGTTAAGTGGTAGTAAAAAATGGAAGATATGTTGGTTATTGATGACTTTGAAAAGGTTTTGCTGAGGCGGCAGATAGAAGTGAAAATAGAAGAGAAACGATATCTAAGCTTTTAGTGAAGTGTAATTGGTAAAGTGTGAACCGGGTGTATTATTGTGTCAAAAAGTTGTATATATTTTACAACGGTTGGAACCTAAACCATATTAGATAGAGATTTAGCCGCTCAATTTTGTTTTAAGTAATTGTATACCCCGCCCAAAATTTTCACAACTTTCGTTAGATAATTTTGTTTCCCGCCATAGTTTTGGTATTTCATATTTAACCGCATTTTCTCTTTTATTATTCAATTCTTTTAGAACGGTTGGTCATATTTCAGATGCTTGTTGAGGTGTTACCAAACAAGCAAATGCTTACCGCTTGTCGCTTGTCGCTCTTAAACGCTTCAAAAATGTTGTTGCCAAACATAACCGAAGACTGATTAATAATTGGTCTAGAATATTTATCGTTTGAACCGTGTGGTATCTGATAAAGAAATCTTTTTCTGGTGCAATATAATTGCACTGTGATATGTTTCTCGTCAACTTTTTTTCTGGCGATCAATAGTAAGTAGTTAATTTACATTAAAATAAGTGTTTTAAATGCACGAGATTTGAAAAAAGATGTCTGGTTTACAAATAGGGTTTAGGTTAACACGGAGCACTTAAGTTAGAAGTTGGGATAATTGGTTTAAAATGTATCTGGGTGGACACCAAAGTCATTAATTTACATTATACAAAAATACATCGTTGGTCCCTAAACTTTCCAGAAAAAGTCGCAGGGGCCCCAAAGTAAGGAAAATCATCGCCGTGCGTCCAAAACTTGTGTTTTTGAGGCCGATTGCGTCCTTTTGACCGTAATTCTAAAGTCAATGTCCGTTTTGTGTTATATCATCAAGGGTATAATAGACCAAACACATTTTCCACTATATGTTAGTTAAATCTAACCCAAACACCTTTAACATTATCAAAGTAGTCTTTTCTGGCGTTATCGGCCAACATGAGGGAAACCAGCCAGAACAGAGCTACATCAAGAGCTAGAAACGCACAACCACCAAGCAGCCCTGTTTTTGCTGTAGGGCAAGTTGTTTCTTATTAGGTGTTTGTGCTCGGCAATTGTTGGCCATAATAACATTGCGGCTGCTAGTCCAGTTGAACACCTGACATAATTTGTCATTTCAATTAACTATCTCATTGCTAGTTTATTTTAATAAATTTTCTGTTCAAAGTTTAAGTTGTGTCCCTTTAAAGCTCACTGCCTTTACATTTCAATATCTTCATATGTTTGAGCCAATCGGGAAACCCAAGAAAGATAAACTTGTACCCATTCAATGCTTACAACTCTACTTACAAAGCGAAGATAAATTGTTACTATAGTCACTGATACGATCACCTCCTGCTCCATCTCCATGCATACCTGGAAGACTTGTTCCTTTTTTAGTTTGTGCATGCATGTTGTTCACTAGCTCACATCTCCCACGTTACTTTAGTTTTCCTTAAGTTTAGTGAGTACTTTGGGCCATATAAGCATGCATGTACGTTCCCATGTTTCTTTAATTTTCCTAGAATATAGGTTTGTATTGTCTTGCTTTCTATTTATATGCAACTGATTACCTTTGCTAATGAAATCAGAAGAGAAAAAGAAGAATAAGAATGAGAAAAATAGTTTGAGAATTTTCTTAGTTTAGTTGTTAGAGTTTAGTTATCGTCTAAGGAGAGTGTCATTCACTAGTACACAAATGGTTTTTAAAAACACAAATGGTTTTTAAAAACAGTTAAAATGCATTTTTTAAAGTGGTATTGAACCGTTCCATTATTATAGAGTAAAACAAATAATAGAGACCATTATTTAGAACGGTTTTTAACCGTTGTAAAAGACACATTATCCCACTATACTATGAATTACATATCTTTTATATAATACAATAAAACCCTTATTGGGAATTTTCAATTTCAAAAAATGCATTCATACTTTATTTAGTAATAATTTTATTTTAAAAAAAAGTTATTTTCTTATTAGGTAATATTTTATATTTATCCATAACACAAGTAGAAGATAAGTACAAAAAAATATAGATAAGATGCAATTAAGACAAGTAGAAGATAAATACAAAAAATAAAAATAAGATGCAATTAATATTAGTATTAAAATTTTTAAATAATTATATTTAATAATAAAAAATTATAATTAAACATCATAAATCAAACAAAAAAAAGATTAAATTATTCGTTTTTTAATAAATAAAAATATATGATTCAAAAAATTTAAGAAAACCCGCGCGTGCGCGGGTATTATAACTAGTAATACTATATTTCTTTTTTACTATATGAAAACTCAACCATTCTTTTAAATCATTTCTTTTTTCTATTTAAAAAAAACAAACCTAACAGCCGTTCTTTAAAATAAATACAAGATTTTTTTTTTCTTTTCCTGTACTAATCTAATTTTTTTTCATGTACTAAATATTTTCATGTAGAAAACTAAACTAAAACTAAAGATCATAAAATAAACTAGATTATAAAAAACAAATCAAATCAAACCATTACTTAACAATTAATAAATTAATATGACAATCTCGTACACAAAAATCTCATCAAATTCATGATAATATGTTAGAGGTTTTGAGCCCAGAACAAGGTTAAGATAATCAATAGCCTAACTACGTACCAATTGAATAGTTACCGGATATCACTTGAAATCGTGTTATCACTTTCCAAAGTAAACTATTCGACCCTGTTGCCTGGGTATCACGAATATCTACTTGGGATAAGACCGAATGTATGTTAGTGATTTAGGCACAAATCAATAACCTTTTGAGTTTTAGTGTTATATGTTTTTCTGTCTCCCATCTCATGCATAATTGATTTCCTATAAATAGGAAAATACTCATGGCTAGTCAAATGGAATTATGAGAATTAATTGGCCCATTAATCTCGACATAATTTCCACCATTATAGCCCAAAATAGTGGTTACATGACCAATAAACGTGGTCATGAGTGCAGATGTAACTGTCATTTTAATAGGTCAAATCAGTTACATACTCAACCAGCACTCTAGCAGCAGAATCAACTTAGCACTAGCAGTAGAAACTCGGCTCAGCAGCAGAATCATACTACTACCAGCAGAAACATACTACTAGCAGTAGTATCACTGCTTAACCACTATTTCAGTCAGGGTAATCAGGGACTTAATGGGTGTACACTCCGTACCTCCAAACCCATTTCCAAGTATGATTTGATTCCTCAAGTGCACTAAATTTTCCAACATAATAAACTTCCATATCCAAAGTTGTTCATAACCTGACCATTATACATGTGCACTTCGATAATGAAAACTTCTATTTTGTTTGAAATGAATAGAGTTATATTATAAAAAAACATAATTCTCAACCCATTCATCAATATGTCGCATAGTTGGTTTCATGTCATTTCAAACCTATAAACAAATCAAAACGAAGAGTCAATGAGTCATTTTATAAGATTTATTGTAGAACAAAGTAAAAAAATATTTACAAGTATCACATTATTGGAAAAAGTTTGATTGTGGTTTAAAGAAAAGTTCAAACATAGTTATAGTCATGTAATAACCACATTCTCACGTAGATTCTTGTTGGTGACACTAAATACAACTAACTCAATTTTGAGCACAGAAATATATTTAGATGTATGATAGACGATTTACCTTAACCATAATGCAATTCCAATCAACTAAGTCGTGACATGCCCTAAAAATCAAATTGTTAAATTAGATTACCTTATGTACCCAATTGACAATTTAATATCAATGCTCCAAATTCATCGAACTCAATATGGAACAAGTCAGGCAGTTACATTTTCTTACCCAATGATGCACCTCGCTTAGAGCACATGGTACGCATGTGCCGTGGCTGGCGCCATCACCACTAGCCAAGCAAAACAGACGGTGCACCGTACCGGTGGTGGCATTGTCGGTGCTCGCGCCGCAGCCATGGCTCCACGCCGTCGCCTTTTTTTTCTGCTGATTTTAGGGACAAAAAAAAAGAAGCCGTTTCATATACAACGGCTATATAGCCGTTTTTTTCAAAATAATACCCAACTAAACCAATTTAATTCCCAAAAAAAACCTTATAAATACCCCATTTTTTTCATACTTCATACATACTTCCAATATATTAAATCTCAACTTCTCATAACTATTATCATCCAAAATGAATCCAAATCTACCATGGATCATCAACATGTTAAACGATCCGACAAACCAAATGCCGGGTTCGTCTTTGAACCCCGGTAATAATCCGGGATCGTCTTCGAATCCGGGTTACTTTCCCACCTTCCAAACCTCATTTATGAATCTCGAAGATTTAGCATTGTTTAGCCAATGGAAATTACAACAACAACAACAAAACCAATATCAATTTACACAAACTCAACAAACAACCCAAGGCATCCCTTCACAACCGAATTCGGACCATGCTTCGTTTCATCTAGTAGACGAAGAAGATGACGAAGAAAAGTCGGTTTCAAGTGAAGAAATTATTCCGACACCGACCTCAAAAAAATCGAGGGCAAAGACGATGGCGAAGAAGCCAAAATCAAAGCCGAAGAATAAGAAAAGCAACAAAGAAAAAGAGGTCGAGGAAGATGTGGTCCCGTCCCGACAACCACGAACTTTTTGGAGCCAAGACGAAGAATATGTTTTGGCGGAGTGTTACATCCAAGTATCCGAGGATCCAAAAACGGGTGCGGATCAACAAAGGGATACATTTTGGTACAAAGTGCTCGATGCATACAACAGGGAAGCAAAGAGGCTCAACTATACTATTTGTACCAAAAACATGTTGACGGGAAAGTGGACTCCGATGAATAAAGATATCAAGAAGTTTAATTCGGTGGTGGATGAAATGGTGGTTATGAGTGGGGAAGGTGATAAAGATTTTATGAATCATTGTCACATATTGTTTAAAAAAATCAACGGGTTATGATTTTCGACACTTGACCGCTTGGGGCTTTTTGAAAGACAAGCACAAGTGGAAAAATCCCGACTCGACTTTGGCAAGACGTAATCGTCTTCGACCTACTCACGCAGAGCCCGAGCATTTTGGACCCGATGATTTGCCACGACCCGACGGCATGTACTGGGTTGCTAAGAGTCAACGTTCGTCAAACTAGACCGCTAGTTCCGATTCAAACCCGGCATTGTTTCAAGAAATGTTGCAACAACAATACGAGTTAGACCGCAAGGCAAAGATGGATGTTCTTGAGCGAGAGTCACTCGCGAGAGTTACTTTGTATGAATCACAAAAGATAACTGAGGAGATGCGGCTGCTACGAATGGATACAAGCAGTATGGATCCGGTTAACGCAAGGATCGTGAGGGCACAACAAGCTCGAATCCGGGCAAAATATCCTACCGACGAGGATTAAGCTTTTATTTATGTATTAGGTTTTTAATTTTATGTTTCGTGTGTTTTTTTAATATGCAATGTGTGTTTTTAATATTAATGAAGTTTATTTAAGTTTATATTGTGTATATTTTTATTTAAGTAAAAGAAGAAAAAAAAATGGCCGACGGCACCAGAAATTCTGGTGCCAACGGAAACCCTTGAAATGTGGTGCCGTGGGATTTCTAGTGCCATGGGAGCTTTTTGCTGACGTAGCAGCACTTTTGGTGCCACGGCTTGAAGCCATGGCACCACTGCACCCAATGCTCTTATCCTTTATAGATATTGTAATTACTAGTTTACACCTACAAAATAAGTAAGGTACAAATTGTTCAAAGACACACCATAAGGGACGAAAACAAAAGTCTTGAGTCCACTTAGCCCATACTAAATACCCAACATAAGCAACGACAAAGAATAACTTAGTTGCTTCCTAATTAAAAAAAAATGAAATGAGATCACGTAGAACACATAGACAAAAAGTGTAAAGTAGTTACCCCACGTGATTGAGTAAAAAGCTTCAAACTGTAAATCATTTTTTATTTTTATTTTGAATCCAATGTTAAATTATATTCAAGAAGAAAAATTAAACTTTTTTACAAACAAGTTTCAAACGTTTTGATCTAAACAAAACAAAGCAACTTAAATCTCATAATAATCTTCTTGTGCCAAACAAAATACGAATGCCATCTTCGAATTTCTTGACACCATCCCTCCGCATTGTGCTTAATCTATTTCGCACCATAACGTCAATCATTCTCACTAAGATAGTGTTGGTGATTGGGTTTTCACCATGTCGTCTTCTATTCCTCTCTATCCACAAAGAGTGTATGGTAGCTTGGAATGCATACCGTACAATGAAGAGGCGCATATCGATCCTTGCATTTAGAGAGATTTGGTTCAAGATGTTCGCCCATTCCCACGTATAATCAGAACCCATCACCCCCCCCCCCCCCCCCCCCCCCAACACCAATGCTCCCCATATTTGCCTCGAGTATTGACAATCAAAGAACAAGTGTTCCCGGGTCTCCTTCGGTTTCGCACAAAAAGAACAGCCAATGTGTACATTTGTGTTCCAACACTCAATTCTCTCACCCGTGGCAAGCCTATTCTTTGCTGCGAGCCAGGTCATAAAAGCAAACTTTGGAGTATCGAAAGAAAACCAAATACCTCGATGACAGTCCCAAGTAGGGCTAGGACCACGTAAGATCTGCCATGTTTCCTTCGATCGAAACCGGTCAGAGTAAGTATTGTCCTTTTGACGCCACAAAAACTCATCCGCTTGCCCATGAACATGTCGTTCTTTCAACATCAAGATTTCATGCTCTACCTGATTAAGAAGTGCATTTCGATGTCTTCGCTTCTTGTTTCTCTCCATTACCTCTCCAAGTGTTGTTTGGTCCGAAACCCCCATGTCAATAAACCCTCGCTGCCCAAAGAGGCCGAATAAACAACCTAGAGAACACCAAGAATCATGCCAAAAGGATACCGAATAACCGCACTTCACCTCCACCTTATAGAACATTCGAGCCATATCTCTGTACTTTAGGAGTTTCTTCCAAATCCAAGATCCGGCAATCATATTGTCTTTTAGTGCCCAAAAAGAATCACTAGGAATCAAATGCCTCTTTATCCAATCAACCCATAGAGAGTTCTTAGAAGATAAAATTCGAAAAAATGTGGTAGTAAAAAAGGTGGATAATATTTTCTTTCAATATGATTTTGAAGGTTTTAGGTGTTAAGTGGTAGTAAAAAATGGAAGATATGTTGGTTAATTGATGACTTTGAAAAGGTTTTGCTGAGGCGGCAGATAGAAGTGAAAATAGAAGAGAAACGATATCTAAGCTTTTAGTGAAGTGTAATTGGTAAAGTGTGAACCGGGTGTATTATTGTGTCAAAAAGTTGTATATATTTTACAACGGTTGGAACCTAAACCATATTAAATAGAGATTTAGCCACTCAATTTTGTTTTAAGTAATTGTATACCCCGCCCAAAATTTTCACAACTTTCGTTAGATAATTTTGTTTCCCGCCATAGTTTTGGTATTTCATATTTAACCCCATTTTCTCTTTTATTATCCAATTCTTTTAGAACGGTTGGTCATGTTTCAGACGCTTGTTGATGTGTTTCCAAACAAGCAAATGCTTACAGCTTGTCGCTCTTAAACGCTTCAAAAATGTTGTTGCCAAACATAACCGAAGACTGATTAATAATTGGTCTAGAATATTTATCGTTTGGAACCGTGTGGTATCTGATAAAGAAATCTTTTTCTGGTGCAATATAATTGCACTGTGATATGTTTCCCGTCAATTTTTTTTCTGGCGATCAACAGTAAGTAGTTAATTTACATTAAAAAAAGTGTTTTAAATGCACGAGATTTGAAAAAAGATGTCTGGTTTACAAATAGGGTTTAGGTTAACACGGAGCACTTAAGTTAGAAGTTGGGATAATTGGTTTAAAATGTATCTGGGTGGACACCGAAGTCATTAATTTACATTATACAAAAATACATCGCTGGTCCCTAAACTTTCCAGAAAACGTCGCAGGGCCCCCAAAGTAAGGAAAATCATCGCCGTGCGTCCAAAACTTGTGTTTTTGGGGCCGATTGCGTCCTTTTGACCGTAATTCTAAAGTCAATGTCCGTTTTGTGTTATATCATCAAGGGTATAATAGACCAAACACATTTTCCACTATATGTTAGTTAAATCTAACCCAAACACCTTTAACATCATCAAAGTAGTCTTTTCTGGCGTTATCGGCCAACATGAGGGAAACCAGCCAGAACAGAGCTACATCAAGAGCTAGAAACGCACAACCACCAAGCAGCCCTGTTTTTGCTGTAGGGCAAGTTGTTTCAAAGTTGTAATGGACATTGTTGATTAGGTGTTTGTGCTCGGCAATTGTTGGCCATAATAGCATTGCGGCTGCTAGTCCAGTTGAACCCCTGACATAATGGTGCATAGGTCAAAACGTCAGTAAAAATACCCATTTGTCAATCATAATAGCTTTTAAAAAAATAGGGTCTTGACTTCTTGGTCAGCAATTTTATAGATGTGCATGTGTGTACACAAAGCTAAACATAACCGGAAGCTATATCATGGTTCCCACATTTGATATATTGGTATGTAAAGATAAAATCAAAGTATATGGCAAGTCTTAATAGAATGAGGAATAAGGAAGTAATTGTTGGGCATGGTGTTGGTGGTGGTCTAGCTGCAACTTCTGGCTTTGTTGCTGCTCCTGAGGCTTCAACTGCAGCTGAAGCTGCTGCTAATGATAACAGAGGCACACTTTTGTTTCTTGTTAATTTGTTATTGCACCTGCTATTGGTTGGGTGCTTTACAATATCTTGCAGCCTGCACTTAACCAGATCAATAAAATGAGAAATAGATTAGTTGTTGTTGTATATATAAAAATGGGGTACATTGAACTAGTAATCTTGTAATCCATTTCTTGTTAATGAACTGTTCTTGGAAATATATATCTTCTTTTTCGTCATTTTTTATACGGGAGTATTTCTATTTGTTGTGCTTTATTCCGATGCGAAATTTAATTAGCAATTACAAAATGCGATAGGGAGATAGTAATTGTATGTACTGTACTTTTGTTGTTTGAAGTTGTGGCTTGTGATGATCTAGTGTTTAACAAATTGCGATTATTTGCAGATTAAACGTGCTGGCGTTTGCGCTTACATGCTTATTGCATTGTTTTAGAGCACACATATGCAATCCCCAAACAGTTAATTGAAAACTGCTTATATGTACTTTAAATAAGCATCTTGGCACCATAATTAGATAATCAAATCAATTTTGTTGCAACTATCCTAAATTGATTCTAATAAAAAATAATTTTTGATATACTCTAACATTAGAACCAATTTCTGCGATTGGTAAACGCAATAGGATCACTCTGGAAGCACAATGACAAACAACCTGGATTGATGTAAAAAGTAATATGCAATGATGTTCACCATCTATCATCATTCCTACTTGATCTATAATCCAACTCATCTCTCTTGTAACGCTTTCTCTCGCGTGACATGTGGTTCCACAATTTGGAAACACTTTGACTAAAATCAACACAAATCCTCCGATCATCAATTATGGCACCCTTCATCTTTCTGTATGCTTTCTCACAAGCTTTTTTGTCTACAGCAGCAGGAATATCCGCTAAACATTCAAGCACAACCACACTAGAATGTGCTTCTTTTTAACGCAAAACCTCTTCAACTTCATCCGGACTTAAAGCGCTCAATCATGGGAACCCAATCATCTTCAAGGCGCACCTCATCATATAGCTCATCTTTTGGTTTTCCTTAAGGAGAAGCATCTGGAACTAACTTAGCTAACTCTGGTTGATCATCAAAAGAATCCTCTAAGATATGAGTATGCTTAATACAGATATTCTTATAAGGTCTATTCTTATCATCAACGTACGCTTCATTTATCTTAGCAAGTATCTCAAACCCTTCAGCCACCTCACCAAACACGGTTTGGGTTAGATTACACTAACATATAGTGGAAAATGTGTTTGGTCTATTATACCCTTGATGATATAACACAAAACGGACGTTGACTTTAGAATTACGGTCAAAATGACGCAATCGGCCTCAAAAACACAAGTTTTGGATTCACTGCGATGATTTTCCCAAGTTTGGGGGCCCAGTAATGTTTTTGGGAAAGTTTAGGGACCAAAAGTGTATTTTTGTCTTTACATTAATATTAGTTTTGTCAATTTAAATTTAAATTCAAATTTAAATTCAAATTCAAAATGACTCTCACTCATAATGGTACATACAAAAAGAAGAGCTGCAAGTTTATATATTAGGAGGTGAGTTATTTTATAAACTAAGTTTTTCTTACAAACTGAGGGACAAATCCCCACCATCCATCTAGTTTGATCTAATGGTGCGGATTAACCTAATATTTAATAAGACAACCTAAGTCCATGTTTTTTTCTTGTCCTTTTTGTCTATCTTATTTATTATTTTTTTTTTCCTTTTTTCTTTTTTTCTTTTTTTTTTTTTTTTGGTTTTTTTTTTTTACTTTTTTTTTGTTTTTCATACATATTCGTCGGTATTTTACGTTTTCGTCAGTTTTCGTTCGTTTTCATACATTTTCGTCAGTTTTCATAAGTTTTTGTCTGTTTTCGCTCATTTTCGCTCGTTTTCATACGTTTTCGTCTGTTTTCTTACGTTTTCACCCGTTTTCATACGTTTCGTCCATTTTAATACGTTTTCGTCCATTTTCTTACGTTTTCATCTGTTTTCGAATTTTTTTTCATACATTTTCATCTGTTTTCTTACGTTTTCGCCCGTTTTCATACGTTTTCATCCTTTTTCATATATATATTCGTCCGTTTTCTTACGTTTTCATACATTTTCATACGTTTTCGTCCGTTTTCATACGTTTTCGTCCGTTTTCTTACGTTTTCATCTGTGTTTGAAAATTTTCATACGTTTTCGCCCGTTTTCATACGTTTTCATCCGATTTCATATATATTCGTCCATTTTCTTACGTTTTCGTCCATTTTCATACGTTTTCGTCCGCTTTCATACGTTTTCATCCGTTTTTGTACGTTTTCGTCTATTTTTATACGTTTTCATATGGTTTCATCTGTTTTCTTTCATTTTTGTCCGTTTCAGTTCGTTTTCATGCATTTTCGTCCGTTTTCATACGTTTTCGTCTGTTTTCATTCATTTTCGTTCGTTTTTAAATATTTTCAGACGTTTTAATTTCATACCTTTTTGAATATCACAAGTGATATACTGTGATTATCAGAATATCACTTGTGATATTCAGAATATCACTTGTGATATTCAGAATATCGTGAGTGATATTGAATATCACTCACAATATTCTGAATATCACAAGTGATTTTTAACATTCTGTAACATGAAAATCGCAAGTGATATTCAGAATATCGCAAGTGATATTCAAAATATTGCAAGTGATATCTGAATATCGCAAGTGATATTCAGAATATCACAAGTGATATTCTGAATATCAAAAGTGATATTCTGAATATCACTCTGAATATCAAAAGTTATATTCTGAATATCACAAGTGATTTTCAACAATTGTTCTGTAACATGAAAATCACAAGTGATATTCAGAATATTACAAGTGATTTCACGCTTTTTTTAATTCACGTTTTTTCAAAAGTGATATTCTGAATATCACTCTGAATATCACAAGTGATATTCAGAATATCACAAGTGATATTCAGAATATTACAAGTGATTTCACGCTTTTTTTAATTCACGTTTTTTTCAAAAGTGATATTCTGAATATCACAAGTGATAATCTGAATATCACAAGTGATTTTCAACAATTGTTCTGTAACATGAAAATCACGAGTGATATTCAGAAAATCACAAGTGATATTCTAAATATTACAAGTGATATTCCGAATATCACAAGTGATTTTCAACTAATGTTTTATAACATGAAAATCACAAGTGATATTCTAAATATCACACATGATTTTCAACTAACGTTTTGTAACATGAATATTACTTGTAATCTTCTGAATATCACTTGTGATATTCAGATTATCACTTGTGATTTTCATATTACAAAACATTAGTTGAAAATCACTTGTGATATTCAGAAAATCACAAGTGATATTCTGAATATCACAAGTGATATTCCGGATATCACAAGTGATGTTCAACTAATGTTTTGTAACATAAAAATCACAAGTGATATTCTGAATATCTAAAGTGATATTCAGAAAATTACAAGTGTTATTCAGAATATTATAAGTGATTTTCACATTTTTTTAATTCACGTTTTTTTTCACTTTCTTACGTTTTCTTCTATTTTTGTTCGTTTTCATACGTTTCTGAATATCACAATTGATATTATTAATATCACAAGTGATATTTTGAATATCACAGAAAATCACTTGTGATATTAAGAATATCAATTGTGATATTCAGAAACGTATGAAAACGGACATAAACATATGAAAACGAACGAATACGTATGAAAGCTTAAAAACAGGCCTGGAAAGGGACAAAAACATATGAAAAATTGATGAAAACGGACGAAAATGTATAAAATTGCTGAAAAGTATGAAAACAGACGAAATCGTATAAAAACAGAGGAAAACATATAAAAACTGACGAAAACAGACAAAAACGTCTGAAAACAGACGAAAACGTAAAAAAATGGATGAATACGTATAAAAAGAGATGGAGAAGTATGAAAACGGACGAAAACATATGAAAACGCACGAAAACGGACAAAAATGTAAGAAAACAGATAAAAGCAGACGAAAACGTCTGAAAATAGATGAAAACGGACAAAAATGTATGAAAACGTATAAAAACTGCAAAAAACCGACAAAAACGCCTGAAAAAGGATAAGAATGTATAAAACGGACGAAAACGGACAAAAACGTTTGAAAACGGACGAAAACTTATAAAAATGGACGAAAACGGACAAAAACGTATAAAATTGGATGAACATCTGAAAACAGATGAAAACGTCTAAAAATTAACGAAAACTTAAAAAAATAGACGAAAACATATAAAAATTGATGAAAACGAATGAAAATAGACGAAAACGTAAGAAAGTGGAAAAAATATGAATTTAAAAAAAACGTGATTTTCTTTAAAAGTAAAAAAAAAATGAATAAAAAGACGTTCATTAAAAAAAGCAAAACAAGTTCTGGAAAAAAAAAAGAAAAAAAAAAGAAAAAAAAAAGAAAAAAAGAAAGAAAAGAAAAAGCGCTTGAAGAAAAAAGAAAAAAGAAAAAAGAAAAAAAAAAGCTTGAAAAAAAAGTGAACAAAAAAGGAAGAAAAAAAAAGAGAAAAAGAAAAAACGTAGATAGGGAGAAAAAAATGGGAAAAAAGAAAAAAGAAATAAAGAAAAATACAATGAATAAATAAGAAAGATAAAAGGACAAGAAAAAAACATGGACTTAGGTTCCATTTTTAAATCTTAGATTAATCCCCACCATTAGATCAAACTAGATGGATGGTGGGGATTTGTCCATCAGTTTGTAACAAAAAACTGGTTCGCAAAAGAACTTTTCTCTATATATTAGATAGCTAAAAAATGATACACGATAAATATTTTTTTGTTTCAAATTGGGTATATTTTAACACCCTATTGATATTTAGTATTTTCTTTATTACTATATATTTTACTTGTTATTAGTTTTCTAATTTTCTTTTATACCATTTTCTAAAGTTGCGTTTAGCGCAAGGTTTTTATGGACTTATAGAGGCTTGAACTTATAATATAAGCTAGCTTATAAAAGAAGCTTTGTCACACAAGCTTATGAAAGATTTATAAGCCATAAGCCTTCATAAGACCAAGCCAGGTGAAACGAGCTTATGAAGGCTTATTTTTTGGGTAAAGGGCTTCCACCCGACAAAATGTATTACTCCAAAAGACAGTTAAGTACAATAGAATGTGGCTGAAATACCACATTAACCTCAAGCAACCACTTGAACAACTACTAAACAATTCATGACAAGCCATAAATGATCCAACTAGCTACACACTACTAGAGAACCAAAACAAAACCTAGCATACTAAGACACATCAACCTTTATGCTAACCAACGGAAAAACAACCTAACCAAGTCTATTGTCATGGATGGCAGCAACCTTTAATTGGGTCGCAGTTAAACCACCATCATCAAAGTAATCATCATCATAATCATTGTAGTCACATGTACCATCTTTCCATTGCTCCAAAAGACTCCTGTCATTCCCTCCACTACTGAAGTAATTAGTCACGTTAGGATATTCCATAACTTCATCGTCGTCACGATCAATAACAACCACATTACCCACCTTGGAGAATGGGTTACCCACCTTGGTTGAAGAAGAATAAACCATTTTTAGAGGTTTACCATTATCATCCACAAAAGTAGCTTTCTCCTCAACAATTAGTTTTTCAAGCTTCTTAATTTTATCAACAATAGGAATAATACTAGTGCTACCATAGGGGTCGTTTCCATAACTCTCCCTTTAACTTACTAATAAACTCTTCTTCCCACCGCCTCCATTTCTACCTCTAGAAGAACTAGCAACAATGGGTATACCAGATGCTAAAAAACTAGCCATATCGTTTTGGTAATCAAGAGCCTCATCATCACTTTCTTCTTCAGTCAGTTTAGTTTCGTTATTACTACCAAAATCCAAATTAGCCCTATCATTAGGAGAACACTTGTTACATAAGGAATACCATTATCATCCATATTGGCCATATCAAGGGCATCAAATGGGTTTGATGTAGCAATATTTGTCCCACTCGTACTTGTCTCTTTAGTGATTTTCTCCTTAGTAGCATCCGGCTTCTTCGAGAAAGGTACATACTTTTGCTTAGGTTTTGAAGGGCTAATTTAGCTCCTCTACCCACATCAATACTACATTTCTGAGGCATTTGAACCCCAACCTTCTTTCCTTTATCATTCTTTTCCGAAGTAGTAGAAGCGTCAAAAGCCTTGGCTGTCACAAAAGTATTACTACGAACAACCTCCTTAGCACGATTTAGGCATGCAATCAAAACATGTCCAAAAGTTTTACATTTACACCAATAAGAAAGTTTCCATTCATATTCAACATTAATAATTTCAGTAGTAAAACCATTACTTTCTACATTTGGAATTGCCATTGTAACCTTTCTTTTTAGTTCTGAATCCGTGCTTAATTCCACTAAAGCACGAGCAAAACTAATATGGCCCCAAGACTCGACACACATAGTGCTTTTAAAAGCATCTAACATAATAGGTTTCCCTACTTATGTGGCAATCATGCTCAAACCATCCTCAGAATAAGAAACCAAAGGAACCTTATGCATTTTGATCCAAACCGGTACCTTGTTTACCTCGTTCATGTAAAGGGATAAAATGGGAGTCCATTTGTTTAGAATAATAGGTGAGTTACGAATAATCCAAGGACCCCGTTCCAGAACACGATCCATACTCTCCTTGGTAGCAAACTTAAAAAGAAACACACTATCACCATTCTTCATCAGCTTTTGCAAGCCAAATTTTCCCCATATATTAGTAACATAATTATGAACTAAAGGAAAAGCAATGGTATTACCAAGAAAGTAACCAGCAAGTGTGTTATCATACCAACTTAAAACCTTCTTCATAGCAGCCATAGGCAACATTGTGTCATGATTATCCACACGATCCTCATTGACCAATGCTCTAAAATTAACTTTCGGAACCATACGATTAGCATTAATGACATTGGCAAAAGAAGTAGGAGAATCTACATTAGGAACCGAACCCACGTGCTCATTGGATTTAACACTACCATCATTAGTAGCCTTATTATTCATCGAATTAGAAGCAGCTTTTGGATCCATATTACCCGTACCAACATATGTCACATCAACATATTGCACCGTATGCATATACTCCAAATCAGAAACCGGTTATCAGGAGTAGCCAGAGGGAACAAACCAGTAGACTTATTACCACTACTCTTCAAGCTAGTTTGACCAGGCAAACTAGGCGAGGAGCTGCAAACGGCATCACCACTCCCACCCAATACCTAGCAGCTACACTTTGGTAGAGATGTTCATTAATCGACCTAGTTTGATCGGCCAAACTAGAAGACGAGCTCAAATTTACTCCACTACTCCCACCCGACATAATACCATCAGATTTCAAACTAGTTTGATCAGCCAGACTAGTAGAAGTATTCTTATTCAGACCACTGTTTGCACGTTACCATCATATATCGATTTAGAAGGAGAACTGTAATAAGAAAACCCTTTTCTATCTCTCGTAACCCACAAACAAATAAACCTCACAATCAGCCACAAATCAAACAGCATGTAACACGTACAATAGGACAAAAGAAAACCCTAACAAAAGTTAGGGTTTAAAACGCTTAAGAACAAATAACTAACCTCCCATCATGTTGTTCAAAACCAGGGATAAATAAAGATCACGCAAACCAAACTAATACAACCCTAAATCAATCCACAAAGAACCGACAAGGGATGTGAGTCGTTTAGGTACAACGCACTTTAATAAACAACCAAAACAAGGCGGCTGGAAACCCTAAGAGTCAATTACACCAAAACAACCAAAACCCGTGTGATTAAGACAAAAAATGTGTTAAAGGTCATGGTGACATCTTAGCTAGTGATGTTGGTGGATTAGCAAAGTATATGGATATATCGTAGATCAAATTATAGATTGCTTAAAGGTGAGAACTGATGAATGTGAGGTTTGGAAATAAGAGTTACCAAAAAAAGATTCACACAAATTCTATTGACATAGGGTGCCATGGTAGAGAATTTGCGCACCGAGAGTACAACTAAATTCATGGCTGCTGAAAAAATGATGAATCTGGTAGTAATTATTTTGGACGAGTCACGAGTTAATGGTTGCATCATGTGTCACGGAGGAAGTTTTTTGGAATAAACTTGTAAAAAACTTATGTAAGCCTACTGAGATGTTTTGGATATCTTTCGCAGTTTTACTATGTTTTGATCCGCAAAACAAGTAAATATTTGGGATTCCAAAATAGCTAGAGGCGAAATTTTTAAACAACACCTTTGAGGACAAGGTGATTTTTGAGCGGATTGGAACTTGGAAGAAATAATACGACCAGCTAAATTAAAATTTGTTATTAGTATTTAACATTTCCTTTTATTGATTATGTTTCCTTTTAGTAGTTTTCTTTGCTGTGTTGTCTTGGTAACCAAGCTAGTAGTTCAATGGTACACTAGTATTCAAAGGATCATTAGGTTTGTAGTTCTTGTATATGTGATATATATCATGAGTTATTGATTCGTTAATTAACTGGAGTTAATTTATTCTCATCAATATGAATTTTTTATCTTGTTTGTTTGGTTCGCATTTTATTATATTTTTTCAACAGGTTTGCATACCCATGTTGCCTTAAATAAATACTTATATTGTTAATACATGTTACCTTACATAAAGGCAGGGACGGAGCCAGGAGAGTGCCCGCGGGTGCACGTGCACCCCATGGATTTTTTTTATATAGTGTTAAGTTTTGAAAAAAATATCGATTTTTCCTAAATGTTTTCCAAAATTGAACCAACACCACAAAGATGAAATAAGTTCGCAAGTCGTAACATATATCTTTCATTTGTTTATTATGTCTTTTAAAGTTTTCATGTTTTGATTGGTTGTATGAAATCTTGACTAATTTGTTGGTTCCGTATAGTCTATCATCATCAATAAGGGTTTAGGGCAATAAGAATAGGTGAATAACTATGCAATTTCTATTAAGACAAATAGGGATAATAAGTTTAAGTGATAGTCAACAATATATTAGAATATGAATAGTACCCCAATTATGTTGTCATGGGGTATTTTTGTTGTTGTCGTAGTTATAATATATATGAAAAGTAGTGATTCATTGAAGTTGGCTTTAGTCTTGCCTGTTGCTACCGCTACGGTTGAAAGATGTTTTTTTTTTTAAATGAAGCTCATTAAAACTGATTTGCGTAATCAGATGGGTGATGATTATTTTTTTATATAAGGTTTCTTTGTTTTTGAGACTAAGTAGATTGTTTCTTATGTAAAAACGAAAGCCACATATTATTCTGCGCTACCCTTAATAATAAAAAATAATGGATCCGTCTTCGTAGAAGCAGGTTTTTTCATCATATTTTGGGTTTGATAAAGTCTTCAATCCAACTCCGGCCATGGCCAATTAATATCTAACAGTGGCACTTTTATCTTCTTTAATTCCCCATATGTACTATCATTTACGTCAACGTTTGCCCATTTTGTTCATTTTCTTAACTAACCAAGTAATTGTATGTTACTACCGAAAAAATATCATTGAGCCCGTATGTCGAACGCTTCAAATTTCAATCCGGCTTCTAAAAAAAGGAATTGTATGTTACTATCGGGAAATTTTTTTTTTAAGCCTTCCTGGCTCTGTCCCTGCTTGTGCTATAGATAAAGAAGAACTTATTAATGTTAAAAATGAGGGTGCATGTCACACCCCCAAAATACCTGAATGGCAGCGGAATGGAATACCTGGGGGTGACTGTCATAGCACCATAGTTACAGTTATATTGAACGACCTAAAGTGTCGTTTAGAAAATACAGCGTTTGATCATTAAAACATTCAGAGTTTACCAAAACATAGGTCCCAAAAGATATTGCCATTTTAGTTAAGATAAGTTCAACAAGATCAAACGTTCATAGGTGTAGAAAAATATAGTCAGACGCGTCGTCTCCACGACTCCATGAAGGTCCAAATGCATGCAACATGAGCTACCTTAATAACCTGAAAATACATGCTAAAGTGTCAACACGAGGTTGGTGAGTTCATAGATTTAGAGAACAAATAGATATGGTAAAACATTTGAAGAGAAGAATTTCCCAGTAAAATCATCGTAAATCAGTAATAAGAAATCCGTAATAAGAAATCAATAATAAGAAATCCGTAATAAGAACTCAGAATTAAGAAATCCGAAATAAGAAATCAGAAATAAGAAATCCGAAATAAGAAATCAGAAATAAGAAATCCGAAATAAGAAATCAGAAATAAGATTTATAAAAACCATCAGTATTTAACTTTAATCTTATGTACCATAGCCCAAGTATAAAGAAATAAGTTTTTCAGTCATAAAACTACATTGTCTCTTAAGCTCATGAAACCGAAGCTAGACGTTACTTGGCCCCAAATGAGTGTTTACCAGACACTCTAATAATAAAGACATGAATAATGCACGTGAATAGTGGCTTTCTCTCGGAAATGAATAGTGTCAAATGAATAAAAATTTTTTGAATGTGTCTCGGAATGTCAAATTGACCTTGAAAATGATGAATAGTGATCGATGAATAGTAAATGATGAATAGTAACTTGTGAATAGTAAATTGTCGAGGTTTGGAAAATGACCGGAAATTACGAGTTGTGACAGTCTTCCCCACTAACAGGAACTTCGTCCCGAAGTTCAGTTTTGGTTGGTCTCTGAAGTATATTTGGTAAAAAGACGTGGATACTTGAGTTGCATTTGGTCTTCCAGTTCCCAAGTAAATTCGGGTCCTCTTCGAGAATTCCAGCGAACTTTCACGATAGGAATTAGACTTTGCTTCAATCGTTCGACCTAACAGTCCATGATTTCTATTGATCCTCTTACCAGGTTTACGTTTGTCTTTGGGTTGGAATTCTTTCCAAATGGGATTATGAGTGACTAATCTGAAAGTCATTTCCTGGGATTTGAATAGGTGAAACATAGTTGTGTAATCCGGCTATTCTCTAACAAGGCTCAAGTCAGATGACCACTAGGTCTACTTTTGTCTGAAATATTACGTGGTCCAGTGTATATCGGGTTTAACATTTCCCAGTTTTCTGAATGATATCATGCCTTTCCTAGGCAGAACTTTCAACATGATCTGGCTACCAACTTGAAGTTTTAATGGTTTACAACGTGTAGAATTTGTAATTGATTCTTGACTTGTAGGAGGTTTCTGGTTATATCATGAATGCCTATTAAAATAGTGAGTTTTGCTTTTTCCGAGTTTGGTTCGTCAATAGATGATCAGTGCTTCTTTAGGTTTATAATGTAATATAGGTAATATACGTTGCTGAACTATGTCAGAACCCAAATCTTATATGTCAGCTGGTCGATTCTAAAATGAATCTTAAATGGTCCAATATACTTGAGGTTCAATCTCTCGCGTTACCAAAATTGTATCATGCCTCTCCAAGGCAAAGCTTTCAACTTAGCTCGTTCTCCCACTTGAATCTAGATGGTTTGTTGTTCAGAGATACTCCATCCGCATGATGTACGTCATGCACCAACCTAACTTCTACCAGTCCCTCGTTGCTTGTAACTGGTTCTTGACTTGTGAAATTTTCCTTTGTTGTTCCATAGTTTAGTTCTAGACCAGTGCATTTAACTTTCCGATTTCGGTCTGTAAATGGGTAATTGGTACTTCGATCATAAAGTGCCTCAATTGGTGTAGTCTCTATGCTCGCGCGATAACTATGGTTGTAAAAGAATCCGATTTATGGTAAATGGTTAGTCCAACCATTTCTAGAGTCAATTGCTCACTCTCTGAGCATAACTTTCCTATGTTCGAATCGTGCTCTCGTTGTGACCATCGGTCTGAGGAAGACAGGCGGTGTTTATATCTTAATGAGGTTCCGAAGGAAGTCTTAAAATGTTTGTTAGAAGTCTGAGGTGATTCGATCACCTTTATCAGGAATAATTGAAATAGGTACAATAAATCTTGTGACTAATTCCTTAACATTACGTCTTTCGAACTTGGTGTAATCTGAATGAGATAGAATATGGGTAGCAGTTTTGATTCCTTGTCTCTTGGTCTAACGGATGATAAGACATACGTCTTTCCTTGCCTATTGGTGGTTGTCAGGCAAACTACAAGCCTAGGTATTCAAACTAACTTAAGTCCTGAGATGGTTTATCGTTGAAACTATCATCATGTTGGCAATATGAGGGTTTCAATTGATACTATGTCGATGAATTTCCGTTTTGTCTTCACATGTAGCTGGGGAGATATGCTTGGGCCTGATGCCTCTCTTGATGTATAGGTGAGGTTATCTAGAATTTCTTGAGAACACAATGCCTTAAGGGAATTTATGTTGATATCCATAATTCGAATCAATCATTCTTGGCGTAAAACTCACCGCAGGGAAGTTTGCATTTAGATAAGGCCATGTTTAAATGAATTGCTTTACTGTATCGGTTAAGAGGCTTGGTTTATTTCTATGGTTTGCTTAGCGCACTCTCTCAATGTGTTCGATCCTGTAGCTCAGTCTAGCTAGTACCTTTAAATAATAGAATTGGACAACCCGGTCAGAGATGGTGGTTCGGATGGTCTCGTGGCATCTTAGAACTGTTGTTGAGCTATAAATTGTCTTAGTGTATACTCCTAGTCTAGGTTAGTAGTTCTGTAATCCTTTCATTGTTTTTCTTGTATCAAGGAATCCTCCTAGTACTTAATATGGTAAGTCTCTCCTAGAGAAGTCAATGGAACAATCCAACTTAATGGCTAAGTGGGTGACAGGTGGGGTAAGTATCCAGGGAGAGTTTGTCAGAAAAAGACACTTATAAAAGTGTTTACTTGTCTAAAACGCTTTTGGATGAAGATTGTTATTAGCAATACCTTAAAAAGTAACTATTTCCTTCATGGCATAATCCTTCCTGAATTATACATAGGTGATCAGGCTATGTATAGTTGAGGACTAATGATGCTATGCTTGATTTAGTCAGAATAATATTACTTTTCTCAAAAGTTTTAGATGGTGTTCAACGTATTCTTATTAAAAATGGTATCCTGATATTTCCTTTCAAAGCAATATAAAATTGATTCGCGTAGTAGTAGTAAATATTTGGCGTAATATCGGGAAAATCAGTTTATAGTACGGTAACAAAACGGTTTATTTTAGAAATTCGGTAAAACAATTTCCCCATAAGGTAGTAAATTAGTTTGAAATAAAACTCGTTGAATGGTTTATTGGATACATGGGTAATTACTATGGAATGGTAATAATCTACTAATCCGTCAAATACGAAATCGGCCTATTCCCTAAATAAGACAATGGTATAATGTTACGTAACGATTGAAAATTTCATGATTGCAATAGGAGATGGAATAAACGAAGGTTACGATTATCACATAGATAACAAAAGATAGTCATTACATTAGATAGGAAAGTGCTTAATACTACTAGGTTACATCAACGTACTTATGGAAAGTACCAAAAGAAAGTACAACCCTAGAGGGCTCAAACTAAGGTTTATATGATTAAAACATAAACTTCTTCTTCCAATTCTGGTTTCCCAACTCCAGGCATTCACTCCTGAAGTGTCCCACTACTCCACACTCGCGGCAGGTTACCGAGAGTTTCTGATGCTTTGCGAGGGTGGGAGCCTTGCAATCCTTGGTTTCATGTCCAAGCTTCTGACAGTTCTTACATTGAGAGGGGCAAGATCCTTTGTGATGAAACTGACACTTGTTACACTCGGGTAATTTACCAACATACCTTTTCTTTTGGCTTGACCTAGCAGCACAGGTCTCCACCACTTGTTGTATCTTAAACGGTTGTTGAGAAGCATTAGCATCTAGATTACCGACCCACTTTCTCTTGTTGCTACCATTGCCTCCTAAAATCTTGGTGTGAGCTATGCGTTCCTTTGCTTCGATTGCCATTCTGGTAGCTTTAGGCATGGTATCGGGTTCCAATGAGTTGACCAACATACGAATTTCAGGAGAAAGTCCTCCTATGTACCTTTCAAGTTTCTTGCTTTCCGGCTCATCCATTGCAGAGCCTAGTCGGGCTAAATCATAAAAAGAAGCAGTATACTTAATAACATCATCTCCTACCATGGTAAGGTTTAGTGTTTCTTGTTCAATTGCTTGTAATTCGCTTTTCACACAGAACTTCAAACTCATCATCCTTTTTAGTTTCTCCCAAGAGTGTGAGTAAGCAGCATCAACTCCTACTACCTGGACATACTTAGTCCACCATTTCTGGGCATGCTCTTGAAAAGTGCAAGTGGCGAACTTAACTTTGTCTTCCTTACAGCAGTCACCATATTGAAAGATTGTTTCTAATTCTTCGAACCATTTGAGAAATTCCTTTGTGTCTATATTTCCGCTAAAGGAGGAGGGATTACAACCCATAAACTCCACGTGAGTAAGTTCCTTGGTGAAGGTAGTGGCCATGTTCTTGGCAATGACTTGTCCAACAGCAGCTTGCGTCATGCTTGGAGTGGTTTGCTTAAATCTATTTCCATCAAATCATAAAAGTCCATGAGAATCTATAGGTAATAAAAATCATCATATTCATAACTCATGAATATAATACATGAAAGTTTCGGTCTATATGAACCAATATCATAGATAGCACAACCATTCCCCTATAGTAGAGTCAATACTTGGTGATTCCGTTTGTACAACAATCAAAATACTACAAGTTTCTTTGAACTATGCCACACCTCCCGTGGCTAGGATAATAGTAAAAGCTAGTAAAGATGTAAGTCTAATCTAAAGACTTCCTGTAGTCCTTCTAGGTTAAATCAGGTTTTACGGCATCAAAAGGTCGAGATAGTCCTGAAGCAGTATCTGAAGTTGTGCATCGATCAAGTCCTAGATAGTGTAGATTCTAAGCCATTCTTGAGGAACCTGTAGATGTTCCTGTTGAGTCCGTAATCTTGGTATTATCCACAAGGCGTTATCTAATTCATGGCAAGTGAAAATGGAAAAGGAAACTGACAATGGTGGTATTCTAAAGGATGAGAATAACATTGATGACAATGCGATCCTAGTGATGAGTTAGGAGATAATGGTGATAATAGTGAATGGGATACTACCCTCTTTCGCGCTAACTCGCGACATCTAAGAGGTAAAGTTGAAGTACGCACTATGGGACGACCAATAGTGTAAAAAGTAACCAATGGTGGTGGTAGTACCTAAGTAGTAAGCGTCCTACTAGTGAAGGAAAGAAAACATGTTATCTCTCTTGTAATAAGCATCCAAATAAGTCCATTAAAATTAAGTCTGAATACTCTACCAAACGGCATTCTATGTATAGGTTGAATGATAGGAAAACCTTATTCCTATAACAAATCAATAGTGCTAACGGTGGTATACGTGTAACTGGTGGTATAATGGTAGTGGAAGATAACAAGGCATCTTCAATGTCGGAATCCGATGAAAGGATAACAGCGTAGGTATCTGAAGACATGTCACTTGTGAACCAGGTCAATATAATCATATATATATGAGTATGGGTATGAATAACTCGTACAGTGTGTGCGTAAAGCAACATGTATAGTGAATATGCACCTATGATGAAATGATGAGATGCTATGATGATGTGGTTATAGTCTAGGGTCCAAGATACATCCTAGTTCGCTATAACCTTAGCACTGGTACCAATCTGCCACACCCCCAAAATACCTGAATGGCAGCGGAATGGAATACCTGGGGGTGACTGTCATAGCACCATAGTTACAGTTATATTGAACGACCTAAAGTGTCGTTTAGAAAATACAGCGTTTGATCATTAAAACATTCAGAGTTTACCAAAACATAGGTCCCAAAAGATATTGCCATTTTAGTTAAGATAAGTTCAACAAGATCAAACGTTCATAGGTGTAGAAAAATATAGTCAGACGCGTCGTCTCCACGACTCCATGAAGGTCCAAATGCATGCAACATGAGCTACCTTAATAACCTGAAAATACATGCTAAAGTGTCAACACGAGGTTGGTGAGTTCATAGATTTAGAGAACAAATAGATATGGTAAAACATTTGAAGAGAAGAATTTCCCAGTAAAATCATCGTAAATCAGTAATAAGAAATCCGTAATAAGAAATCAATAATAAGAAATCCGTAATAAGAACTCAGAATTAAGAAATCCGAAATAAGAAATCAGAAATAAGAAATCCGAAATAAGAAATCAGAAATAAGAAATCCGAAATAAGAAATCAGAAATAAGATTTATAAAAACCATCAGTATTTAACTTTAATCTTATGTACCATAGCCCAAGTATAAAGAAATAAGTTTTTCAGTCATAAAACTACATTGTCTCTTAAGCTCATGAAACCGAAGCTAGACGTTACTTGGCCCCAAATGAGTGTTTACTAGACACTCTAATAATAAAGACATGAATAATGCACGTGAATAGTGGCTTTCTCTCGGAAATGAATAGTGTCAAATGAATAGTAAAATTTCTGAATGTGTCTCGGAATGTCAAATTGACCTTGAAAACGATGAATAGTGATCGATGAATAGTAAATGATGAATAGTAACTTGTGAATAGTAAATTGTCGAGGTTTGGAAAATGACCGGAAATTACGAGTTGTGACAGTGCACGTAAGTGTTTTTTTGCTATGGGAGATCGTAGAATCACTAATTAGAAGGTAATATGTTCATTTATTTATGCACCCGGTCATATTTCTTTCTGGCTCCGTCCCTGCATAAAGGAGAAAATTTAAGCTACCTACTAGGTAGTCTACCCACTAGGAATAAAAATACCTACTAGGTAGTCTACCCACTAGGAATAAAAATACAACTAAAACACAATTAATGCTTTATTTTAATGAAATCTTCGTTTTAATCCACTTTTTAACTCTATTATATTACCGTTCAAAAAAATTTGTGCACCCGGTCATATTTCTTTCTGGCTCCGTCCCTGCATAAAGGAGAAAATTTAAGCTACCTACTAGGTAGTCTACCCACTAGGAATAAAAATACAACTAAAACACAATTAATGCTTTATTTGAATAAAGAGGAGAATATTGTTCCTTCTCTCCCAGTGACTCAGTGTCACCACATCCGGGTAAACTACCTGATGCGTGGGAATCGCAACAGGCTTTACCTCTCGAGGGATCTCGAGAAGCTTACAACCCCCACCAGGCAGTGTACCTGATCGTTGTAGTATAGTATAGTGACAAGTACCGGGGGATTGATCGTTCAGCTAGGAATAGTGTCGTTAGGATTGAAATTAATCTAACTAGGTCTAAAGGTGAAGGATGATTCTTTTTATGTTTTTATATTTTATGAAAAGTAAATAAAAATCTCAGGTATTGGGAGAGTGGGCGGAATTAGTTGCTAATCAACTAACCCAAAAGCTACTATTTAAACTAATTAACAAGAAAACTAAACTAAGGTTCTACAAGATAAGTGAAGCATGTCTACCTATGATATGTTACTCCTTGCTAGCTATCCAATCCTACCTATTGAATTGTAATCTTGTTTTAATTGACGGGTTGTATTCCTTAATACCATTCATGGGGTGGCATACATAACTCCCCAATTCTATGAGCTCTTATCTCCTCCTACACCATGCCCAACACAACTATAGGGATTGTAAACAGTGGCTCATACATTAAATACAACCAATAAAGACCTAGTACGCCTCGGTTCATGTTTCTTAAGACGTTCAAGCATGTTACCATTTGGAGATCTGCCAGTTTTCTTAAGCCTAACATATAAATCATTCAATCAAAACAAGAATCAATAGGAAACAAGGATTATAAACTAAACCAACTAGATCTATTGAAGTTGTCACGCCTTAATTGATGGAGAAAGACACAACATCAACAAGAAATCAATGAGATCTAATCAATTATATACAAGTTTCACATAATCACAAGTAGACACAAGGTGAATTAGCAAATCATCATCAAAGAAGAGCAAACAACAATGATAATGGAAAACATAATTAAGATAGAATCATCAAACCAATACATGATGTTTATGGAGTGATTGAAACCCTCTAAGTTGCTGAAAAAACACCCACCTAAACCCAGGAATCGACTTTAGGGTTTAGGGCTTACAAAAAGTGAAGTTATGAAGTTATATTTATAGGCATGTTTTCTGTCGGCCCTTCGTGACGGCGTCAGCCCGTACTCTTGACGCCGTCAAGACCACTTTTTCACCAAATTGTAGATCTCTTCGTCCTCTTCGCGTGGGCTTTTGAATCACCTAAATCCGAGTTCGTATGCAAAAGTTATGACCAAAACAATATCAGCTACTCCGCGCGCAAGTTTTGACAAATTTACACGTGACGGCCTTAGTGACGCCTTCAGGTACACGTGACGGCCTTGGTGACGCCGTCACCAACCACGGTATTTTATTCTTGGGACTTTGACGCCGTCAAGAGCAACTGTTGACGCCTTCATGCACTGTTCCCAGCATAGAAATTTGAGACTTTGCCGTTTTCTTCACTTTTATGCTCCAAAAACGTCCAAAATGGCTTCTTTTCCAGAATTCACTCTCCAAGTACCTAAAATCACAAAAGGAACGATTTAGGGCAATATTTGATCAAATAAATTCGGATTCAGGCTTAAATGACCCCCTAAAAACGGATCATTTTTCGCCTCATCATATACCCTTACACTTGAGATTTGCTTGTCCTCAAGCAAATGAGCTTTTATTCTACTCAAAAGACAAGTTAGGGGTCATTTAACACTAATATAAAAGTAATTACAACAAATAATCGTTCCACTAAAGACCAATAGACAAGCACGGAGGTCATACACAAGCACCTCACAAATAGTGTTTAGATACTCACATCTCTCGGGTGTAATAAAGTAATATAACATTATGGAAATGGAAGATATCTCTCACTACCTGTCATAGCAAAATAGATTACCATAGGCTTGGGAAAGGATCAAACCTCCACCACATGGCGTAAGCACCTAGGATAAACTATTAAAGAGGTCTTTTAAAGGGTTGTAACATTAGGTATAGGGATATGAATTACACGGTTTTGTTGGATAAAGGAAGTTTTACTGGTGGCGAGTTAACAATCTTGATTAATTACATGTACAATATGGCGTTGCTAAGCCAAGACTAGACTCGACTTAAGCTAATAAATGAAAAATAACAAAAACATAAAATGAACATAGAATGAAAACAGGATGGTAGTCCGTATGTTTTTTCTCTCTTTTTTTTTCTATTTTTTTTTCTTTTTCTTGATTTTTTCGATTTTTTTTTTTTTTTTTTTTTTTTTTTTTTTTTTTTTTTTGCATACACTCTTACCCTACCATCCAAAATAATACATCATTGGGGTTTGAGCATTCCCCTTACACTTGAATTTTTACATACTTTACAATCAACTATTCTAATGACTCGAATTAAGAAAATCAAAACACTTGGAGCACTTTTAAGATTAACGTACATATGGGGGTAATAAATGATGTTCTTCCCCATTACTCCATGAAATAAGTACTTACCCATGAGTCCCAATCGTCCCAAAACAATATGTACAAGGATATGACTCGACTTAGCAACCATGTAATCAATTAGAAAGTTAACTTAGGGTTTAACAAATAACAATAATGCACTAAAAATGAGCGCATACACGGAAGGCTAAGGCGATTTGGGTGTACATTTAAGTGGGGTGTAACAAATTCTTCCTTTAAGTAAAATGCTTAAAGTTAGAAACGAAAAGATAGGCTCGGAGGGGTGTACTAGGGGTTTCGTGTACTAAAAATGAGTACAACGCAAAGGGTGTGGGAAAAATTAGTTGACTTAACTAGTCAAGTAATATGACTTAAACGGTCAAGTAATTATGATACGGGTTTAACACAAGGGTAATCCTAATGCCTCTTATCATGTAGTAAATCCTACCACACGAATGTAGTCTCACTAGCGGTCTCGGGATGCATCACTAACGCAAGTTCTAGAATCTAAATGCTACCGGTACACTCATAAGCACCAATAATAAATGCTTTTCCTATCAAAACTAAAGGCGAACCTCACATTCTTGGGTGGAAAATTTTTCTGAATATACGGTTATGTGCTAGTCATACAATCTCCTATCCATGAGACGCTTGCTATGGCTAAAGTTTCACTCCTAAATGTTGTAAAAAAATTTAAATTTGGCGCTAAAATTACACTAACAAGTATTTCTCATAGTTTTATTACTCATCTACTATCAAACAAAACAAACTCAAGCGAAAGTGCATATGTAAGGTATCATCTTTTTACCCTCCCCTTACACTTAGGATGAACATTGTCCCCAATGTTCAAGTAAAGAATGTAAAAGTTAAGAGGTAAAGAGAATGAAATCAAATACTCCCCTGATTCGCTCGGTATGGATTATAGGTTGGCCAGGTTAAATCTTCCTCCAAGAAAACGAACAATCAAAGCTTCCCTTCTAGAATATAAATCATCTTCTTGTCACAAATAACCTGTAAATCCTGACAAAACAACTACAAAAACCCAAAGCATCAAGCCGAACAAAGATAACTCACAACTAGATGTAATTCCAGACTTAGGAATAAAAACAAAACAATTAAAGATATAATGCTTGTGGAATGAATGTTTGCAGATTTCCTGGAGATTATAAAACTTAATAATTCACAAAAACCATAAGACTCCGTTAGAAAAACAAAACTGGTAAAATTTCCAGATTTTTACACGTGACGCCGTCAAGAGTAAACTCGTGACGCCGTCAGAAGTGACCTGCAGAAATTCTTATGCTAAGTTTCCGGAAAATTTCTGGAAAAACTTCGTCCTACTTCCTGGAAAATCCTGCAAAACATCATTACGACTCGATACAAGCATTTGACTCTAACAAGTACTAATACACATGTCCATTTAATATTGTTGTGGTTCATGCTCAATTTCGTTCTTATAAACAAATTTGGATCTCCCTTACACTTATCTTTTGCAAAATACCTTTATATGCAATTAAGACGAAGTTAAAAACAAAATAAAGCATTTTCACAATTTACTTGGAAACATGAGCCACAAACAATAAAAATAAAACATGCATACGGAAACAAATAAAATCAAACAAACAAACAAATAAAAACACACAAAACATGGGTTGCCTCCCAAGAAGCGCTTGTTTTTGTTCGAGTCACGAGCCTGACTCTACCCTTATTTAATGGAAATAGAGGAGGTTCTCCCTACACTTAGGATTAAGTGTGGGTGAAAGTAGCGATACACACCCTTAGGGTGTGAATATGCCACGTGAGGTGAAGGGGGTGAGTGAATGGCTTCCTTCATCCTAAAACTACCCGGATAATATTGGTTGATGGGTGGGTCGGTTCCTCTTTTGTCTCCTAGAAATATATCTAAGGATGGAAAAGTGTGTAAAGATTGAGGTTCCGGTTCATCAACACTAGGAAATTCCCTAGAACTAGGAGTAAGGTTATCACTACAAGTGTTCAAACCTATATCCTCAAGTGGTGCCTGGTCCAAGGGTTCTACCTCCATTGGAATTCCTAAAGTTTCTTCTACTTCTTCCGGGTAAGTCACGGGCGGTGCGTGTGCCTCAAATGATGGTTGAGTATTTTGTGGGCTTATGTTGTTCACCTCATCATTCCATGTATCAGGATCTAGCCCTAACATTCTCCCAAGTATCTCACGTGCTTCTCTAGGCATCTCAACTTCTATGTCCGAATCATAAGGATCATCTTCAATATTCTGACTGCTATATACAAATTGCCCAAGAGATTCATCATCTGTTTCTTGAGATTCATCATCATCAATCATAGAACCTAGGTCTTTTTGATCAATGTGATCATGCTCGGCTAAATCCTCCTCAATTGTATTCTTAGGTAGTGATAATAGCAAACCTAGTGCTTCATCCAACTTATGATTTGTTGCAATGGCTCTCTCCATAATTCCTTGGCAAACTAGGTCGCATTTCCTATTGGCCTCACTAAAACTAGATCTTAAACATGGAGGTTGTTCATAAGAATCTATCCTAGGTGAAGGCTCATATGATTCATAGGTGTCTCTAAATGAGGTATTTTGAACTCTTTGGTGTGTTAGCCGCTCAACCCTATCTTGTAATCTTAGAAGTCTAAGTGTAAAGTCCATTTGAAGCAAGTTACAAACAAAATCACAAAGAAAAGATAGACTACGAGAAAGCTACAAAATAAAAATAAAAAATCTCACTTGATAGGAATCTAATGAGTAGACCTAATAAAAATCAAATTCAACCTAAACAATAACTATTCCCCGGCAGCGGCGCCAAAAACTTGATGCGTGGGAATCGCAACAGGCTTTACCTCTCGAGGGATCTCGAGAAGCTTACAACCCCCACCAGGCAGTGTACCTGATCATTGTAGTATAGTATAGTGACAAGTACCGGGGGATTGATCGTTCAGCTAGGAATAGTGTCGTTAGGATTGAAATTAATCTAACTAGGTCTAAAGGTGAAGGATGATTCTTTTTATGTTTTTATATTTTATGAAAAGTAAATAAAAATCTCGGGTATTGGGAGAGTGGGCGGAATTAGTTGCTAATCAACTAACCCAAAAGCTACTATTTAAACTAATTAACAAGAAAACTAAACTAAGGTTCTACAAGATAAGTGAAGCATGTCTACCTATGATATGTTACTCCTTGCTAGCTATCCAATCCTACCTATTGAATTGTAATCTTGTTTTAATTGACGGGTTGTATTCCTTAATTCCATTCATGGGGTGGCATACATAACTCCCCAATTCTATGAGCTCTTATCTCCTCCTACACCATGCCCAGCACAACTATAGGGATTGTAAACAGTGGCTCATGCATTAAATACAACCAATAAAGACCTAGTACGCCTCGGTTCATGTTTCTTAAGACGTTCAAGCATGTTACCATTTGGAGATCTGCCAGTTTTCTTAAGCCTAACATATAAATCATTCAATCAAAACAAGAATCAATAGGAAACAAGGATTATAAACTAAACCAACTAGATCTATTGAAGTTGTCACGCCTTAATTGATGGAGAAAGACACAACATCAAAAAGAAATCAATGAGATCTAATCAATTATATACAAGTTTCACATAATCACAAGTAGACACAAGGTGAATTAGCAAATCATCATCAAAGAAGAGCAAACAACAATGATAATGGAAAACATAATTAAGATAGAATCATCAAACCAATACATGATGTTTATGGAGTGATTGAAACCCTCTAAGTTGCTGGAAAAACACCCACCTAAACCCAAGAATCGACTTTAGGGTTTAGAGCTTACAAAAAGTGAAGTTATGAAGTTATATTTATAGGCATGTTTTCTGTCGGCCCTTCGTGACGGCGTCAGCCCGTACTCTTGACGCCGTCAAGACCACTTTTTCACCAAATTGTAGATCTCTTCGTCCTCTTCGCGTGGGCTTTTGAATCACCTAAATCCGAGTTCGTATGCAAAAGTTATGACCAAAACAATATCAGCTACTCCGCGCGCAAGTTTTGACAAATTTACACGTGACGGCCTTAGTGACGCCTTCAGGTACACGTGACGGCCTTGGTGACGCCGTCACCAACCACGGTATTTTATTCTTGGGACTTTGACGCCGTCAAGAGCAACTGTTGACGCCTTCATGCACTGTTCCCAGCATAGAAATTTGAGACTTTGCCGTTTTCTTCACTTTTATGCTCCAAAAACGTCCAAAATGGCTTCTTTTCCAGAATTCACTCTCCAAGTACCTAAAATCACAAAAGGAACGATTTAGGGCAATATTTGATCAAATAAATTCGGATTCGGGCTTAAATGACCCCCTAAAAACAGATCATTTTTGGCCTCATCACTACCCAGTGGGTAGGTGTATCCATGCCCTTACATAAATACTTATATTATTAATAGACGAAGTCATATAAGAGCATTAGGTGTAGGCTCGTTGAAAGCCTTCGCCGTCCGACCTGGCAACATCAACGGCGAGCCGAAGCTCGTCGCTACACCATTTGAGCCTCGTCGTTCCTCTTTGTTGTAACACCCCCAAAATACCGCAGCGGAAGACTGTGTCACAGGGGTGCTACTTCATAATACAAAGTACAAGTTATAGAAAACGAACTCTAAATGAGACGTTTTGAAAAGTTACCATTCGATTAATGAATTCAAAGTTACCAACATGAGATTTCAAAGTATGATACATAAATGTATACAAAATGTTTGAATGGTAAATGATAAAAGCGTAAGTCTTCAGAATATGCAGCTTGACTCTAAGTTCCACGCACTAGCTATCGCCTTACTAACCTGAGATAAACATGCTAAAGTGTCAACACAATGGTTGGTGAGTTCATAGAGTTTGTCTTAAAACAGTTGAAAAAGCCTTAAAGAATGATCACACAGCAAAGGCATCGTGAATCCACTCAGTTGCAATTCCCGCCATAAGAGACTTGCAACCTGTGTGTTCACAACCCACTGCTACAATATATAGTATGATAAAGACATGTATAAGTTCATCAAGACAATTAAGCAATTAGTCGTGAGTCTATTCTTCATCTCCGAAGACCTCACGTTTATGATGTATCCAACATTCGCAAATGTTAGGATGTATCAAAGACAACTGGGAGCCACTTCCCAAAGAAAACTGGGAGCCACATCCCAAAGAAAACTGGGAGCCACTTCCCAAAGATAAAAGACAGTCATGTATGTATGAAATCAAGTATAATGCCATCAAGTATAAGACAATCAAGTATAACACAGTCACGTATAAACGTTTTGAGTATTTGTACAAGTAAGCAAGTAGTTGAGCATGTATCCCCCCCAATAGTTAAAACAAGTACGAAAAGAGTAGGGGCTATGACTCACCTTAAGTCTATGTAATGAGAAATGAAAGTGGTAGTCGAATCGCGAAAGTCTCTAAGAGCAGCCTATAATTGAACGTTGCGACTTAGGTTTGGAGTAACGTCTAAGTATACGAAGAATTGCCAATATATGTCTTGCATAATGTTCATGATGTAGTACTTTAGTATAATGTGTAAGTCTTTGAATATAAATGGCTATGAAACATGTATAGGTTGTAAATCTCTTACTACCGTTCGGGCCGACATAATTCAGAAGTCATGGAGTAAACGTTCGAGGAGCCAGGACACTTTAACTCGTAAATCCACAACTCGTCTCGACGGCTTACTCAATGAACTCCTCACATGAGGCTCCCTACTATTGTAGTATTTGATAACATATATATATAAGCTTTTGATCTTTAAAAGTTATATGGTCTTTAGCCGTGGCTTTGCCGTGACTTTGGTCATGTTACCATGGTCTTGAGACTCAACCTTGGCTTTAGCCATGGTTGTGGTCTTGGCTTTAGGTCATTAGACCTCTTGGTCTCATCTAATTACAATGATTATATAGTAACTTTGGTCTAAAAATGGGATGTTAAGAATTTGAAGAAATTTATCACTCAGAAAGCGTTTTCAGGGCTCGAGCTTCTTTATTCCTGAACGAAAACGTCGTTCCGGACAACTTTCGTGTTTTAACTTTTTGATGAATCGGAGCAGAAGTGGGACTTTCAAAATCATAATTTGATCAGAATGCTATTTAGGCAGATTTGCCGTTTTGGTTTCGCTAACTTCAAATGGTCATAACTTTTGACTCGTGTACTCGTTTTGGGTGATTCAAATTGCTATGTTTTCCTTTTTAAGTCCTCTTTAACAGTAAGTAAGTGTCAAATATCATAGTTATACTATTTTGGTCGTGGTTCTCCATAAAAATCACTAGTTTGCTTGTTTACTTGTCATAAGTTAACATATGTATACCAATACTTGTTTTATCCAGTTTTAAACATCATGAATACAATAACAAGAACATATATAGCATGAAAGGAACACAAAGAGTATGAAAATGATAATTAAGCAAGGAGTATGTTAGGGTTTGCTTACAACTTTTGGCTTTCTCTTAAGAAAGGAAGTCAAGTATGAACTAGGACACTAAACCTATGCTTGTAAACCCTTCACCATAACTCTTGTAACCCTTGCTAGCCTTGATATAACCCTTGTGAAAACCCATTAACTTCAGCCCTAGTACTCTTATGTAGCTCTTAATTCAACCATGGAATCACCAAACAAACTTAAGAACTAGGTAGAGAATACTAAGACCTTGAACTCTTATGTGTAACTTATAGTTTGAAGATCAAAGGATCATGGTGCTAGGGATTTGTTGTGTGGAGTTTTTAGTGATGAGAAAGGAAGGAAATGAGCTTGTATTTATAGCATGAAGAGGAGGTTAGGAAGGTGTCTAGGAAGGTTCATTGAGGAGGTTAGTTTTTAGGATATTTTTGCTAAACTTGGAGACAAAGTTGTAAATAAGTATTGATCTAATGGCTAAAGTCATGAGATCATGCCACAAGTGTGAATCCTCCCCCCCCCCTAAGTCGTTCATATAGAGATAAGGGTGACTAGATGCAAAAACTTGGTATTATCCTACTTATGTAGCTAGTTTTGGACCCGTAAATTGCTAACCGTAAGTTGTTAAGTCACGAAACGTAAAACCGGGTATCCTAAAAATATGAAACTTGAAAGTATGGTCAAACATGTCAATATACTCCATAATAAAATATAAAATGAGTGGTAGGTTCTATCGGGTGCTAAAACCCTGCTAAAAACTGGAAACACGGGTCTAAAACGCGTAATTCGCGTAAAACGCTGAACTGAAAAACGTAAAATTCCGAAACTTTTGGAATTGTCCTAAAATGAGAGAAAATCATATTTCTATTGTTTATAATGTTTTATGGACATATCGGGATGCTAGAATGACGTTTAAACCTAAAAGTAAATCTCGGACACGGCTTTGTGATTTTTGCAGAAATGATCCGACGAGCGTCAAACTCTCGGTTTATCGTTAAAATAGTTTAACTTACGTGAATATGAAATAAAAATTTCTGAGATGAATAGTAAAAAGTGAATAGTAAAAAGTGAATAGTAAAATTTTCGGGAATAAAAGTTAACCTGAAATTGCGAATTGTTACAGTCTCTACCCCTTAAGGAGAACTTCGTCCCGAAGTTCAGTTGATGTTAACTACTTACGGTGTGTCTAAGAGAATTCGGGATCTCTAATATAGTGGCGTTTACTCTGATTCGTCTAAGATTCTGGTTAAGGAGTTGTATCAGCTACAATTAAGCCCACTTATTTATAACTCTTTACTTACATAAAGAAGCGTCCAAATTTATGTAAGTAAGGGATCATAAACTTATGGTTCGGTGATTTACAATTTCTTTATTTAAATGAAGAGGCGTCCCAATCCATTTAAATAAGGAGATTCTAAATCATCCTACTTAAGAATTTCCGACATAAAATCCGCCTTTTGAGGCCGATAGTAAGATAATCAAGTCATCAAATCCCTAAAGCTAAGCAATAATATTATTTAACTCAAATCTTGTGTCTCATCAAACAAGAACTGTCACAAGATCAAGTTAACTAATTAGTTATTACTGAGCTCCATGTTTTTAATGACTCGACTAATCTCTGGGGCTCCTTATAATACTAAAGTCACATCATCTAACAGCGTGGAACTAGGCAAACCTCTAACCAAAAAGCATATGTGTATGTATTGTGTGTAAGGCAAATAAAGAGGAAGGTCCCAACGTATATAGCAGTTATAGTCTAGGTACTAAATGCAACCTAGTTCTCTATAACCAAGGCTCTGGTACCAATCTGTAACACCCCCAAAATACCGCAGCGGAAGACTGTGTCACAGGGGTGCTACTTCATAATACAAAGTACAAGTTATAGAAAACGAACTCTAAATGAGACGTTTTGAAAAGTTACCATTCGATTAATGAATTCAAAGTTACCAACATGAGATTTCAAAGTATGATACATAAATGTATACAAAATGTTTGAATGGTAAATGATAAAAGCGTAAGTCTTCAGAATATGCAGCTTGACTCTAAGTTCCACGCACTAGCTATCGCCTTACTAACCTGAGATAAACATGCTAAAGTGTCAACACAATGGTTGGTGAGTTCATAGAGTTTGTCTTAAAACAGTTGAAAAAGCCTTAAAGAATGATCACACAGCAAAGGCATCGTGAATCCACTCAGTTGCAATTCCCGCCATAAGAGACTTGCAACCTGTGTGTTCACAACCCACTGCTACAATATATAGTATGATAAAGACATGTATAAGTTCATCAAGACAATTAAGCAATTAGTCGTGAGTCTATTCTTCATCTCCGAAGACCTCACGTTTATGATGTATCCAACATTCGCAAATGTTAGGATGTATCAAAGACAACTGGGAGCCACTTCCCAAAGAAAACTGGGAGCCACATCCCAAAGAAAACTGGGAGCCACTTCCCAAAGATAAAAGACAGTCATGTATGTATGAAATCAAGTATAATGCCATCAAGTATAAGACAATCAAGTATAACACAGTCACGTATAAACGTTTTGAGTATTTGTACAAGTAAGCAAGTAGTTGAGCATGTATCCCCCCCAATAGTTAAAACAAGTACGAAAAGAGTAGGGGCTATGACTCACCTTAAGTCTATGTAATGAGAAATGAAAGTGGTAGTCGAATCGCGAAAGTCTCTAAGAGCAGCCTATAATTGAACGTTGCGACTTAGGTTTGGAGTAACGTCTAAGTATACGAAGAATTGCCAATATATGTCTTGCATAATGTTCATGATGTAGTACTTTAGTATAATGTGTAAGTCTTTGAATATAAATGGCTATGAAACATGTATAGGTTGTAAATCTCTTACTACCGTTCGGGCCGACATAATTCAGAAGTCATGGAGTAAACGTTCGAGGAGCCAGGACACTTTAACTCGTAAATCCACAACTCGTCTCGACGGCTTACTCAATGAACTCCTCACATGAGGCTCCCTACTATTGTAGTATTTGATAACATATATATATATAAGCTTTTGATCTTTAAAAGTTATATGGTCTTTAGCCGTGGCTTTGCCGTGACTTTGGTCATGTTACCATGGTCTTGAGACTCAACCTTGGCTTTAGCCATGGTTGTGGTCTTGGCTTTAGGTCATTAGACCTCTTGGTCTCATCTAATTACAATGATTATATAGTAACTTTGGTCTAAAAATGGGCTGTTAAGAATTTGAAGAAATTTATCACTCAGAAAGCGTTTTCAGGGCTCGAGCTTCTTTATTCCTGAACGAAAACGTCGTTCCGGACAACTTTCGTGTTTTAACTTTTTGATGAATCGGAGCAGAAGTGGGACTTTCAAAATCATAATTTGATCAGAATGCTATTTAGGCAGATTTGCCGTTTTGGTTTCGCTAACTTCAAATGGTCATAACTTTTGACTCGTGTACTCGTTTTGGGTGATTCAAATTGCTATGTTTTCCTTTTTAAGTCCTCTTTAACAGTAAGTAAGTGTCAAATATCATAGTTATACTATTTTGGTCGTGGTTCTCCATAAAAATCACTAGTTTGCTTGTTTACTTGTCATAAGTTAACATATGTATACCAATACTTGTTTTATCCAGTTTTAAACATCATGAATACAATAACAAGAACATATATAGCATGAAAGGAACACAAAGAGTATGAAAATGATAATTAAGCAAGGAGTATGTTAGGGTTTGCTTACAACTTTTGGCTTTCTCTTAAGAAAGGAAGTCAAGTATGAACTAGGACACTAAACCTATGCTTGTAAACCCTTCACCATAACTCTTGTAACCCTTGCTAGCCTTGATATAACCCTTGTGAAAACCCATTAACTTCAGCCCTAGTACTCTTATGTAGCTCTTAATTCAACCATGGAATCACCAAACAAACTTAAGAACTAGGTAGAGAATACTAAGACCTTGAACTCTTATGTGTAACTTATAGTTTGAAGATCAAAGGATCATGGTGCTAGGGATTTGTTGTGTGGAGTTTTTAGTGATGAGAAAGGAAGGAAATGAGCTTGTATTTATAGCATGAAGAGGAGGTTAGGAAGGTGTCTAGGAAGGTTCATTGAGGAGGTTAGTTTTTAGGATATTTTTGCTAAACTTGGAGACAAAGTTGTAAATAAGTATTGATCTAATGGCTAAAGTCATGAGATCATGCCACAAGTGTGAATCCTCCCCCCCCCCCTAAGTCGTTCATATAGAGATAAGGGTGACTAGATGCAAAAACTTGGTATTATCCTACTTATGTAGCTAGTTTTGGACCCGTAAATTGCTAACCGTAAGTTGTTAAGTCACGAAACGTAAAACCGGGTATCCTAAAAATATGAAACTTGAAAGTATGGTCAAACATGTCAATATACT